>JANVCT010000007.1:3001577-3018577 GCA_026770115.1 Aviceda subcristata | reverse complement strand
AGGTCTCCCCTCAGCCTCCTCTTCTCCAGACTAACCAGCCCCAGCTCCCTCAGCCGCTCCTCACAGGACTGGTGCTCACACGGTACATCACAGACTCCTTGCAGAGCAAAGACACTCCGTTTTCTTTGATAGCTGAACAACACATGAGGCTTTCCTGGGTCAGGTGCAGCAGATCCCAAACATCTCCTAACGTAGCAGGCTCAATTTTTACTGCCACCACCATGAACAGATACGTTACTACATTTTACGAAATTACCGAAAAAATCACAGATTGTCATTTCCACCTTAGCTGGGTTGAGTAGACTGAGCGGACATTTGTGCAGGTTTAAACACATAAATCAGGAGGCAAACAGAAACATTACTTGTTCTTTTCCAGCAGTGCTAACAATTTAGTGCACAAATGTAAACTGCTGATAAATAAAACAATAAAAGCACTGTAACCAAAGAAAAATAAACCTGTTTGATACTTAAAAGAAAAAAAAACCTCACAAAACTCAAAAGGAAATAAAGAACTACCAAGGAAGTTGATAAATTAATTACATTTTAATTTAGTGTTCAGTGATGTCCAAAACACAGGGATTGCTTGCTTGTTTTCATTATATGTGACAGAAAGCATTTACTATGAAAAATATGTATCAGTAAACTGACTTCTAACGCTCAAAAAAGTGGAAAAGCCAAAATTTTCCTTAGTTGAACATTATGGGTTTTTTAATATATTTTTATTTAATCCTTATGCTTTAAGATAAATCCTCACTGTCAAACCATGTCATTCACCAACACTGTCTGAACAGATTTGTTTACAAAGACATAAAATCCCAGCAAAATGAGAACTGTCAAATGCAAGTTGTATTTCAGTCCTCTTCAAGAACAAGTAATATTACTGGAGAGATAGAACTCCTGTGGCCAGGATGAAAGGAAAATTGATTGGGATATGGATAATCCCATTGTGAAAGGGAAATAAATGTATTTCCATGTTTGTTATTAGTTAGGAACAATCTTTATTGTTTCCGTATACAGCAAAATTACAAAGGTCCCATCAGACAAGCTGAAGTTTGCACTGTTAATATGAATAAAATAACCTTATTTAGAAAAACATTTAATTGTGTAGGAAAGCATGAATGCACTGGCATTAATTCATATAGAAGCTCTACAGAAGAATTTTTAATATCATTTTACATACAGTACCATTAATAATTATTTAACAATTTTTATAACATTCCACAAAGGGTTGCTCTTTTCAATTTAATCTCCAAAACCTCCAACAGCAGCAGAAAAGAAAGCAAGGCAATATCACCAAAAAAGTATGATTGAGGATCTACTGCCCTTTTTTTTTTTTTTTAAACAAGTGATATACCCAAGAAAAGTCATGAGTTAGAGGAAGTGGATTATTAAGAACTACTTGAACCAGAAAATAGCAAGTCATACTAAATATTTCAGTCGTTCTTTCATTTTTGCAGTGTGACTAAGTGTTACCCGGGAGTGCTATTTAACCAGGGACCCACTGAAGAAAGAACAGACATTTTCCTATACTTTATTCTACCATACGCACAAGTATGCGTATATTTTATTTGCGAGAAGGCAGTGAGATGGAGAGGCAGAAAGAGAAGCAACGCACGGCTGCTTTGGTTTTCTGAGACCACGTTTTCCCCAAATCCTCCCTGTCAGAAAGACAGGAGTTCTGCTCAGCCTACGGACTGCCAAGCCTCCTAATCTGTGGTATTAAACACAATTCGGAAATCTCAAGAGAAGCAGCTTGGAAAACTGATCTTCAGCCAGTGCAACAAGAAAATAATCCCCTGTACTTGAAGAACACAGTCTGTACCATGTCTAATTCAGAATTACAGACTCATTTCTTCTATCATCAGTATGACAAAGCCGTGGCTCTTTACTGGAGGTGCTCCCTGCTTATTTTTTTGAGTTCAGGGTTAACTTGGGCCACAACTTCAAGGGTTTTTTTTGTCTTCTCCCCACCTCTGCTACCCAAGAAAAATTGGAATACACAGAAAGAAAACAAACGCGTATGAAGTTACATGACCCTAGTAGCTGGGTTTTAAGGAAATCAGTAGATTTTGACCCTGATGATACAGGACAGATCACAGAAAACTGTGACAGGCAGTCACTCGACAAACCCTTTTTGAGGGACCTCAGCACAAACAGCCTTGCTTCTCTGGAACTGCTCTTGCTTCAAGACTGAATCTAGCACGAAAAAAATGGCTGTAAGTGGCAAACTCCTTTTATGCCACCTAATGCTCCTAGAGGATAAAATACCACAAAAAAAAACCCCAAACAAAACCAAACCATTTATCCCACCTAGATTAAATTACTCTGGCTCTCTTGGAAAGGCTATTTAGTCCAGATATTTAGCTACTAACCAGAAACTAAGCAGAACTATACTCATAGCATCTATGAGAAAATGAGCAGAAACAGTTCAGGTCAACTTGATTATTCACTAATAAGGAGTAAATAAATCTTCCAGTTCTGAGTCTTTTGGTTATACAGTGGAGACATAGTCGGTGGAGACACAGCCAGCAGAGACCACCCCAGTCTCTCACTGGCACCATGAACTAAACCTATTGTTCACCTACAGAAAACCAGAAGCATTGTATAAAGTCTCACAATGTTTGCTAGGGTTTGAGGAGCTCAAAGTTTGCTCATGCTTTGATGGAGAGCTGCCCCAAAAATACCTCAAACACACTGAAAGGGCTTTCAATCTCTAACTCTAAATTTTATTAGAACACAAACCAGAACAAACAGCTTTTAAATATATAACCTGAAAGTGAAATAAAAATAAGTAAGGGTTTTATAAGAGATCTCCCATCCTACCTAGTGCATTTCTGCGGTGACTTCATGATCTGTATTTCATCCTGCTTTGCCTCCGGTCCAGCTCTCTCACCACAGAGAACCGGCTACACATCCAACACCTGTACCTCCTTTAACCTGTTCAGGTGACAGGCTCTCCTCGCCTCGTTTCTCCCATCCCATCTTTCACTCCCTACCTGCTGTACTCTTCAGTCCAGCATCGTTTCCCAGCTGTGCATCTCCAAATACACTGAAGTGTCCAGAGGATATAAGAAGACAGCCCTTCTCCCTGCTGCCCGATCACATCTTAACTTTAATAACAAAACACATTTGTAAACTTAAACAAAAACAAATATGCCATCAGTCACATATATCCTCCTTCACAAATTTATAGAAAGACTCAGATTCTCTTTAGGCTAACTATGCACTTAACAGAAGATACAAACTCCACGTCGTACCTACCAGGAAATAATACACAGTCTATAATTTCTGGTTGTATACACAAAAGTCTACCAGCGCATTGAGACAGAACCACCAGCAGCTGCATCAGCCATCCCATGCATTTTGCAGAGTGGTGAGTCAGACTGAAGATACATGGCAGTTCTGAATGTGTATTTTCTCCCAAGACGTGTAAAAAAAACAAAACTGGAAAAACACCCAGACCAAAACATACTCCTCAAGTCTGCTGAGCCCCAACGTTCCCATGATGATGGCTCCTCCCTTCACTCTCTGCCTGGCCATGACCAGTTACACTAACACCATTCCTTGTCAGGTCTGGAATCATCTCTTAATGTATTACAGATGCCCAATTACATGTGTGAAGATACTAAATGAGGCAAATTCCAGACCTGTCATTGGTGTCTTCCAATGATATAACAAGCGACATTCCTCTGACCAGGTATGGACATCTGCCCCTGAACTAGTGATCCTGAATTCCTTCAAGAAGGAGTGGGGAGAAACAGGCAGCTCTAGGTATGATTGCCCTCATTCTGAAGGACAGCTCAAAAATCCACCAAATTAATTACACCCAAGACACATTACTTATCCACCCAAAACATCTACCATGTGCTTTTCGGACCTGTTCAGCCCCTGGAGACACTAATGCTCTCAACCCTTTGGACGAGCCTTTCCTCCCCAGGACTCAACTCCAGCCCCTGTCAGACTATTCTGTGTGACCAGACTTACGGTCCGACCCAGCCAGCCACTCATTCGCCCTTACGTTGTCTCACGAGACACACCCGTACTACAAAAACACAGCCATATGGGCACAACTAAACTTAAACTGGTTTGCTTAGCATCCTCAACTATCGGCTGCTGACTTTTCTCACACCAGGGTTTCCACTCCACCCTTTAACTCGAAGCTTGTCCTGCAAACTGCTTTACAGAATACACACATTCAACTAGCGTGTTTTGAACAGCTATCAAGAGCAATTTCATTCTCCAAATCCATTTGCTTGTATCTTTGTTAGCCCCAGTGACCACTGAGGCACTGCCGTGCCAGCCTGCATTCAGAGGAGCCAACAGGTACGCTCCTAAAGAACAAATCACAACATTTTCTGAGTATTAATATTAAACTCTCTTTAAACCTCTTCCATTTCCTGCACATTTATTACACTGACAACTTAAAACGTTGTTTGAAGCTGAAAGAGTAGGGATTGAAAAGCAGGAAATTTGTCCCCAGGATTTCCACGGCACCTTTGGCCCGCACCTGGGGCCACTGCAATGACAGCGCTGCTGTTAGCCCGTATCGCTGAGCGGCGGCCACCAGGGCTGCGAATTTTACTCCGTAATAACGTCCTAACGACAGCCTTCGGCTGTTGCAGCTCGCTTTAGCTTCACAACCCAGGGCCTGAGTTTTGGGGCAAGGCTGGCAGCAGCGCGGGCCTCAGCCGGGCAGACACCCCTGGCCTGCAGGCTGGTCAGCAGGCCGACGTCAAAACCCTGCGCTGACTCAGCGTAGCTTAAAAAAAAAAATTAAAAAAAAAATAATTACTGCCCGTCCTGTTTTCGTTTTCTAACCCTCACGTGCTCTTATGTGGGCCGAGGCGCAGTCCGAGGGCTGCACGGTTTAATATCGTAACACATATTTACATACCCTTCAAAAACAACGTAGCACAGCATGAAATGCCTAACAGTTTTTATCAGGACATAAATTCAAGCCTCTCCAGCTCATAAGTGAAGCCAGGGAAAGGAACAAAAAAAAAAAAGAAAAGATATTATTAATTCAGAAAGCTGTCCAAAATTAATCTACTTCCTTTTCAACCAAGCTCACATTATAGCGGAAGTCTTTGTTTATTTTTCAGGAGGCCTTGGATGTGGTCCTCTATTTCCACCCTCAAATACAGCAGAAATCTCCAACATAAATCTCGTTCAGCCTTGACACACAAGCCAAACTCCCTTTTCCACACACGGAGAGGAGGGGCCTGTATGGGCCTCGATTACGCTTTATTGGGTCCTTCACCAAAACCTGCGTCTGTGGCCCCATCCAGCAGGTGACGCTTGACTTTTCTAAGAAATTCTTTATAGCTGTACGCAAAGTGTGAGGTTACCAGAGAAGGAACAGGAGGAAAGGAGAAAGAGACGGAAAAAGCTCCCACCGCCCTGACGGACACACTGCCAGCTGTGTGCTGCTGCCAAGCTCGCCCGCCATCTTTTCCAGCACGTATTTTGCGGAGGAACCCCGAAATCTGCCACTTTCTAGCCAAAAGCGTGGCTTCAAGCTGTTTCTAGGGAACGTAACAAGACAGCAAAGGCAGCGCGAGCCGTTGGGAAGCAGCTGAGCGACGACTTTGCTTTCGGCGCGAGGCCTGGAGACGCGGGGCCGTCCCCCACCTCTGTTTATAGAGCCAAGGTCAACAAAATTCTTTTGTCGTTTACCAAAATAACAGAAAAAGAAACCTCGGCATAAAAAGCAAAAATGAACGGATTAAAAGTTTTTCCATTCTTCTCTAATAGGCCAAAGTGAGAAATGGTGCACCACTAGCAGTTGAAAAATAAACATTGGGTCACACTGAAACAAAACCACCAATAACTGAGAGTTTAAATCCCTTATTTCCTGAAAAATGAAATAGTTAATTCAGTCAAAGAGTAAATATTTAATTTCAAAGATGAGTGCAATTTTATAATTTTTAAAATAAATTGACTACCAGCTTGAAATATTCAAGACTTGCTTCAAAACTGGAAAAATAATAGTAATAAAAATTGGAAAAAGGCCTATCTGGGGAAAAAAAAAAAAAAAGCTTATTCCAGATTGCTTCCAGGTTCACCCCTTTCCCCCTATGAAAAGCAACATGGTTAAACTAACATGCCTGTGAAGACTCTTTTGTTGCTTTGAGTTCTGCATTCCAACTGAGCTAATGGGATCAATTCTGTGGCTGCTTCCATTATATCTAGGTTACAAAATCTTGTAGATACCACAGGGTTTTTTTTTAATGTGTTCTGTTGATTACAGCATTCTGTAGACTGTAATGAATATAATGTTACGCCGGGACCCTAACGGCGTGTAGAAGGTGAGGGTGGCCCCATGGGCAAAGCCCAGAGGTCTCAGCTGGGAGAGGAGTGCTGGTCGGGCTCCGCTTCGGAGGGAACTGGGCTGATCCAGAACACTGGGGCACCTTGCTGGAGGAGGATGAGCACTGGCCTCATATTGCAAAGTCACAGTAAAAAGACCCTGCTGCCAGCAGATTTCCCAGCAGAGGCTCAACACAGGAGATGAGCATCACCCTCACTTTACAGACAGCAAAACTGGAGCACAAAGGGGATGGACAGTTTGTCCAAAGCGGCAATTAAAATGCGGTTTTCTGCATCCTAGTCCAGGATGCAGATGCCCCTACCAGGCTACACGAAAGGACTTAATATGACTGGAAAAAACTCAATTAACAACTGGACAGATAGAAACTGTTATTTACAAGCATGTCAGAGTCCAATTACTACCTGGAGTTTTACATTAAATTGAGTGTGTTTACTCGTGTAAGAGTATAATTCCCACTTTTGAGGCAAATGGAAGGATTTTAATAGAGGAATTTAAAGTGGGGGAAGTGAAGGCAAGGTAAAAAGGCTTGCCACTGTTAATAAAATAAATAGATGTCAGCACAAATAGACATCACTTATTAGAAGCCTTCTATCCTTGTAGCAGAATGACGGCTTATAAAATCTTTCCCCAGAGCTTTTAATATCTAGTGATGAATGCAACTGGAAGGGGAGAAAAAAGAGGAAACAAAAAAAAAAAAAAAAAGGTAAAGAAACCCTTGTCAAAAGTTTCTGAACAATTCCAGAGAAAAAAATCTGCTTTAAAATTATATTTTGGACAATTCATGCTAACTACTGGATATGTGTTGTTCAGAATAAATAATTTCTCAGTGGAATTACCTCCTTTGAAAAGTCACAAAGCATATTAATGACAGTGTTTGTACACTGTAAATAGCTCTAAGACTTTTTTTAAACTCTTGAGACATTTAAAGCTGAGTAAACTGGAAATTAGTATGATGATTACCTTACATAGTGTTGGGACACCAGCAAAAATCTACAATGTTTAAGTTCTCAAAGTCTCCTAAATAACTAAACATTAGCAAATGCTTCAGGTTTCTTCCACAGAAATGTCTATACTCCAGTCACGTTAAAAGAAGATAAATGTTAGTGATGAGAGCTAAAATTAAGATAATCAGAATTTTTTTGATCAATACAAGTGGAAGAGAGATAACCGCAGGTAAATGTGGGAGAATTTCAGACTTCAGAATCTGCGTATTTCACCATAAACCACTCCTCCTTTAGAAATCCAGCTTCTCTGTGAGAGAATAATCTGGTTTTCTCCTCAACTCTGCTGAGAGCTCTGGGGAGCCGAGCCACACACTGCAAGGGAAGCTCCCAAAGTTTCAGGCTCCCAGTTCTGCCAGGCAGCCTGCTGCCTGCCCAGGCACTGGAGACTGGGAGGCTTTCAAGAGGCAGAGATTTGGGGTTTGGGACCCACGGTACGAGTGTGGGTCTTGGCTCTCCTCAGGTCTGCCATGCCGCATCTCAGGAACCAGAAGCGACCTACTTCTAGAGTAGACTCTATGACTAGAGTCGTCAAGACCTCTAGAGCACATACCTGACGTAGTCCTCCTAGGCTCCCTTCACAGCTAGTGCAGCCATCTACCTCAGGGTGCCATGACTTACACCCCAGAAATAAATATTTATCATTAACTGCACGACAGCCAAAACATGAACCTGTAAGTTGCTCAAGATGTGGCGTCTACATAGCGAGATTTTTTGCATTCAGTCAGATGAATCTCACCCCAAGAATCCAGAGAAGCTCCATGGCCACCATCATTGGTTGGCAAACATATTCTGTTTTTCCCGGAACTTTCCCAGAAAAATATTCTGATTCAATGATAAATGACCGCAATAAATAATCAACAATGTAACAGATGATTGCAATGAAACTTCTCTGAGAAATGTTGCCAGTCATCTGACTCCAGACAACATCAAACCCCTTTGAAATGCCATCCGGCGGGCAGAACTTCTTCACAGCTGACCTTAACAGAAAATTATTCCCTACTAGGGAGGACAGGAAAATGGGCTCAGTAACTCTGTTTCTCTCCAAAGAACTTAAGATGACTACCTTAAAGTCAGAAGTCTAAGGAAACACGTGGTTATAGTTAAACCTCCCCGGAAAGACACACCCGAAGGGGAACAGACCCTCCGCTTTTCTGGAATGCCGCAGGTGAGTGTCACAAGAGAAATTACTCCCCTGTCCTACACGGTATCTGACTTACGCAGTCCCGTGAATAAACAGGTTAATGAGATCCTTCAACAGCAACAAGCAGATTGCAAAAAGGTCGCAGCGTGCAGGTAACATGGGCGCAGAGGTGCCACGGGTCTTCAGCTAGTCCGACGACGTCCACGATCGGCACGTGGACGGGGGAAAATGCATAAAGTAAACCTCAAGGGGATGAAGTTTGTGCCTTTGTTTAGCAGAAAATGCTTCTAAGACACTGAAGTCATCCTTTTTGTTTTGATTATCCGCCTAGCAAATATTCAAAAAACAGCTGATGAAATACAGATTCTCCTGTGCTCTGCAGTAATCCTCTTTTCACCTCGTCAACCAAGAAGGAGCTTCTAGCTCTGCAACTGCCCCACAACTACACCACAAACACTCTGTGAGAAAGTCCTGGCACTGGCAACAAACACCAGACACCGCTTACCTGACTACGGCAATGTATTTTGAAAAGGTTTTCCAGCTAGAATTAAGCAGAAAATAACATTCCCATCATGAAATACTTTTTCAGGATAAAGCCCAGAACAAAGCTCTCTTCAAGAAAAATTAAAAAGGGAAAAACAATACCAGAGTTACTCCCACAGGAACAACTAGCAGCCTGGCAATCAGCACCCACTGGAGACTCGCGTTAAAGGCTTTTTGCCTGAACAGAAGCAAGCAGGAACTCAGACTTGAAATGTCCATGTGGTCGGAAAGTGCTTGAGCCACAGAACTGCTTCTTATACCCTGAGGTTTAACAAAAAAAAAAATTCTCGAGACACTTTTCCAGCAGAAATTTTAACAAAACGGTCCTGTTCTGACGGAAGCTTGGCATTTGGCCAAGCCTGACAGAACAGTAAAACCGTTGCAGGTAAAATCAAAATATCAGTCCAACAACCTCTACCAGAAGATCAGAAAAAATGTAGCTTATCTGCCTAGGAAGAAGGATTACTGGAGACACATGACAATTTCACTTTACTTGCTCACCATAAAATATTTTGTTAATTCTTTTCTCCTTCCCCTGATGATTATATACAGTCCTAAAGAACTGCTTCACTTTTTTAAAAAAAAAAAGCAATTGTAGTTACATGCATAAAGAACAAAGCAAAACGTAACTGAACATAGCACGACAGAAGCTCATTTGAACAAGTCACAAAATAAATTACCCAGATCTTCTAATGAATTTCTTTTTCATTAGGGCAGAGTTTCACTACTGCTACGACAGCAATAGACAACCTCAAATTTAGCGCACACGCGTGTGCACCATTCCACCCTCTCCAGCAGAGGTGAAGCCTACTCACTGCTGTCATCACTCCTTTGTCATCATGTGAAATCACAAAGCAGCACAAGCCCTTACAAAATTCATGTTCACCAGAGCTACCAAAAATAAGTCCTAGATGAATGAAGCTATTTAATTTGTTAAAAGATTTTCTTAACTCACTTTGCTAAACCATGTACCATACTTATCTCTGCTTCCTTATAATGATGACTGGAACTTTCTAACCTACACAGCTCCTGATGTTAAACCTAATACGCTGCTGTGCCTCCATATCTGAAGTTTGGCAGGTTTGCTTATATTTGATAGTGCAACTCCTATAAGAATGTAAGCTTGAAGACCAATACAGTGCACTGAAATCTGTCTGGATGCCAAACATGACTCATTTTAGTAAGCATTCAGTAAAACTTCCAACAACAGAACAATTTTTAGTAATATTTTAAATCGACCGATTCTTTACGAGACAAATAATAGCTTGATCACTGCCGTATTTGGTTGGGGTTTTTTTAGAGCTTCCACTCAAATGAAACCTTCCAGTATTTATCTGTAACAGGCCAGAGCAGTTTAATGAAACCATAGGTATCTTTTCTTATATTCAAAGTGAGCATGAAGATAAAGGCAGAGGTATTTTTGATTCAACTTTAACATACAGAAAGACGAGTACTTACAGAGATGGTTTTATCCTTTGGAAAGACAAAATTACCTCTGTCTTTAATTGCAGCAGAAAATATTTCTCTTCTTTCAAAACTGTGAACTAACTAACCTTGTATCTGCAAGATTACTTGGAAAGATACATTTGTTATAACCTTTTTTTCTCTAAAAGTTCAGAAAATTAGTACTGGGGTTATCCTGGTTTCTCAAATAGAAGAATACAAACATTCCCATGAATATTATTTTTTCCCCTTCAAATCCCCCAAGTACAAAGAACATAACCTTCCCTTTAAAATATATGAATTACAGGAAATACATAATGCAGCATACAGGTTCCACTGTCCCTTGCCATGTCTTGCATAGCTTGCATGGCTCTATGCATCTCGCTTAGCCTCTCCTCCCTTGCAATATCCGATCTTCACGCATCTACTAAGGACCATCAGGAATGAAATGCAGTATTCTTCCATTATCAGTCAGGTGTGTTTGGAAAGAAGAAATCATGGATGAAGAATGCCTGGAAATAGCAAGGCGTGATGAAAAAACAAAGGCAACCTATTACAGGTGATTACGGGATTTTAGGCAGTGACATATATCTTACCTCATCTACGATTCCACTAAGCTCACTTTATATGGCTTAGACAAACTAAACCAAAATGAACAGCACGGACAATGCTGCAATTTCTACCAGTTCATTCCTCACCAGTCCATTTCAGCAGTAGTGCAGGAAGGGGTCAGGTGCAGGTATAAAGGACATGGTCATAAAAGTCCCAAGTGCTAGCAGCTCTGAAGTTTCCATAATTAAAGCTATACCATAAAAACCTACAAATGCAAACAAGGCCAGAGGGACATCAGAATCATCAATGGTTAATGCAGAGAAATGTGCTTTTGCACAGCGCTAAATGCATTTTTTCCTTATCAAAAGTCTGCTCATGTATCTACTACGGCCAGGGCTGCTTCTAACGTGCTGTAACGGCTGTTCTTGCAGCCTCGCTTGCTAGTTCTGGTGGTTAACTCAGAATGAGGAACAAGTTCTGTAACTTCACACGCTTAAACTAAAATCTCAATCTGTACATACAGAAATTAGTGAAATGGAATCAAAGCCTCTGATTTTGTTTACCAAAACATGTACAAAAGTTGGTTATGGTCATCAGCAGCTTCCAAACTTGGAGTCCCAGAACCAACTGGCTGTATTTTATTTTCCCTTTACAAAACTGGAACTAATTTTAGTAGCAGAAAGCTGTAAGAAATCTAAACTCAATTAAATACACTGGGGATAGAGGGATAGACTTGAAGTTCAAAGCTGGTTTGCTGCACTTCTGTGTTGCTCATCTTTAAATGTCTCTCCACTCGTAGCAAAGCCTGACTCTGCTGCCAGCTCTACTCCCCTGATTGAAATTCCATAATTGCTGTCAGGTAGTTGGTTGTCACAACCCAACAGTTATTCCCCTTGGTTGTGTTTTAATACATGAAACTGCAGGATCATGGCAGATAAGAGGCATTACAGAACCAATAAATAAAAGTTAAAGCCTGAACAATTCATGTTACAGTACTTTCTGATTAGGTCTTGTATAGCTACCATAGATTTTAGATGGAACAAAATATGTATAGCTCATTTGTCTGGGGTTTCTTTTCTCCCTCGCGTAACCAGGTGTCTTACCAATATGGCTATACAGTACTGCCCAGTCAGGATGTGTCTGTCAAAACAGGCTTTGACTGGAAATGCTGTTCTCACACAACAGAAAACACAGCACGCTTTGCAGTGAAAAACTCCACAAACCTAACTGTCGGTTTGTTTTGCCAGCTAACAGTACAGTCATTTTCTGAGCAGCTTTGTTTAATAAGTTGTTGGTATTACTACTACTCTGATTTCCAAGCCAAAGCTTTTACGCAGGCAGAGCAGTTCCCAGTGCGCTGCTATGTCCTTCTGTCTGGAGCTGCTTATGAAACAGACCACGCACCGCTTCGGCTCTATTTTGGGGTTTTGAGTGGTCTCAAGGTGTGGGCCTAAGGCCTTCCAGCAGTCTCAGCTTTGTCACAGCACAGCCAAGGATAATCGTGGCCTTGCCTACATCAGAGAGTCACATCCTTCTCCTCAAGAGTCCAGGTACTCGCGGAAGCGACGTCACCACCGTACGTCCTTGCCACAGCAGTCACATAAATGTCAGGAGCAACCTTAACATCAAAGATCATAACTGATCTACGTGTGTTACATATCTATAGCTGCATCCCGCTGCTAGGATAGTCGAAACAACTTCTTCCCTCCCTTCTGCTGTTTTTTCTAATTTATTTTGCAGACACATAGCTCCTCGAGCAGCATATAAGCATTACGGTATCTGTTTCACCGCTCCCACTGGAGCAAGAGGCAAGATCCAGTGCTGGTTGATCTTACTGTCATGACTGAGAGCAGCCCTGAGGAGAAGGACTTGGTTGCTGAGAAGTTCAACATGACCCAGCAATGTATATTTGTATCCCAGAAAGCCAACCGTATCCTGGGCTGCATCAAAAGAAGCGTGGCCAGCAGGTCGAGGGATCTGCTCTGCTCTGGTGAGTACTGGGTCCAGCTCTGGGGCCCCCAACGTAAGGGCATGGACTTGTTGGAGCAAGTCCAGAGGAGGACCATGAAGATGATCAGGGGGCTGGAGCACCTCTTCTGGGAATACAGGCTGAGAGCATTGAGGTTGTTCAGCCTGGAGAAGGCTCTGGGGAGACCTTATAGCAGCCTGCCAGTACCTAAAGGGGGTCTACAAGTAAGCTGGAGGGGGACTTTTTACAAGGGCATGGAGTGAGAGGACAAGGGGTAATGGCTTTAACCTGAAAGAAGGTAGATTTAGATTGGACGTACAGAAGAAATTCTTCACAATGAGGGTGCTGAGGCACTGGCACAGGTTTCCCAGAGAGGCTGTGGCTGCCCCATCCCTGGCAGTGTTCAAGGCCAGGTTGGATGGGGCTTGGAGCAACCTGGGCTGGTGGAAGGTGTCCCTGCCCGTGGCAGGGGGGTTGGAATGAGATGGTCTTTAAGGTCCCTTCCAACCCAAACCATTCTACGATTACTGAGCAACAGCCTCCTGGCTAGCCTTCCGTCAGCCTCACATTCGCCATGCAGAAGGATGGCAGGATAAATCCCTGTGACTCCGAACGGCAGCACTAACTGCACGTCGGGATGGTTGGAACACAATCCTGTTTCCTTTCAGAAGCATCTCTGCTGAAGTTTAAAGGCAAAGGTGGTGGCAAAGGGCTTTCAGAGCTATAGAAATTCACATTTCTTCTTCCCCCGTGGGAATACGAATAGGGAAATCTCTGTCTTGCTCCAAATATAGAGTCTGAATGACCCTAATAAAGCAAATCTATTCAATCTTCTCATCTTCCCCTGAAGTAGGAGCTTAGATACCAGTAAATAAATAGACAAACTAACAACATTCAGAATTAGCTAACTGATCAACTGCCTCACAATTGTTTAAAAAACACTGATCCAGTGCCTCCCTACAGAGAGAAGAATAAACATAACTAGCCACACACTCAAAATGCAGAAAGCCCAATTGCATCCCATATGCAGAAAGACCAAGGTCCAATTCATCACGAAAAAGTTCTCTCAAAGCTCCACAAGGGATACAAGACCAAAAAAAAAACCCCAACCAAAAAAACTGTTATTTCAATAGTTGTCCCCTAAAGACACTTTTCTGTTTCCATAGCAGTAGGCAGTAGACGGTAGAGTACAAAACTGTGTAATATTCATGTTACTTATTAAAAAAAAGAAAAAAAAAAAAAGTAAGCCTTTACAGGAATAAAATTCAACCCGATAACCAAATAGAAGCATTCAGGACTCACCGAGCTGTCAACATATTAGAGCCACTGTGCGAGACATTGCTGATACTATGGCAGAAGTGAAGAAACATTTTTTCGCCTCCTACACAGCTATGACACATCCCTAAAAAAGAACTCTGTATGCCACAATCTATTGGACTCAGGATGAGAGTTGCGCCATTAGTCCTCTGGTGTCACATCTGAACTGCTCTGGAAAATAAAGAGCACACACCCAAATTGTTCCCATGGAATAGCACACATCTACCTGGAAATCAACTGGAACGAACACCCTTACACATATCATCAATCACTCAATCAAAAACTAGCTGTATCTCACAGAAATAGTGTAAATAGAATAAAAATAAATAGCAAAGAGTTAAAAGACTGTTTCTATGTCAGGTCTTGTCTGTAGTAGTTTGTGTCATCCTTGATACAATCAACAGCAACAAAAATACCTAAAAAGAAGCAAAACCTTTTTGCTGCTTCAGGCTCCAAATGTAGCAGATTTCCCTACTGCAATTAGGAACTGAACTTAATCACACTCGTTATACAAGTAAGAATCTTAAATTCAAAGTTACTGCTCCAAATAACCCCAGTTGTGCCCTCGATGGATACTAGCATCAGGACAGAAATAATTAAAAAATTGAAAATTACATTGTCTTTACAAGTCTGTTTAATCTAGAATTACTTACATCTGTAGTCAGGTTGCTCAGGTGCATTCAATTTACCCCTTCCACACCTTAACATGATTGAATTTCTAAAGTTTAGCCCAAATTTGCAGAGAATGCTTTTGGAATAACAGCATCAGCAATTTACCAGCAAAGCATTCCCTAATTAACTACTTATACTCCACCCTTACACTACTTATACCTAAACGCTTATTAGCAAAGAGTAGAAGACAGGTTATCTTCCTTATATCCCTCCCTGTATTTAAAACAAATGCCAACTGTGAAAACCAAAATACCAATACTCTGTGAAGTTGGTAACAAGCTGACAAAATTACAGTTAAGAACCTCTAAGCATCAAACTTTTTTTTTTTAAGACAAGATTCTTTACGTTCCTCATACTCGTGCCACTCGGGCTGCTTAAGCCATGGATTTTTAGCTACTGTTCTTGGAGCCCTGCAAGTGGAGAGTTTTAGTAAGTCAGATCCTGAATTTTTGACTGTTTATCCATAACAAACTTTGAACAGGACCTGCCCACTGACATCCAGTGGCCGAGAAAGCTGTCCCAGTAACTCAACAGAAATGTTTGTTTATGCCACCGATGCATTTCAACCGTTATGTTTGCAACATAAAACTCTGGAAAACAGGGTGATGATTGATTGAGTTGTACGGAATATGCTAAGTGGCCCCGAGATGGCTATTGGCTTGATCCAGCCACTTTGCCATTGCAACAATGAGATGCAAATGACTATTCATACCTTAGTTTAACTACAACCAGATTATTCAGGCTTAATCTACGCTGAATTTAGTAGCTTTTAACTGTATGGAAAACCTGATGAGTCTTTGTTTCTCTGTTGTTAACAAAGACATGCTTTTCAGACAAAAAATGCCTGAGAGTGCTGATATACCTATCTGTAAGTAGAGAAATAGAGAGTATGGCTAATGGGAATGGCTTAGTTTTTCTTTCTTTCTATGGTTTGGAGTCAATCATCTTATCTCTACAGTGATATCCACTGTTTTCAAAGAAAGATGGCTACTTGCTAGTAACGTTCAGGTTTTTCCAGATGCCATAATTTATATAAATCTGAGCCATCCACTCATTTTGATTTATTTACATTTACTTTTTTGCTCATTTTACATAAAACTTACAACAGAATACTTTTTTATACAGAGCATTACATATCAATTTTACAAAGATTTCCAGAATCATGCGCATTACATCAAAAGATCTGTTTTTAGGGTAGTAACATCACAACCTTGCAGTTGTTTAGCACATATAAGCTACCTAGACAACAGAATTTAATGAATAAATTTACATCTACAAAAGGGCTAAAATGCTAAATTTCTTAGTTGTACACAAATTGCAAATTGGGGGACATCTGACCTTTAGAGCTGGAATTCAAAAAGTTTTATCTCTTTTTTTCCTTAAATATTGCCACAAAAAAATCATTACTGAGGCTCTGTAGAAGCAGGTCTCTCATTTCCTTCAGCAAAAGTCTATGGACACATGAACTAGTTTTCTGACAAAGTAGAAATATTAAAATACAATTGGAAGCAATAATGAAGTAGGATTTACCAATCTAATGCCTGGAAGAGTTCAGCCATAAACTAATCTCTGCACAATACTCTCTTCAGAAGGAAAAAGAAGGTAAGTAAAAAAAAAGGTTCTCAGAATCCAGACTGTTATTTTAAGCGAGCCAAAGCTATACTAGTAAAGGAAGTTGACTAGAGTCTTCATTTTTTTAATAGTTATAAAAAAGGTATGAATAATCTGTGCACCAGACTCTGATTGGAATTTGTGATAAACACAAAACTTGACTACCCAAATAAAGCTATTGAGATGAAAAAATAACTTGCTTGGTAGTGAGAACTGACGATTATGTTCACTATCATTCACTATTAATAATTTTCTAATGAGTTCCTTAGGAGGAACATATATATTTTCAAATCCTTAAAACATACACAAGCTGTATTTGCTAGACAATAATATTTGCCAGAAACAACAAAGATTTGCACTTCTTCAGACTACCTGCGTTAGATTAATCAATCTCAGCTTTTCAACCCCAGGAATAGT
>JANVCT010000007.1:2952247-2966327 GCA_026770115.1 Aviceda subcristata | reverse complement strand
CTGTGGGTCCTAACGCACCGAGGCTCTGCTGCAGGAGGAGCTGGGGTCCCACGTCCCACCCGCCCTCCGCCACGAACTTCCTACCAGGTTGCCTCAACCCGTCGACAAGAATGGGCTTGCTGATACGCGCCGAAACGAAACGCGAGGTGTTTGGGGTAAGAAAAGTGAGTGCCCGTAGAGAATTTAAGTCCCCTCAAAGTTGGGTGGAAGCTGGGCAGAGCTTCTTTGGACTCCAGTTTGGACCGGGTTTCCAAGGAGGTGTTATTCCCAATGACGTAGTTCTCTCTATGCGCTGCTCCTCAGCGAACGAGAATTGTCGTGGCGTGACCCCAGGCAGCAACTAAGCACCACGCAGCCGCTCGCTCACTTCTCTAACATTTTTAAAGCATAAGTACATATAGTGTGCTCAATGACACAAAACCCAGAAAACAATGTCACGGTGAGGGAAACACAAGTTTTCTTTCAATTCAGCGCAGCCAGGCTATCACCCCAGATTTCATGTTTTGAGAGCAAGCGAGCCCTACTTTCCTACACCAATATTTTAGGTTAAACCTCTAACACTTTGCAAGATTTTGATGATGTTAAGTGAAAGGTTTGAACAGCTACAGTTACAGCAGAACTACAAAAAAACCTAAGCAATGCCTTGTTTTTGCAATAACAAAAAAGTAGGGGATAAAAAAATCCCCACAAGTTGTCACATACATTTCAACATTTAACAAAAATATATTTTCTTTCATACTTGTTTTGCTATAGAAACAGCTCAATATGAATGCAGACATTTATCTGATCTATATTCTTTCCACAGAAGTAGGGGGGGTTTATACAAGTAAATTTTGCTGACTCTTCCTTGCAAATGAAGATAAAACAGTTGGTATTTATCAAACAAACGATGAGAACACTGTCTGGTAAAACACAAATTAAAACTTATTGCCTAGATTAAAAATATCTATAAAATTATTTTGGTGGCACCTACTGGTATTATTTAAGGGTCTAAGTTCCCAGAAAAAAAAAAGAAATGTAGGCCTACTTTCCCACCTTCCCTCTTCCTCCACCATCCCCCCTGCTGCCACCAAAGGAGCCAAGGACCTCAAAATTATTATTGATGCAAGTGTCCTGCAGATCATATACTTTCTAGGGCCCTCAAATATATCCATATATTACTGATCATCCATCTTCCAGTTTCAACTTTTCTTTACTCCAAAGTGGTGAAAGTGGGATTTTTAAGTAATAATTTCGGATAACTCGATTCAACTGTGGCAATTTGTGATGGATGAAACTTCATTTTCATTGGAAACTAATTGAATGGTGTACGTAACGCCAAAGAGAAGGTCACTTAAATCACGTGTACAACACCGAACAGAAGGTCAGTTTCCATCGGAGCAGAACTAAAGAAACTCCCTCCAAGCAGATTCACAAACAAGAAGTCCCAGATAGTTGATACCGAGCTCTGCGATGAGTAATTTATCTCCTGAAGGATACGAGACCGCCGACAGCGGGGGAGCGGCGTACAGAGTGGAGGCTCGCCAGCGAGGCTCTGCCAACGGCGACGGCCGCAGGAGGAGAACCTCGAGGCAGAAGGATGACTCTGCCTCTGCCAAGAAACCAATTTTGGGAGATTATAAGCACGCGGAAGGGAGCGATTGGCCTAAGAGATGGCGCTCCTTACGACACGGATGCCTACATGCTCCAGGGGAGACATCTCCTTTACCTCGAGGCTTCCCGCAGGTTTGAGTCAGCAGCAGTATTTATCTAACACTGGCACAGATTCGCTACCATTAATCAAAAAGGAAAAATACCGTTGTCGTGTTCTAGCCCCCATATCCAAATCCCTCCTGATATTTTGTTTGGTTCAGCCAGATTTACTTTATTTAATTTGTTTAGGTTTGCAGGCCTGTATGACGAATAAAGCGGAATTAATTAAAAAAGCTACATATGTGTAAGGAAAGAATAGCTTTTTTAGTAAACCAAAGCACTATCTTAGCAAGACTAAGTACGGATATCATAATAAACCAAGTATTCATGCAAATTAATGTCTGGAAGAAATGTCTGATTTTTAGGCTAAGACAAATGTACACTCACACAGTTCTACATCACATAAATGCATTTAGTAAATGGCTAAAGTAACAATGCAGTTTACCTATCATAATTTTTACATATTTAAAACGGTTTATTTTCCTTGGTTCCGCTGGATTTTGCTCTTGCCCTATCTGGAAATGTAATTGAAATCTTTAACTTTGTCTGTTTATGGAACCACAGAAAATGAGGTACTTGCTATTGTAAAGAAGACAAATAGAAGGGTTAAGTAACAAACTAATTAAATGTCAAATTTTTGAAGGCTGCATCCCAAACAGTGAGAGGAGTAAGTAAAAAAAAACTAGAATAGGTTTATGTATCATTAAGCAACTGTATTTTAACATTTTAAAAGGTGTGTATGTGGGTGCACACTGCAGACAGACGACATATCATTCCTTCAGGACAACTATGTGTTAGGATTATTAAATGCTAATACAATTATAACAGTCAGATACCACATTCTCTCAAGATACGATGCTGATATTCCACAGATGCAAAATGATTAGTAAACTTAACGCATACAACTCCATAAAGAAGGCTAGAGGTTGCTTCTAAGACAACCTGACATAAAAAATTCAATTAAATTAAATATGGACAGGCTCTTAATGGATGAAATTTATTACAGTGAAAGAAAAAGGAAAAGATACATCCAAGAAGATGTGAAGAATTTTCAGATAGACTGAGTGAAAAAGTTTCACTGGAATATTCTTTGGTGCTTTTATACTGAAATTTTTGTTTCCTCTTCAATATGATGCTGGTCTTAACAAGTGATGTCAGCTTTAAAACATGCCTAAAGAACAGAATGAAGCATGGTGGTAAAACAATTTATGAAATGATGCATAAATAGCCTGTGCAGTTTCCCTATGAGACTTGACAAAACTTACTGGCTTCTATCCAGACATCAAAATGTAATTAAGTATGATTTGTTATGTATGTTCATGGATTATTCACATCTGAATACTTTTCTTGCTTGAACTGCTTTAGTGTATTTGGTCCTGATCTACCAAATATTTTAAGTGAAAAATCAAATTAGAGCAACTTTTCCTGAAGGAAATCAGTTTCTTTGTCTCCCTATCTACAGATGTAATAGGCTGAGACATTGGATTAGTGTTAGACCATTGATCTAAATATTTAAAATAGTGACAGATGGTGCCAATACAACACCCAGTGTGATGCTGCAGGAAGGAGAGCCCAGCTATGGGAGCAACACCAATATTCCATATGTTCAGGTTGGTGGCGAACACTTTAAAGAGAAAATTATTTGGTCCCAACAGTGACAGAACTGCCACAATTCCTACATAAACCAACAAGTTGTCAAATTAGTTCAAGAAGCACCCCGTGCCAAATCTCTACATTTTCAGACCTTTGTCAGGCCACTGTTTTGAAATACACAGAAAAATGGCTCCGCTGAGCCAAGAGAAGCCATTTCTCTCATTTGTAAAACCGCAAAATTTCTCACCTTTAAACGCCTGCCAGATTGGCCTTAACCTTTTCTGTGTTGATGTAGTAGGCGGTAATTTTTGTTTAAATAAGTGGTAGCTGATGATTACTTCTAGCAAAAGAAGAAGAGAAGCATTCCCCCCTGGCTCCGCTTTTCCCTCCCTTTCCCTGCTCCAGGTAAATACATTGCTTTGTAAATTTCTGCAAATTTCAGTCTGGCTCAAACAACTTTTAGAAGACATTAAGAAAAAAAAACCAACCTCCACAGCACACCCCTCCGCCAGTAAAGGCGTCACCTTTGGCCACACGGCCAACAAACTCATTACTACCGCTGCCTTTGCTAAAGGACGCTTGCTTTAACGTTCCTACCTACCACAAACTCCTCCCTCCTCTAAGGCTTCCTTTGGCCCATTTCACGGGGACTAATACCAAATTTGCCACCCTTTAGTGTAGCCACATTTCCACAAAACTCCCTCCGTGTGGTAACTGACACCGCGGGAGGTCAGTCACTGGTTAAGGACGCTCAGGAGCCGTCACACCGCCACCATTATTTTTGCCGTTTGTCATATTCTGCTATCAAACCCTAAAAGATGTTTACAAACCCTATGGACCGTTATGGTCTGTTCAGTTGTACAGATACGCTGGAAGAGTGGAGAAAGGAAAAGGACTAAAGTACCAGGATTTGTTCTAGAATAAAAATAAATACAGCTGGTAAGGGTATTTAGGTAGAAAGAAATGGACCTAGTCAGCAAGAGAGCGTTGTAACAAAGTTTTAAGCGGAATGCAGAAAAAAAATCCATTTCAAGACGGAAAAATCATCCAAAACTTTTTTTTTTGCCTTTGAGCTATCTAAATAATATAGTCTAATTTTATTTGTTTATTTATTTATTCAAAAATGCTTAGCATCCTGTAACTATGGTAACAATTTGCCTTGCTGAGTGCATCTTTGTTAACGTCCCCTTGCTGTAGTAATGCTTCCATCACCATCTGGCAGTGACAATTTTCTTGCTTGAGTGAAAATTCCTCCAAAGTATTAAAATCAGGCCATTTATTTTTAGAGGACTAACTGCCCCAGCTCCTATGGACCTGCAGAGTCCCAGTCAGAACCTCTGTAAGTTCAGTTCTGTGATTTTGGTATCTTAATGAAGGGGATAAGCAGCAGTGTAAAAAATGATTGAGTTACAAAGCTAATCACTTGCCCTCTCGCCTTTGATGGAGAAGGTTTATTTTTCAAACTTTTTCAAGGAGTGGTGTTTTCAAAACCACATACTCCATCTCACCTCCTTTGCTTCACAGAAAACCAGTGGTATTAAGCAGATGGCAAAACGAATTCCATTATTAATAAGACAGGTTCCAAGAATATCGCAGGAAGACTGGGAAACCTTTGGTTTCCATGGTAAATCATTTGACTCTAATGCACTTAATCAACATGTTTAACATTCCATTCTCAGTGGGTCAAATGAAAATAATGTAATCACAGTTATTAGGTCAAATAAATAAGGCAAGAACTCAGAAGAACAGCAAAATACCAAATATGTACTGCTAATAAGCCAGGTTGGACAGGCATAGAAGCAAGAGTCCTTTTAATCATGGGCCCCCCTCCTGTCTACATTTTGACATTTCAGTAACGCTTGGGAATTCTGCTCTAAAGCAGAAAACAGTATAATTGCATCACAAGCATAAAATAAGCATTATTTTTCAGTTTGAAATAATATAAGTGCTATTGAACATTTAATTACATTAAATTCCTCTGGCCATGGTTCTATTTTGCATATCTGCTTATTAGAAGTCAGTTGATTGATAAATTATTTATGCATTAGACATTTTCTTCAAAACTGCATAAAACCAGCCAAATAATCACTGCTGGTTTGGGGGGGAATACAGTTAACCACCAAACGGATGGTAGAGCTTAGGATACATTTGGTAAGTATTTATTTACGCCTTTGGTGTACACGAAGAGTATAGACTGGACATAAACACGGGACCACTTTTTTCCCAGATCACTTACACTAGCACGTGCTGCTGTTGATTTCTCCTCGCACGAGACCAGAGAGCGCTCTTCCGCTCTGTGCAGCGAACGTATAAGACAGGCTCCTTCGCACGCAAAAATTTGCTTTCTACGTGTGTTCATACACAGACAAATCTCCACCTCAGAGTGATTTTTTTTTTTTTTTCTTCCCTGAAAGTAAATGTTTTCAGAAAGAAAAGGAATTTTCAGTAGAAGCTCAGGCTGGCATTTGGAAACAATGGAGAGAGTGGCATGTAGCTCGACAAGAAACGTGTTGATGGAAGAAATGCATTGATGGTCTCAACAGAAGAGTTGAGAGACTGCAATGACTTTCATTTTCTAGGATGATTCTGTAGGGTTTGAATGCTTTGTAGAACAGATATGTTTTAAACAGCATATTTAACATGAACATTTGAGAAAGAATCTGAAAAAAAACCCAAAATAATGAGTCCTATTCTGCACAATATGAAATACGCTGTATTTCTCAAGAACAGTTTAACAGTGAGAACGCCTTAAGTTACCTTAGAGAAATGACATGTCAACACCTCTCAGGCTTGGGGTCTCAATATGCCTCCCAAACAGCAATTTTACAAAATCTGTTGGTTTTGGTTTTTTTTTTTAATATGAGTGCAAGCTTCACAACGGACTATTCTTTAATTTTTTTTGTGCTTATTGAAGAAATATGCTACAAATGTATTAAATATGAGATAAATTCCTTTATGAAAGGACTGAGGAGAAAATTCTCTATTAAATGTCTAGTTTTATTTTTTTAACGGAGGTTAGCATGTGTAAGACAACTCTGGAAAGGTTAGACAGTCTCTGAGGAAGACCTTTTCCAATTTCCTGACCAGAAAATAGGATGATAGCATGGAGTTCCTTAAGCAAGAGGATAAAGCCCAATGCTTCTGTTTTCTTCTTTATAATGTAAAGAAATCAAACTTCTGTTGAGATCATTAATCCCTCTGTGTGTTATAAACTGTTATAAAGCACATAGTTCTTTTCACTGGGAAACAGGTCATTTGTTGAGAAGAGAAGTGTTGCTTCTCTAAATGTCTCCTTTATAGAGAAAATTTGATACACATATTTACAATACAGAAGAATTAACAAAAAGCCACCTGAACAAAATGAGCAGAAATCTCAGAGCTACAAATTTGGTTTTTGAGCAGCATTAGACCGGAATTCATTTAATAGATTGAAAGAATCATAGAATTATTTGAGTTTCATTGCTTATGCACTACAGGTTTGCCTCACCTCAGCCTCAGGCAAGGTAACAGTTTGGTAATTCTCCTTCCCTGGGAAGTAGATGCATAAGAAAGTTGCTGCTTCCCTTTGGCTGAAGTCTATTTTGTTTGGACGTCAAGTCCATGACTAACGATTTTCTCTTCACAATACCTCCAGAATCCCATCTCCATGTTTAACAAGAGAAATCTCCTCTCTTACTACTGCTAATGAGAATTATAAATAGCTCAAAACAGGCAGAAAGAACAGATGAGCCTATTTATAAACTTGCTATAATAATTACAGGCTAAAAGATCAAAACCAGAGGACACCAGAAATTATTTTAAAGGCAACAATCATTCTATTTGTGGTAAAATAAACATAACGTCTTTAGCATAAAACAAGAAAATTGTAAGCTATGGGTCAAAGAAAAAGCGAGCCAAAAGTATAGCCCAGCTGCAAAATAAACAGGCATGAACATAGAACTACTATTAATCTGATTTGTTACACTTGAATAGCAGTTTTCAGGTACTGAAGCAATTCAAGCCATGCCGTCGTTCTAATTTAGACTGTAAAAATTCAGTATGACTGAAGAACCAGAATGTTATTTTGTAAAATACATGAAACTTCATACTCTAAGTACACATTCTCAAAATCTACCCTTCAGTATTCCTTAAGTGTCGCCTTTCATTATTTATAACAGAAAAATTACAAAAATCTAGCAAATGGCAGAAAATACACCCACACACCTGCTACTAAGCACCTACTTATGTCCACAGGAAAGCTTTGATTTAAAAGGTTTGTTGCATTCTTAGCAAATTGCCTTATCTACTTCATCACATTAGGAGGGTTGTGGCAAACTTTGTTTGCCGGGAACACAGCAAATACAAGACTGAGGTGCTGCAACATATATTTTACATTCGCAATTCATCCAAAAGAGATCCTGGGATCTGTGCTGCTAACCAGGATTTCTAGGTGCCGCAGAGATACCAAGGACTCTTCAGGAGTCCCCAGGTTCCACTCCTACGTCTCCACTCCGACCGCTAAAAGAGTCATTATTCCACACCCATTCCCATTAAAATTTCATCCACAGTACTGAGATAAAGATGATATCTACCAGTATAATCTGGAGGCAGCGGCCACTCCTCTACAGGCCAAGAACAACTTTTGAAATTCAAGTGAACAACATGGTGCATGGGGAGAAGGCAGCTCTCGTATCCATAGGTTTTGTGATGGTTATGCAGGTGAATCACGATCCCGTTAAAAAAAAAAAAAAAAAAAAAAAAGAGAGAAAAAGAAAAGCAACCCCCTCCACACCCAGTTCAAGTAAAACTTATTCCACAGTAATTATACATTCTTTTGAAACTTTTAAAGTGCCATTTTTCTTGACATCTTAGTAGCCTGTGCACTTTCTGTCAAACAGACAGCTCTATTCAATGTGTCATGTCTACGCAATAAAGTTATCATGAAAATTAATGGTAATGTTATGAACCTCAGAATAAAAGCAATTAACTTTTTTTTCCAAATGCCAACAGTACAAAACCTCTGCATCTTAATTAGTTCCCTATCATCTTACTTCATATTTTTCCACAACATGCAGTTATTATTTAAATAAAATATGCTTTGGGGATTCATTTTCCAGCATGATGGAGTAGGTTTGCTCCATGTTGACAATGTGAATTTAGGTTTTACCCTAGTCTGGGAAGAATCTCTCCACTGAAAGGCTGAACTTCCTTTTAAATGGACCAAGCACAGACAGATCATCCAAAACGCCTTTGTTTCTAGTTTCACAGCAGAAAGAAAAGAATTATTCTGACCACAGGCATCGTGTCAGTCCACAAACAACAACAGCATGCTGAGGATTAAAGTAATCCATTAGAACCGGTTCTTCTATTCACAGGAAAAAAAAAAAAAAACCCAAAAGAGATTCTATTTTATTGAGTATCAAACAGATAAAAGTTTATTCTACCTTTTCCATTTACTTTCTTGACAGACAATCTGTGCAGATCAGCTAACGTACGGGATCTGATCCCTAACACTCTCACCAGGAGGAGTGCACATTCACTACTCTGTTGAGGATTTACTGGATTTTGTTCCTGTTTTCAACCGAAATGGAAAAGCTTTCTGATCATCATGGCAAATACAAATGCAGCTTTTGTTTCGTAATTATCACTGCTATTCAGAACTGGAAAATATGACTCGTTTTTTGCTGTAGCTGTACTATGCAGATCTTGGGGGTGTCATAGAAACTAGGAATGATTCACTGGGCAGACATGTTCCTTCTCAGTCAATAGTGAACCAACAACCCAGAACAACACTAAGAAAAATTGATCTAATGAAGATAGTACCTTTCTTGAAACAAGTTTTTGACACATCATTTGCTTTTCTCTATTGCTCTTGATAACTGAATTCAATAAAGCATTTTTTCCATAACCTTTCTGCTGCAGCTATAATGATCTGGTATGATCAGATGTGATATATCTGCCTGATAAACACTGCCAATTTGTACCATTTTAACAAGTGGGCAGAAGTGTGAGCCTTATGACAGAAAAAAAACCCAAACCAAATGACAACATTTTTTGAGTAACTTCTGTGCTTTTAAGTGAAATGTTCAAACACTACACAACACGGTACTTTTTAAAGTGCTGTCCTACCCTTTACAGTAATACAACTTCTCTAACAGCAATCTTCCCCTCCATTTTATGAGAAAAATCCCTCTAACCTCCAGACAATCTGTATTACGCACAGCTGGGTACCATCTCGCTGTGGCATTCAAACTAATTAAGATTCTGCGACTAGAATTTGAGTTTATAATATTTTGATGAAACTTGACCCAGAAAATCAGGCTGTTCTCTATCAGCTCTACAGTATTAGCTTTTCAAAAAGATAGCACTCTCTATGCATGTAATCAATTTTATTTTAAATAGAAGGATGATTACCCTTTCCCCATCACAGCTGTTTTCTCCAAAATCCCACGTACAGTAGCCTGTTAAATAGTTTAAAAGACAATGGATGACTAGAGGACTTTAGATGTTGCAATGGGATATAGAACCTGCTCAGTTTAAGTTCAGTCACATTGTGGCCAAGAGTGAGCACAATCCGACTACTACCTATGTGTCATACGTAGTATTTAATTTGCAATTTTTCTTGAAATGCTTCAGGCAACTAAGTAACAAAAATTGGGAAGATGTGTTTTTATAAAAAGCGGCAAATAGCAGTACAGGGCATCATCATATGAATGAGCACATTCTGTGTTAAGACTGGTAAGCAGGGAGAGACAAAGGAGAAAGGGAAAATTACATACCACTATTTGTGTTTGTTGTAGTCCTCCCTCTTCTTCCACCCTACAAAACAAGATCCCATACAGCAAGCGTTATCTACCTACTAGGAAGCAGGAGGCAAAAAGACTGTCAATCACAGGGGTATTACATACAGTAAACTTCCACCCTTTCTCCCCCTTGTAGTCATTAAAAAAAATAGGAATAAATTTTGTAGAATCAGGGAATATACTATGATGGAGAAAGTCAGTATAATGTAAAAAGGGGAAAGAGAGAGGAAGGTAGGATGGGAGAAAACAAGACTATGACAAACATAATTACTAGTGCGTAATTTTACATTTTTGTATGTCCTGTCTCCTCCCATCCTACAAAACAAGATTCCATACAACAAGCAGAAGTGGTAAGAAATGAAACTGGGAGACAGGCTCCTCTTAATTGCCAGCCTGAGGAACTCTTCAATCAAAATCATCCAGATCAAGCAATAAGTCTTGTTGATAACAACAGTGGCAAGAACTCTATCAAGGATCAAATCTCAGCTCTGTGTAGCAGATGTTGCTGCCTCAGTCCTTTGGTCTAGAAGATTAAAATGCTTTTGATACACTGCTCATGAACAGAAGATATCTAAGGTTTTTTGTACCCAGTGGAGCATCTTCACGGCACTAAGAAATGCTTATTTCAAGCGTTAATAAACCCCTTCCTTTCTCATAGAACAAAACAGATCTCTTCTTCATGTGAGTGTGGTCTAGGTCAGGGAAGATGCAAGTACATTTGATGGCTCTTAAGAAAACCAAGAAATATAGCAATTCATATATAATGCTGAAAACTGAAGGAAAAAAACACACACTACACAAATTCATCTGGAAGTAGTCGGTTCAGAAAAATAATGAAGTCTGACTCCAGTGGGTGTTTGTGTAGAAGCAAATGAGAGGGCTCAGAGAGACTCACACTGAGAATTTTGGAATATCCATGTTTTGAAATACAGTCTACCCTTTCTGTATTGTCTGGCAACTTGTATCTTGGATGCACCAGCTACAGAAACTTTTCGAGCACTAAGAAGTGGGTTTTGATGATCTTGCTGGAAAGGGGAATTAACAAACAATAACTTCAGAGATCACTTGATTACAAAACTATGCTAAAATGAGAGAGCTCAACAGATGTAAACCAGCTTCAATGCTTAAAAATATAAAGAGAAACTGATGTTATAGTTATAAGACAAATATGATGGAATTACTACTAAACAGAGCGAGGTAGGTGGGTCAAAGCTGGTTGTCACTAAGTTCAAGAAGATTGAAAGAATATCCGTTGAAATACATACCTTGCTGCGGGAGGTTATGTCACTGTTTCTACACATATTTAAATCTCTAAGTATGAGTAGGCAACTAAGCCATAAGGGGAGGAGAGGGGGAGCTAGATACGCATTAACTGGTCAAATGTTACAACAGGACAAGCTTTAGAAACGCAGTTTTCTGACACCTTAAACACGTTTCTTGTAACTGTTAGTTCTGGATTATAAAAAAGAGCTGTTCTTGAGAAAAACATAAATCACTCCTCTATATCAATTCACACAGGAGCTACACTTCATTCACTAAGCTATAGGAATTGGAATGCCATTAAGCTGTACATTTTGGAATAATTATTACAGTCTTGGGAAGCTTGCAACCTTTAGAGAGTGATTTTTTAATATATATATATAAAAGAGCTTTATAAAAATTTTATCTACACCAGATGCAAAGGTTTGAACATATGAAGGTTAAAATTCTTCAACTCTCCTTTAGAACAATATAATTGAGTCACAGGAGCAAGAGGGAACAGCAGTATGATGGAAGAAGCAAAATCCAAGAAAAGAAAATAAATATTCATCTTCTATAGGCTATTTTTTTTCCAAGAGTAAACCCAACAGAAATAAACTTTGAAGGTTGGTTGAATATCAAATAACCCAATATCCAAAAAAAAAAAAACCTCAGAGTCAGAGAAACTGGGAGAAAATAGAAATGTTCTGCCAGTCCCAGGGAACAGAGCAATTAAAATAGATTGAAAGCAAAATAAATTACCTATTTGCCTTGTTGCAGCTACAAAATACTCTATAAACTTCTATTTTCAGGTAGCAAAGAGAAGTTATTTGCTGATAACAGCCAAGAAAACTGGAAAGCCACAGGTCACAAGAGAACAGGAGAACACAGCACCACCAGATGACCCACTGGGTTAGGTAGGACAAGGCAAACTGTATCCCGTAGCTCCTGCACACAGGCAAGTGGTACAGCTACCACTATACCCAGTAACCTCTGGCTTCCTAAATACGCCATTCATGGCCGGGTTACCTGAACAAGAGCCTTCAAGCTGGCCCAAAAAGTCAGCATCTTGCTACAGATCCAGAGGACGTAACACCTCTGCTGTTGTACCTGCAGAAATGTTTTCCAGAGGAGAAAGGACCTCAGGTAGAAATTCCAACACGGAATATAACCAGCATCTGCAGCACGGGGCTGCATTTCTGGTTTTTTTGGCTGCGGAGATTCTTTTGACCCTACGACCACCTTGAGCTCCGGTCAAGTCTTGCTCACACACGCCAGCCGCCGAAGACAGAGGACAGCAAGGCTTGGATTTCCCATACAAGTTCAAACTCCTCTCCTTCATACACTTTTTATTCAGCGGGACTATCCTAATAGACCTAGCAGTCAGATTACATCACCGTTAAATGCAGTTTGCTGGCAGAGACGCGGTGCCTGCCTGGATTCATCGGAGCGAAGCCTGCGGGGCGTACATGGTACAAAATACCAAAGGAGGCCCAAATCTCACTGGGCAGTGCTGGTAACACAGGCGTAATGCTCTTAGGCCCATCAACGCTGCACTCTGTCATCTTCATTCCCAATCATACATACGATTTTCTTGCCAAAACCATGTTAATGGCCATGAAACCCACAGAGAGCACAGTAAGAGATGTCATGCGCTTCTGGGGCCTGGAAGAGCCTTTAGAATGAAAAGTTTGCCACAAAATTATATAAGCAATTCCTACAGCGCAAAATTTGTTCTTTGGCAAAATCACCAAAGTGCTGATTTTAGTTAAACATACTTTTACTGAAATGAAATACAGATATTTTTATCATTCTTTCTCCTACAGAAAAAATGTTTGATCCCAACCAGCTCTACTGAAGTTGCAGAAGCTTTATGGGGAGTGGTGGTTTCCTTATACAAAAAATATAGCACCTGTTAAAACTCCATACTCAATCAAAAACTGAATTGGCCAATTTTTTGGTGGTAAATATTATATCCTCCAGGTTCTTGCAAATTTGTCTCAAAATTGCTAGAAATCATTTATTTATTTTTTTCCTCGTCAGTACAAAACTATCCCACATGGGAGTTCTCCTACTGATCTGCAAAACAATTGGGTTTTGGTAAAGTTTTGTATCCACATAAATGTCATTATTTGAGCAACAGGTCCCACTGGTCTGAGTAGAAGACAACCATAATGCTGGATCAGAAGCAGGCAGAGCAGAAACAAAAGAAAATAAGCTATTTCTGCAAAAGGGACAGTCTATTCTAGCTGGGACACACTCTGTTTAGCAAGTGGTGAATGTACACAGAATAAAGAGTAAGGAGTGAATGACTATTAAAAAACGAGAATGACTAAATCATAAGAACAGTTACAAAAAGACCACCCATTGGGCAGAGGAGGTGAAGGACAGCTTGAGCTATTGTAAAAAACACATCAGCAGCAGGAATACTTGGGGGGAAAATAAGAAGAAATAAAGCCAAGGAACATACAAGAACTTTTAAAAAAGGGTACTGAGGGATCATTTAGTGATTTAACAAGAAAAAAGCAGAAATGGAAATTTCGCCCAAAATTTGGAAAAGAGACTATGCCGAGCTGTATCTGAAGCCTGCATTTTAGCATGAGCTCAAGTAGAAGACACACACCTGAAAATAACATTCAAATACTGGAACTCCTGGTTTCCTTGTGTATTGGCTTTGTGTGGCAAGGTTTGGGTAGCGGGGGGGTTACAGGGGTGGCTTCTGTAAGAAGCTGCTGGAAGCTTCCCCTGTGTCCGACAGAGCCAACACCAGCCAG
>JANVCT010000007.1:2895343-2923253 GCA_026770115.1 Aviceda subcristata | reverse complement strand
TACCTGTTAAACTGCCTTTATCTCAGCCCACGAGTTTTCTCACTTTTACTCTTCATCGTCCAATTCTCTTCCCCATCCCAACTGGGGGGAGTGTGTGAGCGGCTGTGTGGGGCTGTGTTGCCAGCTGGGGTTAAACCACCAAAGGTATTTAAACACTTTTGGCGTAAGCCAAGCAGAAACATATGGGTTTTGGTTTTTTACCGGAAGATAACTGTAGTCAGCACTTCAAGTTTTTAAAGTAACTGAGGTCTTCAGGTTCTGCTACTTCAACATTATGGCCAAGCTGCAGCACTTCACATATTTACATTATCATTTTAATGCACTGAGAATTTCCTTCCATAAAAAAAAAAAAGGCATTAATAGAAGCTACAACAAATTGATTTTGGCCTCCGCTGTAAAGCACAATGAATATTTAGATCCAGTTCCTCAGTGAGACCCCACAAATAATCTTATCAGAGACAAATATTGCAGCAAAATTCTGCTGTCATTTGAAATAGCACAGCATTCAGCAGAATACTTTCCACTTCACTGTGCAGCTTTGGGATGAGGAGTTTGCAAGTGGTTTCCTTGTCCCATCATACTAGACAAATCTCCAATTTCTACACATTCCCAATGAAAATAATCTTCAGATAGATAAGAATTAAATAGAATAGCTCAAGGAAAAAACACGCGCAACCAAAACAGGTATTGCCTTTGAGGGAGGCCCATTGCCGAAGACCCCGAGTTGGATTTTTTCACGTGCGATAAAACCACAATTAAAACTGGCATCTTTGTAGTAAATCCCATAACACTGTATTCACTGTACTGATCAACGTCCATGGCAGAGAGAACTAAAGGCCCTCCAAAACTGTGACACGGTAAAATTTTAGCTGTGCTGCTCTGATCTGTTCCCTAAATATCTCCCTCCCCTGCCGAGACCCTCTCAGTGAAAGAAATCTTGGGGGAAAAAAAGGAGCCAGGCTTCACCGAAAACAGCGTTCACTGACTTCAGCTCCAGCACCAGAGCGCGGTGAAGTGGTTTGTTAATTTAGACTTTTGCAGTTCTGCTAAACTTAGTAAAACTGATATCATCGAGCCCAGAAGTACCTCTAGAAATACTCACGCCACTTCTTTTCAGAGAATGAAATCATCTGAAGGACACAGGCAGAGCTGGATGGAAAAAACGAAATTCACAAAAAAGTTTTGAAAGTTGTTTTTCTTCTTCAACTTTTTAGAGAGTTTTGACGTTTTCATGAAAGAGGAACAACAGCCATCTCTCCACCAAAAGCACGCGAGCCAGAAAGGCACTACGCCAGCGCAGACCCGACACGCGTGCCTAGGCCTCACGCATTTTAAAGAAATAACCTAAGCTCTGAAATACCACTTACTCCAAGACAGATCCGTCTCATTTTAAGACAGAAATTAAGTCCTCAAAAACCCCAAGTATAACATTTGAAGACATGCTTGATTTTGATAAAATTGTATGGGTTTTGCCAGAGGCAAGTGAAATATTGAAGAGCTAGAGCAATTAAAATAATTCCTATCTTGAATTCTTCATCTCAGTACAAGTGCTAGGACAAGTTTCTGGGGTTTAAAGAGTAAGAATACAGCAAAACTTGGCTGCTTGCAAATCAAACTGCAAGCCCACAACAAGCTGTGCTCAGGCAAACTGGCTTCTCTAGGTGTCTGAGCAGGATAGCTGAGAATCTGTTCAAATTTTATTGAGGGGGGAAGAAAAAAAAAAAAGAAAAGGCAGCCCAGAAGGCGTTGGTGTCTACCCTCTGTTTTTTGTAGCAATATTCCTTGGGATTATAATTCACCTCCCACTGAAGGCTCCCAATGTTGACATCAACAAATAAACCTGTCCGAAGTAGTGCTGAGATACTGAGTTATTTACACAAGAAAATCTTCATAATAAGGCATTTTCAAAAGAAGAGCAGCATTATTTTGCTGCAGCTCTGTTGCAGGCCTAAGAAGTCAGAAAATAAAAGCATTCTCCAAATGTGCTATAGGCGATATCGGCACCGGGGGCCGTCAGTGGGAGGTGAACAACTGAATCCTACCCTCAGAAAATGCTTTTTTAAAGGAAGAATACATGGAGGGGGAAGGGGGGGGAAATCTCTTTATTGCTCTCACTGGGTTTGGAGTTTACCGTTGTTAACTGACCGATATCCTTGGAGTCTTCTGCCGCCATCCCACTAAATTAGCAGCGTGAGGGTAAGGAGGCACGAGGTGGGGTCTAGCGGTACAAAGACGAAAGGAAAGGGGCCAAGTGCCGACCGGCATCGATGCGGGCATCGGGGATGCGGTACGGTTTTCGGCACGGTATCTTTTTCATGTTCGGCGGCGTTTTGTTTTTTTTTTTTTTGTCCCTGGAGACCAACAAGCCACCCAGGCAGCGGGACGCGCTGTTGCGTAGGGTCCTGCATCCCCCCCCCAAGAGGGACGGCGCGAAACACTGCGAGTCGCAATATCGCACGAGAGAAAAACCCCGATTCCGAGTTCCGGATTCAGCATCTCCGTGCGCAAGTTGGCATCTGCCGTCAATACGATATTTTCCTTTCCAGCTCCGAATATACGCCTCTTCGTGCACGAGACGAGATTGGACAACGAATGACATCATCTGTATCATTGTTATCCCATTTTCAGGAAACTGGGGTTCCTTGACACTTGAATTTAGGAAGACAACTAGTTTTCCCATGTGCTAAGCCAAAATAATCTGTGTTTTGTTTCTTCTGGCATCTTGTTTAGCGATTATGCAAATAATACAATTTATTTGAGCCATTTGCAACATTAAACACGGAATTCAGCAGACAGCGTGCACGACCAAATTGCACAACCATATAAGAACGTGATGGTTTCCAAAGATAGTTACATTAAACTTACATTTGCAGAATAAATAATTCGGTCCTCATGCTCCACATTTAAATATTTATACAAATACACTGCTTGTCACAATTAGTTTGATTAAACTGTTAAGAAAAAGTAACTGTGCAAGAAATGAGACTTCATCCAGGAGGAGAAGAAGCTATTTATGTTGAAGTTAATTATGTGAAATTACAGAAGCAGCAGCAGGTCAGGAAGCAGTCCTCCAAATCCACAAAAAGATCTGACCCCCAGTCGTTGAGGGAAGTTCTTCTACCCATTTTTTTTTGCATTTAGCAAACAAGACCCTGAGCTTATTTTTCTCTGTCTCATGGAAACATGAGACCTGTTTTTCTCCTTCTCCCATGAAAAGTCTTATTTATAGACTGAAAACTCACTGTAGTTTACAGACTATTTTCTGCATAATTTTCTTTCACAACATGCTCAGGACAAATCATTTGCTTTCACGGCACACTCCCCACAACTCACTGAAGCAGGAAGAGAAACACTAATGGAAAACCTTTTCTCTTTAACCTCGGGGGCATTTTTCAAGAAACTTCGAAAATCCTAAATAGCTTCAGAGAAAAGCCTGGGTTTGTGATCCTGTTTATAGATCAGAAATCGGGATTATTTCTGATCTACGTGAGGTCTGGTGCTACAAAGTGTAGGGGGACAGAGTGACACTCCCCCTCTAGGAGGGAGAATTCAGCTTATCCCGTCTCATGGGCATTAATGTGGATGTGACTAAGGCTACCCAGAGCTCCATCCACACACGACGTTCTGTAGTACCACCAGGAATTCAAGCTCTGACTGTATGTGCAAAATCGGAGCGCTGCTGTACCAAGACACATGAATAGGCAGTGGGTCACCTTGATCCGAGACAGTTTGTTCTGTGTTTTTCAGTAATCGAAGGGAAAAGGGAAAAAAAAAAAAAAAAAAAAAAAAAAAAGATGACGGGGTCTACTCCATCACTGACTGAGTTCAAGCTGAACAGCATCATGTAAGAGCATTTACTGCACAAAACCAGCAGCTGGTGGGAGGGATTCTGCGGAACAAGCCGGACCGCCAAACCCGCTTACGATTCAAGCTCCTGAGGGATCTGCCCTTGCGTCAAAGGGCACCGAGCAGAGAGACTTTGTCCAGAGGACAAATAAAAAAAATTCCTCTCGTTTCCATCTAGTTATTTTAATACCATTTCTGGAATAAGCTGGTGAGAGCCAGGTTAGAAATGCTGTAAAAAAATCACAGACGCTTGTTGTGCCTTTCAGGGGTGGTTGGGGGTGCAGGAGCACAAAGAGTGGGAAGGCAAGAGGGGGATACTGCCTTTCACTGCCACAGACCTGCCAAAAACCTGCCACAGAGGTTTCTTTCATCGCATGGTCCAATGAGACCAAAGGATTTAGTTGTTGTATCCATAAGGCAAGCCAGATTCCTGAATGTAGATGAAATTTTGCTTTTTTTTTAATTATATATTTGGTTGACACATTTCCTCATATTCTACTTTCTCTTACCTCCCCCTCCCAAATAAAAGTTTCTCCTTTTTCCTATTTCCAAGCATGAATACATGATTATGTGCCGATGAAAGTGAGACCAAGAATACATTCAAAGAGGTGGTGGTTTAGTTTCCCAATACCCAAAGTGAGCAGAGGCAGCTCTGGGAGAGCTCTTCTACCGCCCGGATTTATGCTTAGAAGACCTTTAGGGAGCCTGAACCTGGTCCCCTTTATTGCTGGCATCTAGGAGAAGGTTAAACATACCTATATACTCATGAATGAATCCATATTCAAGGACAGAACTGGTATGCTCTCAGAATAAAAAAAAAAAAATAAGTTTGACTATTTCTACGAAGTTTGTCAAGCAAGGAGAAAAAGCAGGTGGACAGTTATGGAAAACCTCTGCTTCCCTCCTGTATAGGCAAAAGTTAGATATGCAGCTACAGTCCCCAAGAAATAAAAAATGGATAGTCAGGTAAATTCATACAAGGAATTGACGTAGAGTTTATACGACTGATAAAAACTGCCACCACGCCACAGAGCCGCTCTTCTTCAGCAAAAGGGAAAAAAAAAAAAAAAAAAAAAAAGCATCATAGGCTTTGCTCTTGTAGACAAGCATGAGAGGAAAGTAAGTAGGCGCGATACAGGTATTTATCAGCTTGACCTTTTCAGGAAACAGATTACTAGGACCCTTCACTCTCTCCCCTTTTATTTCTCCATCACCAAAACAGAGCAAGGAGCAACATTTCTGTGTCGGAGAGGGCAGCCATCGGGAGCTTTATTATTATATGTATTGCTGCCTAGAGAAACTGCCTCCCCAACAGTGCATAAGCTGTTTGCTGTATCTGCCAGCCTGATCCTCACATTTTTACAGGGGCTGGGGAAACACTTCATTTCCATTTTCATGTAGCAAACCAGTAAAGACGCATCCCAGTCAGGATCTTTGTAAAAAGGCTGCTACAAACCAGCACTTACCATAGGACCTGTGCACCAAAAGCATTCTTGCATGGTTTTTTTTCTTGACTATTTTAACTCATTAGTAGCTTTGTACAGGAGTTGTAGCAGCGAACATTTGACACCAGTCTAACCTGGACCTGCCACTGAAAGAAGCAGTCCCGCCAGGCTGGTTTGAACCTGGAGAAACTCTCCAGTTGACTGCTTCAAGGCTCGTGCCGTCCGAGGGCAGACGTCGGGACGAGGGGCAGGGGGTGGACCACGCGCTGGACTTCTCTTTCACTAAACATTCCGGAAACTATGACCGAAGATTCGGGGTATGGGAGAGGTTTACAATTATTTTGCAATTATTTCCCATCACTTCCAATATAGACTGGTTCAAGATATAAAAACATTATTTTCCCCAAATATCATATATGTTTGCGATGTCTCATAAGATTTCAAGTTATGAAACCATACAGGTTAGAGCAGGGGGCATTATTTGAAGTATTAACATTGAAAAATTATTCTTCAAAGAACCATGCAGTACTGGAATCTAAGATGCAATCCTTCCCTCCCCTTTCCACTGCCCCCTAGTTTTTCCTTTATTTTGGTGCTTAGCCATGATCATGCCACTTCCCAGAAGTCATGCAATGAAGGCATAATTTGTTCCACCGGTAATGCAAGAAATCATTTAGAAAAACATTATTCACTGTCAGATGAGTCTGACTCAGGGAAAAAAAAAATGTCCAGAGGTTGTAGAAGAGATTGAACTTTTAACCATACTATTAATTTCTCTGATTTCACAATGTGCTACTCTCTAGTCATCGTCCCTTGAATATAAGGTTTCAGAAAAACAAGTTAAAAGCAAATCCGTTATAAAACAGGAGAGAATGATTATGCTAACCAGTATTCCCTTCTCTGCAGCAAAGAAGGAAAAGTAATTGCAGTGACAAAACTTTTTTAGTTTTTGTTCTCCGGGTGGCAGTATATCTACCATATAAATAACTAGATCTTACAATTGTATCAGAGATACAATAGATATTTTACTACATATGTTCAACATCACGTGCATACACGTGCTAAGTAGAAAAAGTATTTGCTTGCTTGTAGATAGGATACCTTGATTAAATATTTGCATTAACACAAGCAAAAACAAAGTCAGGGCCTGTTCCTTTCTAGGACTGAACAAAAGTGGAACAGGAACGTGACAGTGTTTAAAAAACCCACATTGTGTGTTAGCAAACAATTCCTGTTAGGGGATACATTTATTTTACCTGTCCATGTCATTAGTAACAGAAAGAATTAAAGTTCAATGAGCTAACTCAGTATATCCTGGAATAATGCAGAACCTTTATTGATCATTTACCCTGACCCACCTAAGCAACCCCTCCATGTAACTCCCAGGTTGTTTTGGTAGATCCCGTAGGGAGTCAGAACAACCAACCCTGGTCAGAATAACGTGTCCTCAGAGAGATCTTACGGAAGGTCAACAAACTTATAGAAAATGTTTTGTTATCTGCAACCATAAAACCTAAGAGTAGAAGGGACAACAATAACAAGCCATGGCTGTCTCTTACTGGTCTCCCTGCTGTACTGGTTTTGAAATTGCTCTCAAATGGTGACTAGGATAACGACTAGCACCGAAAACCAATAGCTTCAGTAAAGATTAGGGATGTTACTAACGTGTATTCCGTAACTGGTTAAATACTGTCTTGCATAATCATATCTTGCCAATGCTGAAGCCATGGTTAAGAGGGAAAAAGAATCAGGTTAAGACCAATTAAAGTATTACTATGCAAAATACACACAGCTGATTCAGCCGAAGGTGAGAAAACAGTATTCTCATCAGAGGTTGTGCAGCAGTAGGCACTCTTCTCAGTGAAATCCACGTGGTTTTTCAAACCTGGAAAAAGCTGTAACACCCAAGCAGACTGCGGAGAGCAGTCCTTCCGTGGCTGTAGAGCATGGGGTCCTTCCACCTCGCAGCCGCTGCCCGCTTCTCGCTTGAAAAGCAAGATCTCATGACTCTGTACCAATAACCTCAAACACAAAACAGGTTCTTCAGTAACTCTCATGCTTCTAATATTAGAATTATTTACGCTGCAGACCTGTTCTGAACAAATCAAGACCTATTTTATGAGAAGATGTGAATAGGCATGCTTCTTTTTGATATTCTTAGAAAGAATGTGCACTAACAAAAGAGCATCTGGTCTTCACACCTCAGACAGAACAGTTTTCGTACCCACGTGGTTAAGATGTCGGGCTTCCTGCATTTGGACAGCAAAACTTTTTGGTTTGCATCCTGAATAAAGTTTATCTCTAAGCCTTCTAATGAGAAGCAGCTTTCTTCACACTGCAGTGAAGGAACTTAATTACTTTGTGATACAGTAACATATGCCTAATTATTCATCAAGATCTTTTACCTTGATCATTCAATTGGCCTTCGACGACCTTCACTGGATTCAATTACATTTTTTCAGGAGGAAACGGTAACCCATTTTATATACATGCTTCCTAATGTTCTAAAGATACTGGCTGGGAGAAGGAAGGTCCGAAGGAAAAAGCCCATTGACTAGGAAGCTCCATTAGTTGCTAACAAAAATAGAGTTTTTACCAGCTTCGGTGTTAGCATCAAAGATGCATTTGTGATAAGACACTTGTTAATATTCACAGAAGAACGAGGTAACTCCTGGGTCAAACCATTAGCATAAATTACACATATAATTGTGCTGTTTTATCAAGCCTTCTTAGAAAGCTCAAGCATGACTATGCATATGAATTCTACACTCACTTTAATTTTGGCTTATGGTCTCAACATTAACACTAAATATTATGCACTTTGTGAATGACATAAGGCATGGTTCTGAAATTAAAAAAAATAAACCCATGTTAATCCTATAAATTGTTCAGACATGCAGTTGTTCAGCTGAGATACCCTGCCTGACAGACACCTGAACAGTCAGCCAATTAAGTTTGGGGTTTTTTCTGTTGCATAACATTTCCACTATACTATCCAGAAACATTGTGCTCTGTGGTTAAACTTTTGTAAAGAGGAATGCACTTAAAATACTCAATAAGTCTAAAGAGCACATTGTAGCTTCTGGAAATATCACTATATACTTCAGCAAACGGGTGGTACAGATCATTTTCCTGCACATTGCAGAAGCTGTCATACTGGAACAGAATCTCATATTTCAATGTATTTTGGTTTCTATTGCATAATAATAAAATTAAGCAAACTACTTGTTTTCAAATTACTTAATTGGAAGGAAAAGGAGACACAAAATATCCAGTTGCAACCTCACAAAATACCGAAGACAACATATGTGGTGTAAATTAGGAGAAGCCCAATCTTCCATCACCAGCTCATGATACAAATAAGACCCAAGAAGAGCAAATCAAAGAAGGAAGCGACACTTGAACACAACGTGGGAAAGTTGCACGTTGTGTTTCTCAAAGAGCTCAAGGAAAGGTGTTGCAGATGCATCAAGAAGCTCAAATCAAGGCCATGCAGACTTCTAAACATCTGACAGCAGTTTTTAACATCTCCACCGTTATCTATATTTGTAAATAAAAATATATCCATTGTGCCTGTTTGGGAAATAACGCCAGGCTTTTTAGGAAATAAGATTAAAGAAGAGATGAAGTAACTCCTGGTAGAAAACAATGGTTATTTGAGGTTGTGTTTATTTTTCTGAGAGCACAGTCCAGCTACCCGAATCCAGCAATGCGGTTCCTTTTGCGTTGTCTGCCTTAGTTTGCGCTCCACGCTATACCAGAAATGTTACAGATCATTTTGTCCCCGAGATTTCTCTCCGGCTTTGGCTGGTCTAAATGTTCAAACATGTACAGCATGTGTGCTGGATACTTGACCAAATAACTGTTGTTTCCCAGTAGCTATGGTTCATTAAGTACAGGCTTAGCGATGAATTATTCAGGATGACACTGTTTCTAAGTAGCCTTTCTGCTGAAAGTGCCATAAAAGCATACAAGAAAACCGCATTTTCTAGAACTAAACCAGTTAATTTTTAGAGTATTAATGCATCCAAGCATTTGAAAGAAAAAGTTTATTTTAACTCAAGAAGAGGGGGTTTTTTTTTTTTGTTTTGGTTTGGTTTTTTTGTTTGGTTTTTTTTTTTACCTCTCCTCTGTAAGAATATAGGTAGAAAATATCAGCCTCTACCCTGAGGTTAAAAATAATGTATTGTATAAACCCCAACACTTTTTCAGGGTTATCTACTTCACAGAAGCACCAATTTCAAATACTACAATTCCAAATATCAGGAGACAAAGCAGATAGCTCTCAGACCTCTGTTGATCGCAGTGGCAGTGAGCCCTCGTTCCCATCCAGCTTTGTCCAGAATTCAGCAGACTTCTTAGCCTGAATTATCATGACTTTCCAGTTCTATTTAATTTTTGGTATTTGTTCCTGACATTTGAGGAGCTCAGGGCTAGCGCATACTCTGGTAAGCCGTATTTCTGAGTTATTCCACATTAATTCATGCTTGGTTTAGACCTTTTTCTTCACACCAAAACAAATGGGCAGAACAGGGGATAAAATCTGAGCAGCCTCACCCACAATAGCCCACTGCAATTTTTTAAAATCACTCTGACGATCTAGACACAGACAATTGCAAATCTGAAGAGTTACTGGAATGGGCACCATCCCTGGGGACCAAAGCTGCTCCTGTTTCAGGAGAACGCTCACCTCTATGTTTGCATATTCAGGACGATTTACTTTCAGGCTTTCCCAGACATGTTTCCTAATGATACTTAGATATTTCCTTAGCGTATAATTGAAAAAAAAAAATCAAAGAACATGGTCCCATCTGGGTGGACTGTTCTGGAAAGCCCCAGAACATCACCTCACATCACGCAAGAAGAGTATCAGGGATACTCTAGTCCACTGCTGCCAGCTGATAGAAACCAGCAACAGGGAAGACGTGAAGTAGCTAATTTTATCCAGTAGTTTTTATCTTACCTGCAATGAAACACATTTAAGCACTTTGTCCTTATGGCCGTATTAGTTCAGTCTGTATCAGACAGGAGGAGGTAATAGCTTTCTCTCCTCCCCTCCCTCTCGCTGACTTTAGATTCTTACATGCATTTATGCAAATAATAGCCCAGTGAGACCTGTAAGAGCTCAGAGGGAATTAAAGGTCTGTTGTTTCGCCAAGGTGTCCACTTCCTACCTAGTATAAGCATTGCACATGGGATGTATTTTAGAAGAAATCTACTGGCAACGGCATTTTATTAGGATAGTCTTACAGAGGATTTACATAAACCAGCTAACATGGGGAATACCCTCCATCACCAAAGAATTATAACATTATTCCCTTTATTTCCACAAGAAAGTTCATCAGTGCACACCACTAGCATATTAGCATATTCTAAGTCTAATTTCATTTAAGAATATGTCCAATGAAACTTGTATATTCAAAGTACATTTATTTACCAACCAAACCACCACAGAAGTAAAAATACTTATTTTTTTAAAAGACTGAGCTTAAACTCTGACCAAGAATCACAGGCCTCTGCCCTACCTCACATCTTACTAGGCAGTAAGTCCACTGAAAAGCAGGCTATATTCTAATATTAATTACCCTTTCCCTCATCTACTCAATCCCCCATCTTCTCAATGAATTTCTAACAAAGACATTACAAAAACATAATAAACAAGACAAATAGCAGCCTACAGGTTCCAGTTTGCGGAACGCAGCATGAAATTGCATTACTTGTATTTTCACTCTGCGCTTGTGCCCAGCTGCCGTCCTTGGTTTGGAGAGGGCAGGCAAAGGATTAGTATTTATGGGCAGTCTACATGGCAAACTAGCAAACAAAGGCAGTGCTCAGTTGTCCCCACGACTTTTATCTGAACGAGAAGCGTGTTCCTCCCCTTGTTTTTGATGCTTCTCTCATGTCCACATGAGAATTTGCGGAACGGCAAATCTCTGGTCTTAAAACACACTCTGTACTCCCAGAAAAACACAGCTGAGGACCTGGACTTGAGTCTTGAGACTTTTGAACATAAAGGAAAGGAAATTAAAAGAAGTCTCAGAATGAGAGAGCTGGCCAAGCTGTCATTTAGATATTGCCAAAGGCTTGCTGTGGAAGGCTGCAGGCCCAGCTGCTGACATTCCCAGGCTTGGCAAGAAGAAAAAAAAAAATCCCTTCGATATCTTCTAAAAACTGGGCCTGACCTGTCTCTTCAACCTTTCTGACTTTTCTTTCCAGGAAGAGGTGCAGAGGGATAAGGGAAAGGGACCAACACACACACACGCTGCAAAAAATAACAGGGTTAGAAAGAATCTTACTCATTCCCTATGCCATTAACTTTCGCCGCTTCCATGATGTTAGTTTATGAAACATGCATTTTGGCACAAATACTTAAATAAAAACTTCCATAATAATAAAAGCGAAGCTTAATCATGTGTATATATATTTTATATGCACAGAAAATTATAATATTTTATGACAGACAGAACTGAGAGGAGAGGGGGAGATGAAGATTTATTTTAGATTCAGGTAGCTGGAACCTGTTTACATGGAACTGCCGTCCTATTGACAGAAAAAAAGCCAACACAGTAACTCTTACTACTAAACCCCCAAGCTCCAAACCCTCTGTGCTGTTATTTGTGTCCTACACACACTTATCTGCAGGAACCACATATTTAAGTCCAAGAGGTCTTTCCAAATTTATCCTTTTTTCCTACAGAAATTTCGCTGACCATTTTCTTATTGCATAAGCTATTATTCGAAGTAAATACGAATAACATATATAGCTACATTTAATCTCTGGATATAGGTTTATTTTTACCAGACCATATCACCTGGCCCATGCACCCGTAGCGGCTGGGGACTGACTGGCTGGAAAACAACTTGGCAGAGGAGGACGCGGGGGTCCTGGTGAACACCAAGGTGACCCCGAGCCAGCAAGGCGCCCTCATGGCAAAGAAGACCAACAACCTCCCGGGCTGCGTAGGGCAGAGTGAGACCAGCAGGACCAGGGAGGTGATCCTTCCCCTCTCACCAGTAATGGTGACACGCACCTGGGGAGCTGGGTCCAGGTTTGGGGTCCCCAGTACAGGAGAAACGTGGACGTACTGGAGCCAATCCGGCAAGCGGCCATGAAGATGAAGAAGGGACTGGAGCATCTGTGATATAAGGAGAGGCTGAGAGAGCTGGGACCCTTCAGTCCGGAGAAGAAAAGGCTCAGGGGGATTTTATCAATGTCTACAAATACCTGATGCGGGAGTAAAGAAGATGGAGCCAGATTCTGCCCAGTGACGGGACAAGAGGCGATGGGCACAAAGTGAAATGCGGGGAATTCTGTTTAACCATAGGACATTTTCTTTTTACTGGGAGGGTGGTCAAAAACAGGAAGAGGTTGCCCAGGTAAGCTGTGGAGATATTCAAAACTTGACTGGATACAGTCCTGGACAACCTGGCTAGATGACCCTGTTTTAGGCAGGGGCGTTGGACTAGATGAGCTCCTGAGGTCCTGTCCAACCTCACCCGTTCCATGAGTCTGTGATCTTTTCAGCATATGTTACTTTGTCCTGACTTGTTATTCATTCATAATTTTACGTCAAAATATTTAAATTCTTCTATTAGAAATTTTGGATCTGTAGAAAAGTGCTGTACAATCCACTTGAACATGTTTTCCCAGTCATAACTGTAGAGGTTTCAGAAAGTTCAGCATATTATATGCCTCCCTAAACTGATGTACTGCAACAAGTTAAAGATCAGTATAGCAGTAAGAGTCTTCATAATATTCACTGTTCTTTGCATCTCTCAAAGCCAATCATTAGCTAATAAAGATGCAACTAGTCTATAAAAGTTGCCCCAAGTTTACATGGCTAAAACAATGCATTTTGTTTTCTTATTTAGTTAGATATAAGTGTCCAACCTTCACTAGCTGCCACAAAAAGAAATAATGGCGGTAAGTTCAAAATTATTTAGGATCTTTCCATAATGACTTAATATTTCCTCCTTCCAAAACAAGGCAGTATATTACAACAGCCAAATCTGCAAGGAACTGGGTTAGTCAGGAGAGTCCACCAGACGCCTTTGGTCACAAATAATACTCAAATGACAAAATGCCAAGAATGTGTGGAAAAATAATGCCACAAAAACAACGGCAGTCCAAAATAATTACAGAAACCATCTAAAGTTTATAAAAATCTTAGTTAAGTCAGGCTAAAATTTTGTTTTAACTACTTATTCAGGTGTTATTCTATTTTCTTTCAGTAGTGTAACCTTAAGAGAGGGCTTCTGGAGTTATTGATAGTGAATGAAAGACATTTATATTCACTGCTGGTGAATCTTCCTGCTTGTTTCCTCCCAGACTTCTTTAGCATGCATTATAACCCACACTTGGGTTCATACCACTGCTCTGCTGCACGGATCATCCTTTTCTTACGTATTTGTACTACGCCTAGCCTGGTGGGGTACTAGTCTACGAGTGGGATCTCAAAATGCTACCCTAACAATATTACCTCATTTTACTCAATATTGCCCTAAAAATAAGAATATCGCTCAATATTACCTTAACAAACACATTAAATCACTGCCTTCTCTAGCAGGAGGCCAGACACCTCCCCAAGCCCAATCTCATGCTGCTGCCCAAAGCACATTTTTGTTTCGCCTCCTGCCAGATCTCACGAGCGTGTGGTTGCAGGGCAAACGGGTAAGTTTGACGATCCAGTGAAATCCTGGATCCTGCGCTTTCGCTAGTTAATTCTCTGCAAGAGAAATCCGTGCGACTCATCCGCACGCTGCACAAGGGCAAAGAGGGCTGAAGCGGTAGGTCCCGGGGGTCGGGTGGAGATTGGACCCTCACGTAGTTTTGATCAGCCATAAAAAGAAACCTCACCCCAGCAGACCTGAAAACAGCGTCAAGCAGGGCACTGGTTGATCATTAAAAGCACAAAAATAAACCGGATGATCTTGTACGTAAAAACTGCCACGTAACTGTATCGATTTTTAGTTTATCCTAATAGTCATGCTGCTGATGGAATTAACTTGGCTGTATAGCTATCCAGTCCTAGTTTCAGAAACACGACAGTAAGAATCATGCTTAATTGCAAGGCAATGTGCTGACAGCCATCAGTCAAACAAGCCGAGCAACTTAGAAAAACATATGCCACAGGAAGGAGTCCTTGATTAAAGTCCTAGCCTTGGATGCAGACTCAATTTCTTGCTCTCCCATAAACCTCTCAAGATAAAATACTCTCAGTCACTCTGTAGATTTAGTAGCAGTAAGTTAACACCGAACATCAGAAGTCCAAAACTTAAAATGTCTGGGCCTGAATCCATAAAAACTTCAAAAAATAATCCAGTGAAGGAATTAGCCATCTTAAATTAGGCGTGTCTAAATAGCAACATCTAGGTAGCGTCTGATTTTTTTCAATTTTGGTCAAAGACCAGAATAGAAAATTCAGAGCTAGACACAGAGCAAGCGTGCTCCAAGTGGCAAGTCATCAAAAGCCAAGCAGCAGGAAAAACAATTAACAAGAGATGTGAGCTCATCTTCCTCGGAGCTTCGGCTCCTGACCTGCTTGGAATCTGCAGCCCAGATTTTGGTGTGCCAAGGAGTGCCCGCGACTCCTCTTTCCAAGAAAGAAGCTGGAGGCAGGGCAGGGCGTGTTATTTCCCCATCTGTAAAAGGTGGCGGTAACCGATCCCTAGGCGAACACCAGAATTCACGTATTTTTGAATACGTCGGTGTTGGCCTCGGTGTGCTCCGCAGAGCGGGTCGGAGGCTGGGACTGGGCTGCCCCGTGCAGCCCAGTTGCTGTGCAGGCAGTGCTGCCAGAGAAGACCCCGATGCAACTGCCCAACAGTTGGCCATAGCCCAAAGACCGACTTCTGGGTCCTCTTCCCTAAACCTGTCACTACAGTTTACAAGAAACAGTCGTCATATAAAAGGAGCAATTTTTAATCTTTCATTGGTGCTGGCTATAAAGCTACGGTACAAAAAGAATGAGCATAATTGCAAGAAAAATATTTACGAAAATTAAAAATCAGAACCTAAAGAGTGGATTTTCTCGCGTCACCCAGTCCAACACATGTTCCAGGCCATGAAACAAGGGGAAAACTTTGCCACCCTTCCTGGTCCCCTTCCAAACTACCTCACAACCAGCCCTAGCTAGTGGTTAAGATGTTCAAGCAGAAGCCTGTAGTCACACATGGTGAGAAGTCTCTTTAAGGATAGTTACAGCAGTTGCAATATAGTTAAAAGGATTTCTTCTTTTGCCCCTATTCTCGGTCTTGGCTATTTCATGCACCTGGCAGAGGTTCTACAACATATGCTCAGCAGGTTGTTTCTTCCCCTCCTTTTATAAGGAAAACCCAACCAAAAAGAAAAAATGAACATCTGAGGGGCAGAGGAGAAAACCCTTTGCCTACTACTAAAAGAAAAAAAAAAAACAAAATGAAAGCTGTAATGTTTTCATACGTGTTGTGTCTCACCAGAGAAGCACTGGTTTAAATTTAGACTGACTACACTGAAACAGAGCCTTTGAAGGATTTCAGAAAGCCTAAAATCATAAACAATAAAAAAAGAAATATTTATTTTAAAAAAACTACACCAAAACACCACCCTACCTTACAGAATGGCATCATTTCGGTTTCGATACACACAGTTAAAACTACAACAAAGGCAATTCTGGGAAGTTGTACCGTAAGCCAAGGTCACGCTGAAGATGCTCGACTTCCAAGGAGAACAGCTGGGAAAAGCTCTGGCTCCTGCCTGCCTTGCTTGCTGGAGCGACCGGCCACGCCGCCGCAGCAGGCACGAAGAAGCGGCGTTAGGTCAAGTCACCTTTTTTTTTTTGTTTTGTTTTGTTTTTTTTGTTTTTTTTTTTTACACTGGGAGAAGAAAAGCAGTTCTCCCCTCACGCTCCCCCCTTGGGTTCAACCCTACCCTTGAATTTAAGCAATGATGTTTGTTAGCCCCCTCTCGGGTATAACAAAACGACCATCGTGCATTCTCCTTAGCCTGCCCCACAGCTGTCATTCCAGCGAGTCGCATCCTCGCAAACATCCCATGGTTTAGACTTAAGACATTCTAAAACCTTTTTAAAAGCCCGGGATGCGAAGACTTGGATAGAACAGATTCAAAAACGGCCCCGGGATGAAGCGGGAAACAAACGGGTATTGCTTAGCAATTGACTCCGCTACCTCGGTACGTTGGCTCTTTCAAGTTTGCCTTCATCCACTGAAAAGTGCAAAGTTGTTTGGTTTGGTTTTTTTTTTTTAAATCTTAGGGGTTATTTTGGTCAAAATGTATCTTAGCCTGGAAAAACAGGCAGTTACCAGAAGAAGCTGGGTTTGCTCGTTAGCGTATTACTGAGCGACCATTACTGAGATTTTTTTTCCTAAGCAGGTGGTTTGCTTACAAGAAGTTAGGGAAAATGCAACATCACCCGTGGGTTTTGGGGGTTTTTGGTTTGGGTTTTGGGGGGTTTTTTTTTGGGGGTGGTGGTTGGTTTTTTTGTTTGGTTTTTGTTTGGTTTTTTGGTTTTTTTTTTTTCTTTCTTTCTCATCTCTGTTACAAAAGTGGTTGATAATAGAGTCTCTGTTCCTGAAGTTCTCGGATACATATTTTTTACATGCACTCAGAAATCCCATATCCTGAAGAATTTCAAGCAGTTCAGCCTGGTTTTGAGTTTCAGTATGAATTCAAAGACCAATAAAGTAAGCAAACCATTTCCAGCATTAGTTGCCTCTAACATCTTCTCAGTTCAGTTCTTGTTAGCACTGATTTTTTCTGTAAAACCATGCAATGTTATTGCCTTTCTAAGTATACACTTAAAAAAAAAAAAAAAAAATCACATCATTGATTGCTAAACACAGTGTTGTTCGTGAAGGAGCTAGGTCGGAACACTGAGCTTTGTACAGAAAATAACTGAGGAGGAGTTTTGGCTATAAACGCTATTAAAGATGAAATTCATATGAAAAATGTTCTGACACTGTTTGAAGATATGCTGCACAAACAGAGAAAAGCCAATGTAATCTAAAGCTTTTCACAAATTTTGAACCAGCCATCTGCGCTACGAGAATGATCCTAGAAACAAAAGTACTTGAAAGTCCTCTGCCTCAATAATTAATGCCAACAAATAAATTTCATATTACAATCTTCACTTAATGATTGCCTCAAATAGCTAAAGATTCCAGAAATGTCAATTCAGAAAAAAGTTAATTTTCACTTACACTTCCCCAAACAGGAAAGCTTCGGTTTGTAGACTAGAACCTTGATTTAACACAAGGTGACAGACTCCGAGAGACCTTATGTCCCTGCATCGCTGTAACTGTCAATGTCAAGACGTCATTTCCAGAACAGGGGTGACAAAGGGCACAAGCCATATGCTGTTTGTATTGCAACAGTCTTCTGAAAGAAACCTCTGTCTCTAACTTACATGTGTGAAGCTGTTACTCATTTAAATATCTCAAATACTGTTTTGCAGCAGAAATATTTACTTTGGCACTCAGTTGGGCATCCATCTTTAGTGAAGACCCCTGTTTAAACTCATGTTGTTGAAGATACTCTGTGCAAATTGCAAATATGTGTCTATATTTGCAAGGACACTATGCTGTAGGATCCCAAGGCCCAATTTTCTTCACGTGGGTCGCAGAAGAATTTCAGTTTTCTATCAGAATAATTAGGAAACGAGTCCACACTCTGAGTCTTTCTGAGCACAGATGATGCAAATTGTTTAGTTCTTCCCTCCTAGATAAAAAAGCAGGTCCTCACTCTAACAACAGATCTTAGGAAAACACTTCTTCCAAAGCATTTCACCTTTCATTGCGTTTTGTGATACTCTGACGTGAATTAATTTTTTTAATTCCTCACTGACCTTCCTCCCCTTTCCTTAGGAAAGCTAAGTTCTAAAATACGAATTTGTTTCCTACAGTTTGCTTCACTTGCTTTTCACTCTACTCAGGAGCTAACTAGTTTGTTTCACTTCTCCTCCAGCCCAACAGCAGAACAAGAACGAGAGAAACGCCTTCTCTATGGCTGTAAATGGTTTTCGTTGTCTTTTAAATCCCTTTTCACAGGAGATGCAAAGTTAGTTGTCCAAAGCATCCGCCACATCCCTTCGAAACACGAAGCTGGGGGTTTGGGGAGAGACACCATCCCCTGGCAGCCTGAAAGCTTTATGCCTACAACAGCGTCTCTAGAGAAAGGAACATTTCAGGCACAATGACAGCGAGATCTTAATAGGAAGAAGATTACGCTTCCATTGGGTATTGTAAGCATAAGGCTTTTCTGAGTCTGAAGATAACACGGTTTTACCAATTCTTCTAAGTTACCTTCAGACACGTTCGTTATTTGCTACCGGAAAAGCAAATTCTGTCATATGAACAACGTTAATCCTTAGAGTTCGGTCTTCTGCCTATATTCCTTTTAGGTGTGTTCATAGCAGGCCCAGTTCTCACAGGGCGAAATATTTGTTCATTAAAAGATAGTTAAATTCAAGCAGTATTATACTTTGCGACAGTTAATTTTCTTAAAGTATTTTCAATAGCATTACAGAAGGCAGCGGACTAAAGAATTCACAGTATATTGATGCGGGAAGCACTAATACCAATTTCACCTAGGTCATCACCTAAAAGAGTTTCACTTCATACACTTTAATTTTTTCCCAGTCAGAATTCGCGGCAACTTCATTATTAATAGGGACAAAAAGATGCGACTGAATTAATTCCCTTGCTTACGGGATCTGTAGCAGGAACCAAGAGGCTGCGGGGCAGAGACCAAAACTTACCCACCGAGAAAGAGAGAGGGAAGACCCCACTGATCCTGCACGCACCGACACCCAGTAAAGCCCAGTGCCTTCCCTTGCTCTGCCTGCAAGATTTAGCTGGTTGCGCGGCTGGATTTACAGCACAGATTTTACCTCTCAGGCAGAGATTTATTGAGCTGTGACGGGCACAGGTTGCTGGTGCTAGTCCCGCGGGATCGCTGAACTCCTCCGACGGGCTGCCGGAGATGAGGGCAGTGCCTCCGGTCTGAATTTTAACAGTAGCTGCCAGCAAACACGCACCACGGATTTCACATCTCATGTCACCTGAAACTACGTACACATGCGTACAAAAAAAAAAAAAAAAAACCCCGAAAAGCGCAATTCTGCTATGAAGCTGTACGTGTCAGCAAGTTAACAGTTTCAATCCCAAACTCTCACCCTTCCAGAACTCCCCCTGCCAATTCTGCAAAAGTGCTAGATTATTTTGATAGCAAGTTATCTGTGACAATAACACAAACATGCTCATTTCTCACAAAGAAAGAAAATAATACCTGGCTCGATAAGTTTGGGTCGTTTTCTTTTTAAACACAGACTAGAGTACAAACATTAAATGAAAACGGAGATCTAAGCCAATTCTACATCAGCTCTTTTAAGACTTCATGAAGGAGTTATGACCATTCAACAGACTTGCTGGTGAAACACCGAGGACGGCCAAAAACCTCACAACCCTCCATTTTCATGACGAGTTTGCTTTCATTCCAAATCAAAACATTGTTCTTCTAACAATTCTCTTTAAAGACCAAACTTCAGCCGATATCAAGTTAAGAAAAGCAGCCTAGAATCACCACACACTGCATAAGGACTGAATTAGCAACAGCAAGCCCCATCAGAAGACCCATTCAAACGAGACCCTGCTTTCCTTCTCTATCCCAACCGTCTCAAACACAAAGTCTGCAAAACAGCAGCAGGGAAAAAGTTAAGTACCAAATCTAGTGAAATTTCTGTCAAGAAAAAGAATGGTGTTTTTCAAATTCTGCAGTTTCATTATTCAATAGTAACATTATTTCCCTTATTGCTTATATTATCTCATTAGTACAATGGTCAAACAATACTCACAGTTAAGCTACAAAAATATGCTTTTAAATATATTTACACAGATATATTTTTTTTTCTTTTAGAATTACTTACCAAGCAGTTGTCAAAACTGAAGGAAGAATTTTTAAAAGCCCGGCGTTTGCTGCACACGTTTTGTGTGATAACAGTCATTAGGTTCAACGCGAGCACAGCAGTGTTCCCACCAACAAATGATGGAGGGAACGTATTCCTGTAGCCAAATACTACTTCAACAGCAGTAGTTAACCAGCATTTTACCAACAACGTTGTATTAGGACAGAGAGCTAAAGGCCCTGAAGCTGCAACCCTGGGATATCAGATCATCCTTTAATCAACAGCACCTGGGAACAGCTGATACCATGTGCCCTACTGCAGGTGAAACCTCTTCAGGACCTCGATGAGGTTGCGTTTAGGAAAGCGGTTGGATGGAGGGAATTTTGACGAGCATTGTGTTGAGAAGCAATCAGTTGAGAAGCAAGGGAACGAGCTGTCCCACAGGACACCAGAGAAGGAGGAATCACCTGTGCTTATTGCTGCAGCATCCCCTCTTCGGAAAGAAGCTTAATATAACCCATCTCAGCTGGGGGGAAAAGGCAGTCATCTCAGAATCCATGCAAGAGAGTATCAAAGAAGCCACCGTATCTTTCTAAACATGATTAGTGTTTAGTGAAACATTATTTTCTAAACATTATTATTATTTCAGTGGCACGGAAATGAAAAAGGCTGAAAATGTTACACACCAGAAAAAAAAAAAAAGGGGAGGGGAGGAAAGTACCCTTTAGATTGCAGGTACTGGTAAACCAAATGGCTTGTGGAAGCTGTGTTTCACCAGCGCAGCTAACATACTTGCTACAGCCAAGATAGAACTGGTTAAAATCAGCTTTTCTAAATTCAATATATATCTAATAATACAGGAGGCGGGGAGACTCGATTCTGTCTAAAGCCACCCAGCTTCATTCCCCCGGCAAATAAGTCACCGCTACAGCAAAAAAGTATGATCTCACCACTCGCTTCGTTTGGTGTGTTTTGACAAATTACTGAAGAACTCCAATTCTTCGGTGCCGCAGCTATTCAAGAATATTTATAGGCTCCCTCTACCTGCTCATCCTCTTTGCTAAAAAAGACACGTCTCCAAGGATGACTAACTGGGAAGGGGAACGCAGGCACCTTTACTGGTAATTACAGCTGCAGTAGACTGCCAGCCTCACGGGCTCGCATCTTCCTCCAGAGATCCAGGAGCCCCAAAAGAGCGGCTGAAATGGAAGAAAACTGCTAAGGGACGACTGCCATTTTACCCCAAGTTCCAATATATTATCCAAGGGATTGATGACTTGATTTTATTGTGAAAGTAAAAGCTGAAACGAGGCGCTGGAAGGTTGGATGGGAGGGAGGTAGACCCGAGTGTGGCATCTCCCCATTAAAACCTGAGGGAAGGCTCAGAGTCCTTGTACGGAGTAAAAGGCCATCTAACAAGTTTTTAAATGCCCAGGAAAACACGATTACAACTTCTTAGCACATGCCGCTTTCACAGGGAAAACAGTTTGTTGTCTTGCTTATCTACGGCAACAACTTGTTGACCAATGACAGACTTTCTAAATTAAAACTAAAGCTAAAACCTGTCCCTAAGTATGCTACTATAAATGCAGTCTTTGGTGCATTTGTGTGTTAGGATCATGTAAAAACAGACAGGTGAGCTTTCAGCGATAAGAGACACCTGAGTATGCTTCTCTACACCATAAAGTATGCACCTCCTATTAAACATAATGTTATAGCAAAGCATTGAACCAGGGATGCAACTAAAAAATGAACATTTAACTGCTTGTGTGGCTTCATATTTCTCAGCTGATTTCTGTTGACAAGAATTTCCAAGGAAAAAGTCTTCCATGGCAAAGATTCAACAACCACCCACATTATTTTTTTTTTGTTAGTGATAACAATTCAAAGGAAGAATCAGGCCTGAGTGTTTCACCTCTGAAGAGCTTGAAATTTGACTTTTCTCTACATCAGATCAAGAAAATAAAAGCCTACCGTAAACCGAGTGGAAGACAACAAAGAAGAAGAATTACAGGCCAAAAATGTCTCTAGCAAACTGACATTACAAAGCAACCAGAAGGCACGCCGCTGGCTTAGAGACAACGTAGACGTACGAGAAATGCCTGTACCAAGAGTTGTAGGAAGCAGCAGCGCCTGCACAAGCAGCAGCGGTTATCCCTGCGGCCGCAGCCCCGGAGCGACCACGCGGGCAGTAACGCTCTTCGGAGGTTTTTTTCCTCCATTCTGTCACCCGCGTCTACCAACTCTCTGCCTGGCATGAGATGTTGACAGGTATCTGCGGATAAAGCATCTCAAAGTCACAGAGGAACTCTTTCTTGGTTGTTACCTCTCCAGGAACGTTTTCAGGGGGAAAAAACATCCTTAAAAGCGCCGAAGTGTGAAGCTAGAAAAAGCTGAATTAAAATACTTGTAATTAATTGTATACAGACTGAAGAAAAGCTCCAAAGGTAGGATAGCACCATGAAAAAACAAGCCATTTTCAGAAGTGAAACTGTGGGATACAGCAAACACTTCAAATATTGTACATGTCTGAGCATTTTAACAGCTTTTACAAACAACGCTTCTGACATCCAGTAGAGCTAGTACTCCTAATGGGCATAAAACAAACAAACAAAAAAAATCCAACAAAACCCAGCAAACTTTTCAAATGTAAATTTAACCTGACAGCAATCTCGTAAAAAGTTTGGTAATTTCAGAGTTTCCTACCAACACCCAAACAGAAATAAAATCAAATTGGGAACAGAAGCACTGATGCATGGGTAAGCAAGGAGTTTTCTCAGGCTTTTTAAAAAATAATTTTGTATCACACACAAATGCATTTTATCTGTGTGAGAACTTGAGCAAAGGAACTGAATGCCTAATAAATTATAACTTTTTTAAAAGCAGTGCTGTTCATTCACCTTCATTTCTTAAAGGCTGGGTTACTGACAAGTGGATTTCTTAAAAGAAAGGAGGAAAAAATTCCAAATTATTTATATTAGTCAAATGATAGAATATGATGGTTCGTTAATTCAAACAAATTAAATTCCTTAATGTGAGAGCATCGATATATCAGACAGATCTTACAAATTTACCATGCTAACTTCTGTCTCTTTTGATCCACGGTAAGCATTTAGTTAATTTTTTCTTGCAACAGCCTCATCTTGCACAGATTTATAGCTCTTTAATTTTTACGCTGTAATACACTCTCAGATCTCAGTGGAACTATTCATGTCATTAAATGTAGAGAATACACATACATCTTTTGCAGGAACAGGGCCCAATTCTCAGACCAAGCTCCAAATTCAAGTAATAAGTCAATTTTTAAGCAGGGAGAAGGCGGCTGCCGATTGCCTTTATCATTAATTTGGTTTTCAGGATGTATGCTCAGGGGGAAAAAGGGAAAAACCTTCCCCTTTAGCAGAGTATCTAGGCAAACCATTCAAGGGAAGATGTATTCTGAGTAAAGATTGACAAGTTGCAAGTCTGTGGAAAAAATTAAAAATGAATATGTAAAAGAATGTCTGACTATTTTAAGGTAATTCATGTTTTCACCTCAACATCTGAAATTACAGACCTTGTTCTGTTACTATTTTTTTTTCCTTTTGTAGTTATAGGCACACTTTTAATTCAATAGAAGTGCAGCGAAACGTTGAAGGCAAACGTTAGAGTAAAAGCAGAGAAGTGAGGGGACCTAAATCTTTGAGGAACAAAAAACCTGAGCGAGGATTAAAGAAAAAGACAGGCTTTTGTTGTTCTTCTAGGCCTAGATTCCCTTCACTTGGCTTCAGTAATTTAGAAGTTGGGCATCGGCGCTGGGATGCAGTTCTTGATTAGCCACCTAACCTTGGGTGCCTGCGGTCCCTCTGGAAGCACTTGAGATCTCGGCGGTCCCTTCCAGGAGGACAGAAGGAGTCACCTCGCCCTGAGCAACGACGGGTGCTGGTCACCTCCCTTATTTCAAACCAGTGAAATAAATCCCGCTACTAGGGCTGTCTGGAACGGGTGGTCCTCGGTAGAAGTTCGCTCTTTTGAGATGCTATTTCACTTAAAGCTTTCACATGCGAGCTGGGCTCACGTTGGTGCCCACCTGGACCCCCTTGTTCTTAGGGAAACCCAGTGGTTTTGCTCACACCCCGTCTCTTAACATGAAGTAATAAGTAATTAGTAATTTTGCTGTAAAAGGGATGAGCTTCCTTTCCATTTTCTGGAACTCTTGTTTCACCCCCATTACTATTAAGCCCTGCTACTATTTCACCTCTGCAAAACGAAGCTCATTACTCTTTACTGCAATTCGGTTTTGCACATGCATTTCACTGTACCCCTGGGTTCCCCATCTTATTCTGGGTCTATGACTAACCTCTGTTTCAACAAATCTGGCTGCCCACCATCCCTCCCGCTTTTATGGCTTTTGATAATATCCAGTGAGCTACTTTTCCTCCCACTGATTACAGCTGCCCTACCTATTTTCTTTTCCCTACCTCCCTAGACGTACTGTCCATATAATTGCTGTCCCATTGTGGCCGTTTTTCCACCTTCTGTAAAATCTCCTTCCCCCTGCCCTACCCTTTCACCGCTTTTACAGTTTCACGGGTATGGGCTGGTTTCTTACGTCTCGAGCCCCACAGCAGTGCTTTCACATCACATGCTTAGAAACTAGGACTGAATACTTGGCTGCAATCTCCAAGCCACAAAACTAATACACTCTGAGGATCAAATGTCTCAAGAGTAGAAAGAAAAAAACTGAGGGAAGCCAACAGCCAGCACTGGGTTTGCTGCTTAGACGTGGAGGCATGCCGAAGACAGAAGGGGGGGACCTGTCTTCTCCGTCTACAGGTAACTTTGTCATCAAATGCATTTACTGCGAAGGGCAGAATAAGGCCCACGGCACCTACAGCCCTTCGATAACCGTACAACATCGGCGGTGCCCACCGGGCGCTCGAACGATGAGGAAGTCTCGGTCTCATCCCACACTGCCCATCGGGCTAAGCGTGCTGCTTTTCAAACGTCACGTCACTCAGCACCTGCGGGTCACGTTTTTCGTCCCTGGCGTCTTCCCCGGACCTGCCAACGGCAGGGATGCGGCCAGTCTCCGAGGGGTGCACGGGGGACCCCACAAAAGCCCTTTTGCAAATTTACACTCGCATGTATCGATCTACCGTGGAAATGCTGCCACCTCCCAAGGACGGCAGTGAAGGCACAGCAGCTCAGAGCCAAATTCTGAGTAACTCGGGCAAAGCTGACGCCATCATAGGTATTTTGGTGGTGGATTAAAGCCGGTATGCAGTGTGCTGGTACTCAGGCTAAAGAATTTGACCAGAACTTGACCAAACCCCCCAAATTAAAGCTCTTACTCTCATGAGAAGTTCTGTGGGACTGCTACGGCATCACCAGGGGACAGACTGGTGGCCCTGGGCTGGGCCGTGGGCAGGAGGCAGGGAAGGCCCCAGGGGAGGCTGGGCAGGGTCAGGAAGACCCTTTCATGTCCCGACAGTGGATTTTCGTGGAGGAGGTTTGTCACATTTTGGAATGACAAAGCCCTGTTTCCAATTATTGAAATGGGAGCAGACTGCTGTTCGAGGAGACCCTCCCGCACTGTGAATCAAGCAGTGCTGAACACGGCATCTCATCCTACATTCTCCTCTCCACATCTGTGCTTGGAAAGAGAGACTTTACAATGAACGACGTACAAAAAAAAAGGGCACGCGTCATCAAACCGAGTGGCTGTGGGCAGATCCTGCAGCTAAGCCAGCTCAGACCTTTATGGCACGCCACCTAAATCACGGCGAGCCCCCTTCGAAAAAGAAAACCAGTTCAAGGCAGGCAGCCTCTGCAGACCTTCTGCAGCCGTCAGTGCCCGAGGCGAATTTCAAGAGCCTGAAACGCTGCACTGCTGGCAGAGCTACGAATTTGGGGGGTGACACTGTAAGGGAGAGCTGAAACAAAGGAAATTTTCGTGATGTTCCAAAGTTAAAAAGAAGTTTTCAAGCCTTTCAGAGTCTTCACCGTTTATTATCACTCGCTGATTAATAAACTAACAGTTCTATAAATGATCAGCCGGTGAAGTAGGTACCTTGGAACATATTTAGAAAGGATGAAGTTACATCTATTCTCTCTACATCTTTTCTGAAGTTTAAGTTAGAGGTAAAGTCCTGGCTGGCACCACTGAACTCACAGGAATTTTATAACTGATCCCTGTAGTGCAAGATTTCACCAGCTATTCCATTGTTTGTTCATTCCTGACTTTGAACTTACATTTCTCTGTGCTGGCCTAAGTGTGTTTCAAATGCACACACAAAAAAATTGACGAGGAAGAATATACATTATATACATTGTACCTGCCCCTGCAGGCATCCACAACAATGTGAATTATAGCAGTGCAAGACTATAATTTCTAGCAATATTGGTAGTTACATCCCATTTCAAACTTGAACAAACAAATAATAAAATGCATACTTCTGGTATAGTCATCCCTGTGTCCTGAAATCTGCTTCCAAGGACAGAAATGATTTTTTTTGTTGTTCTTATCATTCTTCTGATACCTGACAAATGCAATATCCTTACTACTGCTGCAGTCAAAAGTAGAAAACTCATACTGCGATAACATAAAACAGCAGACTCTGCCAGTTTGAAATCTCACACGCAACAAGAATTTATTTAAAGAAAAAAGGACAAACTGATAGATTTATGCACAGGCAACTTGTGGTGGCTTAACAGTTCAAGTATATATAAATCAAGTAAAGTTGCGTGCAAATGTAGTTATTTTATTGAATGTCCCAAGAATACTTTTAATAAAACTTATACTAACTGTAACAAAAGTCATCTTTGTAACTTTTACCTGCTAAATTAGTGCTGCTTAGTTGTCAGGCAGTAATTTGCTAATTCAAAGTGGTCAAACTATTGTGATTTATGTGACTGCACTCTTTTCACGTAACCACTGTGGAATACCAATTACTTCATACGTGATACTTAAGACTTGGGAGAATCAGCTTCTCCCACATGGAACAATCGTGGCTCAAAATGTCTGGATCACTTCATTGTTTTTCTGATCCTCCATCTCTTAACTGGGGGCAATCACCATTTCGTACAATTTTTATTAAGCAGTGTTTGCAAATGTAAGGTGCTTTGAACCTGACAGTGCTGAGTGCTGCTGGCAGACTGAAATTACAGGTGAGACAACGATCTTTCATAAATCTTCATAAATGCACTCCTCCTTATCTCAGTTTAGATAAAAGTGGCAACTACTTGGATGCATAAAAGGTTCCACCTATGATTGTTATGTAAAAAAATACAGACAGACATTTGCTGGATGCTTTTTACTACAACCTTGAAAAATCACTGTCAACCCAATAGGTTTACCTGCTCTGTGTGGGTAGAAGACCACTACTTGTAACGAATTCTAAGAATTCAGAACAGTAAGAGCAGAGCTGGATTCAGGACTCCGAGCCTTACATACCTTAGCGAGACTTCTGACAAATTGAGAGGGATTAATTACATTGATCTCCAAAATACCTAATTCGGACTACAAACAGTCCCAGTCCTACTTAAAACCAATATTTCCCCTCCGCACACTTGCAGCAAAGCAGCAGCTCTGACTTTTCCGCCTACGTTCCCAGTGCTGCCAGCCGTGCGAGGTGGCAAAAGCCGATTCCCGTTATTTACACCCAAACCGCGGCGCTGGCTCCCCACACTCCCACCCCAACTTCTCCAAACACCCAGCCTGCTTCCCGGGGAGGGAGA
>JANVCT010000007.1:2814680-2834813 GCA_026770115.1 Aviceda subcristata | reverse complement strand
GGTTGAGTCACCATCCCTGGAGGTGTTCAAAAAGCGCATAGACGGGGTACTCTGTAACATGGTCTAGTGGGCAGGGACGGTGGTTGGACTCGATGATCTTGAAGGTCCTTTCCAACCTAAATGATTCTATGATTCTATGATTTTTATGCCACCTTCTAAGGTGCTGTCTTTCAGCTTAATCTCCTTTGTATCAGGCTATTATTTCAGAGTCCCAATTAATCGTAACTGTTTTTTGTATTGCACAAGCCAACCCCCCCCCCAGTATCATGGCCCAGGTGTCTCCTGGACCACAGGGTGGGATAAGAATCCCATGTGAGGCCAGGCACTCAGGGCACAAGTACAAAATAGTAAACATATTTCTGGGAGAAGGACATGCTCCTTTAAAAAGCAGCAGCTGGTTACATAAAGGGGAAAAAAAGAATTCATTTCAAGAATCATATCTCAGATGCAATGGTTGCACTGTCTCCTTCCTCCGCCACACTGCTAGATTTAACAAAAGGTATGAATTCTACCAACATACCTGGGTTTGTTCTTAGGCCATCGGGACTAGAAAAATGCTACGCACCAAGAGTGTTAAGACCGACAAACCTCTTAAAAGCTGTTGTGGGTGGCACAGCTCGCACCCACCTCTGGAAACGAAAGGGCAAGAGTGGTGGCAGAAGCCTGTCCGTAGGCCGCGCGGCTCCGTCGGTCCGACTGCCTCGCGTGGGCTGGGATGCGCTGGATGAGGCTGTACGACGCGACCGTGTTTCGCAAACGTCCAGGACAATGTGCCTGGTACTTTCCTGTAGGTTCCAAGGAGGGCTATCACACTCTACTTTATCATTTCAGAAAACAGGAAAAATGAGCACGAAATTTGCCGTACTAATTCCATACATGCAAATCACTGTAGCGTGGGAGCGTGCAATTCTCATATGCTACTGCTTCCACCTTTGTTCTCCAAAAAGTGGTATCTGCAGACGGTTTGTTCAGTTGAAATAGTTTTTGAATGTCTAGCTTATTCAAGTGCCTTAAGCACCGTGTCCTCGCTTTGGACATAGCACATGCACCTTCTCTTCCGCTTCAAACCTCCGTCCATTTCTTCCCCTGGTTTAGGTAGCAAACCAGAGAGGAAGGGTTTTAACTTTCGACACTTAATGAATAGTTACTAGGTACTGGTTTTACATTTGATGTGGCAACTACCTCCAGCACAAATAAAGTGAAACTTGATTCCGCACTGCTCCTCTAACCCTGACTTACACATTTTTTAGCCAGTGTAACGCAGGGCCTCTTAATTCATATGGGGTAAAAAAAAAAAAGAAAAAAGAGTTGCAGCAGACATCTTATCGAAATTAAGTTTATCCATCAGAAGAAGTACCTGGTATAGCTAATGCCAAAATGCATAAATCCGTCAGAGTCAGCGTCTTCTTTTGCAATGTGGTGGAATAGGACCAGTCTGTAGATCAGTTCAATAAGCCATAAGGAAATAAAAGGTGCAAATTGTCAAAATGTTTTGAGGAGATAATTAATTTCTGCCAGACTTCTGAGCTTCCAGGACAACCTCATGTTTTATTAAGTGAGAAACTGAAAAAAGAATGAACTGGAAGGATATTACTTTGCAAGAGATTGCTTAGATGAGATTTGTTAAGGAGATTGACATTTACAACAATAAAATTTATTCATGGTTCCTGCAGCCACCAGAAAAAAGTAGATCAGATTGCAGTTGATTTAGGTTGGCCAAATGCATTCTTGGGAAATGAAACAAACAGCTTCTCAACTGACAAATCTTTTAGCAATCTGATACTGCTAAGTGCCCTCCGATGGCCATGCGCCAATACTGTTATCCTGCCTCCAAGTAGCGAGCTATCTGTTAAAGTTATTTGTCCAGAGGGAATATCAACAATGACATTCGGAGTCTGCTGCGATTGTGTTTTTAAGTACTGGCTTGGTACTACCAGCACCTTGCCAAGCAAGTCAAGATATCTTTCTTCAGCCTTTTTAGCCAGTGCTTTTGGTTAATATCCACTGCTCTTAAATGTCAGGAATAAAAACATACAATAGATACGTATATTGCTGTGAATTAGCATCTGTCTCAGATTTCTCCACCAGTTCCTCAAGTCTGTGCACGTGTGCAAGCCCCAGCATAATCCAATAACTCAAATGACTACTTCTGTGCTGCATCTCCCCATTCACTTGCCCCTCTGAAGCTGTACTAAGACCATGCAACATCCAGCACATAAAACCACAACCAACAAGAGCCTAGTAAAAAAACTAAACAATTAGTAATTAATTCTCCATATTGATTATGAATGGAATTGGGAATTGGGGCAAGTGTTCAAGATTTCTGGCCAACGCATACCTCTCTGCAGTAAGTCCCAGGAGCAGGGATATTTCCTTCAGTACCAATTATTTCTCTTTCTCTTTCATTTATTTTATTCTCTTGAACAAGCAATACAGTTTTCTCATTTTTTCTATGGCATTATGGTCTCAGTAACTCCCCCACTCCTGTGATACAGCCTTCTCTATTTCTCAACAGGGAATTTATCAATATACTGGGAGGGGAGGAAAAAAAAAGAAAAAGAAAAAAGCCCAAGCTTTTTGCCACAGCCTTGACATTATTGCTGATGCCAGATGTTCACAGTTCTTGAATCAGGTCCCCACACACTACAGGGCAGCATTTAGGGCGGGTGGCAGAACACCACCATTTAGGTGCCTTTATTTTGCTTTCTGTTTCTTGAACATTTCAACAGTATTTTTGAATTGTCTCCTGACTTTTTTCTTGCAGGCCCTAGAGCTAAAAACATATTAAAAACTATACATGGGTTTCTGATATTTATATTGCTCTAAGAACTAGAACCTTAAGAAAACTTTTTAATCAGTGATACATTCAAGGCCTATGGGCAATGTAGGCCTTTTCTATCTAAACAAGTTCTTTTCCCATGTGTCCTTAATCTACAGTCTCCATACTTGCCAGTTACCCAAACAGATAATTAAACAAAAATGTCATTAAGCTTAATCTGTGTTGAAATTAATCTCTACAGAGCAAATCTTTGTTGCTCATGAAACAGCAGCTTGGAATCAAGGGGGGTATTTTTTGATGGTAACTATTTGCGAGAATAATTCTCGTTTCTCACTGAAGCACGAGTTCTTTCTAACCAGCGTGTCGATACACACCTGAAAAACGTGAGAAGTAGGCTGCTGCAGGGGATTGAAAGATAGTGCTTGCTGCTGTGAGCACGTGTGAACACACATGCATGTACCGGCTTCTTCAGCTGGAGTTGTGTTCGTTCGGCTGCTGTTATTCCAAAAATAATGGATTGGATACAAAATGGTAGGCATTTCTGTGTGCCTTTCTTGCCTGGATACAAGCCAGAAAACAATTTTAAGCTTAACTGAAAGACTTGTTTAAACTGTTTTCACAGTTTTCCGCACCAAAATGTTATCCCTTGTACCGTTCTTTAAATATGCATTGGGCTTAGCCAAGCTATAAAGAAAGGGCTCTGAAATTCAAATGAAAACAAAGACAATCCCTATCGCTCTGTGACTTGGAGATTTAATTCCTTCCCCGTTGACTTCCTAGATAGGGCAGTCTGCTTTGCTTTTTTAACCCAGGTGCTTGAGCCACGCATAATTCCTAAACCAGTAACGGCTGGTATACAAAGGGCTGACCTGGAGCCCAGCAGAAATCCTGAACCACCTACAGCACAAGTACAGATGCAAATTACACCTCTCAAGCAAGATTTTATGCCTGTGCTGAGCCTTCTCGGCTCAATCTGCCAGACTCCAGCAGCTAATTTGCACTGGAATTTTAGATGGTAAAGCAGTTATCTAAGGAAATAATCAAGTTCTTCACATTGCAAATGGAGAAGGGGAAATGCCTGCAGAGGAATACCATGTCCATCTAACACGAATACATAAATTCAGGCGGAATGGCTCTATTTTTGGGCACCTCTGAGGTATCTAACTCTTTCCACTTGTACTTCTATGAAAATAGTTTAGGAGACTAAATTAATTTAGGTGAATTAGGAGACTAAAATTGAAGCCCATATTAGGTAAAGGTCCTCACCAGTCAGCTCTATTTGGCAACAATATTTACCTGCAACAGATTCTGACCTCTCCACCTCATATATTGCTATTAATTAAATATTTATTCACTTATGTGATGTTAATGCATTCAGTTATGGATGCATAGTCGAGCAGAAAATTTAGACAGAGGTATTCTGGTATTCATGAGGAACCTGGTGACGAGAGTCTCATGCTAACGGATCAGTAAACCTGGGTGAATACCAGCAGACAAAAAGGGAAAGACAAGAAAAAACACATGGTTGATAGTGTATGTTTTAAGGTTTTTTTCTTATTCCACAGAGGTTGAGAGGAATAGGAGCTTTTATAAACATCAAACTCAAGAACTACAAGAAAAAGAAAGCATATTAGTAAATGAAAGGAGATATTAAATTAGTGATGTTTCAGTAATGATTGTGACACTGAAATCCCTTTTCAAATCTGCCTTTAGAAAGATAAAGAAGTCTGAACAACTAGAAAGCAGTGAAGACACTATAGACTATTATAGTTTATGAGAAAATGAAGATGAAAGAATGCATACTACTTTGGATGAAGCCAATCATACCGTGCAGCTGTCTTGGAAAAGCCACGGGCAAGTGCTGGAAAACTGGAAGAACACGCTACTGGCTCACAAAGGTAAAAGAACAACAACATTTCCCAAATAAATTATTCATTGTAACTACTTGTGGTCTTTTATTAGACCAAGTAAAAAGGGCAAAACAGGTACAGCAGTACCAGTAAAATGTATGTGTGGGTATAAAAATGCAGGTAATGTCCCGTAAACATTTCATTAAAATTTAAGAAATGTCAAAACACAAGAAACTTTACAACTGAATGCATCCACTACATGTATTTCCTAGATAATACAAAGGCTGTTATTATGTATTCACGATTTGTCATTTGTTCTTTTCATTTTTCTTTCTATTGAGAAATTTTGAGTTTTATCTAAACTCCCTTCATCTGAAGCTCTTTAAATGAGCAGGCAATGACTCTACTAAAAAATGTATGTTCCTCATGGCTTAAGAAAAGCCCTATTTCTTCTCCAGGCAAAATCCATCGGCAAAAAGAATACCAGGGTGTGCTGGGTTTGGCTGGGGGGTGTGTGGGGCTTAGTTGCCACCTGGGGTTAAACCACAACACAGGGGCAAGTCAAAATACCAACACAAAATTCTTGAGCACCTTATCTCTATCAAATGATACAGAAAGAAACAAAAAAATGGTTTTAATTTACCTATGATACCAACTGTAAGGACAAAGGAATGCTCAGAAGAGATGGGCAACATTCCTTGTAAAATAAAGGGAAGCAATAACATGAGAGCCTGTCGTTCACAGCCATATACGCTTTGGATATTATTGAATGTCTTCAAATGTCAGGACAAATAAGTATTCAATTAATGTATCCATGATTATATCTTTCCCTGCATATTTCCACGCACACACATAGAATAATGTTCTCGTGCTTCTGCAGCAGGGAAAAAACTCCTACTAGTGAGGTTAGAACTGAACCACACATGGTAAAGTGCAAAATCAACTTATAGTTTTGCTCTGATACAGCTTATGTTCCTATAACATAGTCACCGTGCAGGTGTGTGCAGAGATTAATTTTGGCATGTCAAGATTTTGAGCAGTGGTAGACAGAGAGGTTAAAGGCAGAATTTCAGAGAAGGGGATGACATGACGACGCCTTTATTTTCGTTTTGCAGTTTTCAGAAGTCACTCATTTCTGCTTCCAGCACGAATTTGGTCTTTTTTATGTAGAGCCAATATCACAAGCCAGTATTATAGCCAGGGAAAACAGAACTTCAAAATGAAAACTAGTTCCAGCTTCAGGCTGCAGTTCAGCAAATGTAACTCCAGCTAAATATAGCTTTTCCTTAAAGAAACCAGAAACGTGTGCAACTCTATCAAAGCAGTTGGAACAATTTTTTCATTTGATGGCAAACGATGCTGGTGCTCCGGCAAAAGAAGTTAATGCTTCAGTGTTGAGTTAAAGAGATGTTTTTAATGGAGCTGAGGAGTGGGACAGTGTAATGGTTGTGGAAAAGGAGACTGAAAAGTTGCGGGCTGCAAGAGTGCAAAGGGTAGCTGTTGAAAGGCACAGCGAGTTCTAAAAATAGAAAAAAATGAGGAGATTTTACAATTATGAAAGAAGCAATAACTTTTTGTCATCAGTTTGAATGCATGCTTTCTTTTTTTTATTAAAATTTGATTGGATTAAGCTTTGGGCTTCAGGTAAGTTAACCAAAATTGCTAGTTGAGAAAATTTATATTATGTGAATTACTGGCATATTTCTAAAATTAAGTAGGTTTTAGATACTTCTAATATGCTTGGGAGGAAAAAAAATCCAAAGAAATAGAATTTTCTTCATGTAAAGAAACATTATTAAAATATGCTGAATTAAACTTGGTTCATGATTTCAGTCTACAAAAAAGCACCTGAAACTTAATGTTCCTTTAGCTTTTTTGAAAAACTCAGATACCACTGTCATCAACGAGACCTTGTAAAACTACTCTGTACATTGACAGATGCAGTTTTTTAATAGCATGACATTGAAAATACTGCAGTAAATGATGCAGAAAATACAAGATTGCAAGGTGTGGAGATTGCCATTAATAACAGATAGGACAGCAAGAATACTTTTCTGGAACACGCAACTATGAAAATTTTCACTATTTTGGATTATTTGTTTTTGCCAGTACTTTCGTATGTAGAAAAATTATCATTATTTTTATGACTGCCTAAAATTAAACTCCTGAAGAGAATCTGATGCAATGCATATGCTTTGATATGTTCATGACTTCAAAGGTGGTGGATTTTCAGAAGCTCCCACTGTGTCAGTGCTAAATTCTGGATTCAATTATCTCATCTAAGACACACAGCATCATTTTGAGCACCATGAGGTGTCCTGTCTAACCTTAGCTACCACTCTATAAGGCAGAGAGTTTCCTAAAAGTCTTGTGTTATATTAGCCAGCAGCATCTTAAATGGCACTTCACACCTATGTTTTGTCCGTTGAATCCTGCCTGAAGCATTTAACTTTCAGAATGAAAGATAGAAATTAGCCTACAGAGATTTCCGATCCATGCTAACAGCACATGTTGTATACCTGAGAAAATACTACATATTTACGTGTCTGAAAGTGAGGTTATGACATAACTCTCAGTAAAAATCTGTTCCTAGTGTTTTTGTTGACAAAGGCCCTGACTCTGCATGGATCTCCCACAAAAAGACATTTTTGCAGAACTGGAGCCTGATAAAGTTTATCCCTGTGTTTCTCCTTTTCAGTGTGATTGTGACTAGAGCCCCAATTTGCCCAAGATGCTATATAGCCAAATTTCAGGAATACCTACCACACTGCACTTGAATGGATTTTTTTTGTACATATAATAACCTGCAATAAAGAGGTTGACACATTCTTGAAAAGTTTTCCTTTTAAAATCATTTAACTGCTTCACATTTTGACCTCCTAAGGTTTATATTGTAACTGCAATCCATTGTCATCAGCATGTTCAGCTAGTTTGCACCAGCTAGTTTGCAAGCAAAATACTTAAAAGCAAAGGGTGATGCTAAGAAAGTGGGAAGAAATTAAACTATTCACAGAAATTTTAGCACCATCTGCCAAGGTACATAAAGTCTCAAAAACCAGTATAAACTAGCCAAGAGTTAATCATGAAACATAAAACTCAGAACTATGTTGTATTTTACGTTAAATGCAATAGAAGGCAAGTATAGGAGCCAAGAATTAAGCAGGTGAAAAATGACATGTTTTGACATGTTAAATACTATAGGTGCAACATTTTTCAAATACTTTTGGCAGTCTAAGCAGCTTGTTTGGAAGGAGAAGATCCGCCATCCCTACCCGTACACCCAGCACTCGGCACCTACTCAAAGAAGAGGTGCAAGTGCATAAACCAACACGTGTCTCTAGTCTGATTTCACCGAAGGAGGACTTCACTAGAAAGAAGAGAAGGAAGTCCAGGTAGGATGCAGTTACCTATGAGGAGTCAACAAGCTGTATTTTGAGTTTCACTAGTTTTCAGGGGAAGAATTTGAAGGGTTGGACAAAATTTCTGACCACCAGGTAAGGTCCCCTTACTCAGCAGTTCTAGCACATTTCAGCACTGTAAAATTAGAGTAGAAGAGAAACCTGTACAAGTCACATATAGACTAAAAAGTGGTCGTGAAGAAACTTCTGTGAGCGTACTTACTGCCGTGTAAGCCTTACGGTGCTGAGCAACCACGTACTCCATGGGAAACATTTGCTCAGTATATTTTGCAGAGGACAGACAAAAGACCTGGAAGGAGTTGTTCCAAGGACAAACTTCCGAATACCCAGGGCCACAGAACAGACCTTCAGCATGAGAATAAAGCCACTGCAGAATATACTATTTATCTGGAAACCAACATGTTTAAAGCCAGGCATGACTGTCACCCTGTACAGTGTGAATCTCCTCACCAGTTGGACCAACGCTAAGTGCTGTGTGAATTTGAAAAGAGTGGGGCAATCAGAGAAAACCATCGGATGCTGATGTACATCCTCCCATGAGAATAACCAAAACTAATTAGTCAAAGTTCAGATCTGTCCCCCCACTGTCAAGCAGAGATACTTCTCTTGCTGAACTGGACAGGAGCATAACTAAGATGCAGAAGAAGTGTGATGAGCTGTATGCAAACCCGGTAGAAGATGGATGTTCTGCAAGGGCACTTACTAACTTCTTCTCCCCATGTCCAGTGCTCTTCCACTTTTCTGCTCTTCAGAATAGAGGATAAATGCTCCTGGTACTGTGATTACCTAAGCACTATCATTTTCATATAACTGTATTGTTATTATGCACAACTGTAATAAGAAAATTTGACAACACACCTGCACAAAGCACTTGAATCAGCTCATAAATGTTACAGTGTCGCACAAAAATTGCACGGCCTCTGTCAAATTAAACACGTGGAAATCTACATTAAGCCTTAATTCTCTCCCTGTCAGCTATCTAATAATCACTAAGCAACCCGATTACACAAATGTAAAGTCCATGACATATATTTATGAAGTTTAGATCTCCTCCATCACCAAATTGAAACAGAGTTCCCTCCAAACTTATCCCAAGCACATGTCCAGCTTGACACCGCTTTGCTGTCGAGCTCACAGGAAGGTTTATGACAAATCAAGTCTTCTTGTGAAGCTCTCCAGCGAAAGAAAGCGCTACTGCATTTCTTCAGTTTCTCTACAGGTTCTGCAGCAGCATGTACCGCTCTGGCTGATCCTGACTTTTCAAGGTTAAAGAGAGAAGGATCGGGCATGGCGGTATTTGGAAGGAAGCGTGGCAATCGGCATCTGTTCCACAGTGCAAACGGGCAGAAAAAGCTGGGTGGCACTGCCAGGCAGCCAGCGACTCGCTGCAACTGCAGACTGCAGTACCAGACAGGAGGCAACTGGCATCCCTTCTCGTGAACACCTGCAGCATAACAGAAGAGTTGTGCTAATAGAAACCTCTAAAAACTCACTATGACATCTATGCGGGTCACAACTCTAAAAGCCTATAATAGCCAGCAAGTAAGTTCAGTTTTCTGTAACCTTGCTACTTGCAAAGACAGGAGCCTTTAGTGAGAAAATCAGAATACAGGTAGGGAGGGAGTTAGGTCAGATGTTTTGTTTAGGGACAGATTTTTTCGTAGGGCCTGTTGTGATAGGACAAGGCGTAACAATTTTAAACTAAAAGAGGGTAGATTCAGACTAGATATAAGGAAGAAATTTTTTTACGATGAGGGTGGTGAAACACTGGCACAGGTTGCCCAGAGAGGTGGTAGATGCCCCATCCCTGGAAACATTCAAGGCCAGGTTGGACGGGGCTCTGAGCAACCTGATCGAGTTGAAGATGTCCCTGCTCGTTGCACGGGGGTTGGACTAGATGACCTTTGAAGGTCCCTTCCAACCCAAACCATTCTATGATTCTATGATTCTGAATAATTCCAGATATGGTTAAGTAATTCTCACGTTTTCTTCAAAGACCTTCTGTTTCTATTCCAGGGTGCTTCCCATCCTTCACAAGGTTTTGAGAAAAAGAGGGCCAGTTAAAAAGAAATTCCGATCTGACCTCCAAATCTAGGCAATGGATCCAAATTTTCCTCAGAAAGTTGAACACTAAGCTCTGCTCCAAATACTAGCTCTGCAAATCTCAACTATCAGAAGTGACCCAAATCTATTAAAAAAAAAAGGCTGCTGGTACAGAAATAGTAGCCATTTTAGAGCATTCATCTGGGCAAGGCCTCATACACTTGTAACAACTGATCTGTAATAGCACAACCATAGTGATTTCACCAGAGTAAGCAAAATAAATTCTTAAACCCAACAATCAGCACAAATCCATCAGCTTTTTTGACCAATCCAGCTACGAAGCCACAAAAGCCTCCCAGGATCTAAAATGTTCAGCATCGCCTCATCTCGCTGAGACAGAAGCTTTTAGGAAGAAAACTGGTACATCCAAGGCTTCACCGAGATGTAAATCTTCCAAGGTTAAAATTAAGGATGAAGGCTAAAGTTAGCTGATGCTATGGCAGTGACAAAAGCTGTTGTGCTAGCTTAGGTGGTATCGTCTCACGGGTTCAGAGAAAGGCTACATCAGCCTTATGAGCCCTGTAGGAAATTGGGAATTTCTGAGTCCCCTGCAGATGCGCTCCTTGCCTCTATATGAGGAGTGGGAATGACTGCCAAACACATGCAGGAACAAGGAAAAGTGACAGTCCTGAGGATACAAAGTGGTGCTGTTATTCCAGGTCCGACCGAAAGGAGTTCTGACTCAAATTATGAATGGCCAGAAACACCAGAAAGAGAGAGACTCGTTTCTATTTGTGGTCACCTCGGGAAAGGGCTGGCTGCTCCAGCACCTGGATTTCAGCACTTCTCGCGCTCCGGTGGCAGAGCAGAGCTCCCAGCAGTTCGGAGATCTATTGCCCAGGATGCTGTTTGAAGTGATTTGGTACCTAAGAGCCAAACGCCTTTCCAAGGCATCACCAGAAACATGTGACTGGGAGACATTAGGTAGGCTTCACGACAAATTTCCCCCCCCTACTACCACTTGGGCTGATGCGAAGAAAATCTTGCTGGCCTTGACCCCGCCGATTACCAGCAGTACACCTCCGCACCCAGCGGATCGAGAGAGGGGGTGAGGCTGTGTCCGTGCTTGCCCCGGAGAAGGCTGCCCAGTATTCCACGCTGTGCTTTGCCCCAAGGAGACCTCCCGGCAGGCCCAAGGGCCGGGCACGCCGCCGCCGGGCCCCCCCGTGCAGGGCCAGCCGAGTCCAGCGGTGTTATCCTGCGGGCGAGCTTTGTCCTCTGCCAGACGGAGAGCCACAGGTCATCCGTGAAGAGTCCCAGAACTGGAAGAGAACTGCTGGGAGCTCCTGCTCCGGGGCAATCCTACGGGCCATCTTGTGTTTAACACTCACTCCTCCTGCACACCCTTCTGGAGAAGAGAGCCTCGAGCACCGGCCCGCCGCCGCACCCCCCAGCAGCTCTGCAGGGCCGCGTCTTTGCCGCAAAACCACAGAAGAGCGCGGAATGTCTTACGGAAAGGGCTGGGGAGGAGCGGTGGAGGAGGGAGAAGAGGTGTCGTCCCATGATATCCCGTCTCGGGGAGCTGCCAGCAGACAAAGCAAGCTCCCTGGAAGCGGTTCAGCTTCCCGCGTTGTGGAATAGGTCTGAACCTACTGCGTTCCTCCTGCCTCTCTTTAGACTCGAGAATTACTGGGTAAAAAAAAACAACAAAATTTTGCCCAAACGTGCTCTGCTGCACGCATCTGCGGAAGGAAGTGCTCCGTTGTCTGCTGTCCTAAAAAAAACCAGATCAAATAATCTAGCGAAATGAGTTAACAGACTCGGAGCCCACCTGCAAAAGAGGTACGGCGACACTGAAAGCCACTACTTTTGACGGGTTTTACCCTTCGCTCCCCCTCCCCACGGCCCAGATCCTCGCAGGCTGGCGAGGGCCCAGCTGGCAGCGAAGCCAAGGCGGGGGCTCCGCTCGCAAGCAGACTTTTTGGGGTGCAGCCCCTGTCTCGGCACCAAACAGAAGAGTCAGCTGATCGCTGGTTATTTTTAAGTTATTCTGAATTCACAAAGCATCCATTCTCAGCACTGCCTTTGATTAGACAGTTTCCCTTTAGGAAGTGGAAGGGGCCAGCTGATGAAGAAGAAAGTACCTGCAGATCCTCCAGTCTCTGAGTAGCTGCTGGGAGTAGAGTAGCCGTGCCCTGAAAGAGCCGTGCTGTACTACCGTTCACAGGAAAAAAACAACCAACCTGGATAAACCCGGACTGGTAAATTATTTTCATTGTTTCAGAACAGTTGTGGCGGATATCCACAGCTAGTTTATTGGACCTCTTAAAAGTCCTTGACAAGATGTCAGAATTATACAGTGGCTTTTATTACCTTCAGGTTTAGTAACTGGGATGACAAGAGCCAGTCGCTTCCCAAAACTGAAGGAGCATTCACAGCGCACGTGCTTTTCCCTTACAGCCTTAATCCATTGGCAGGGCAATCACTGTCAAAACACACTGAATCGTCTTTAAATAACTGTAGTAAATTAAGGATGAAAAACAAAGTAGTTCACTATTGGAATTTTTTTTTTCTAATTGCATGTTTACCTTATATTTATTGTCCTTTCACTGAAAATGGTAGGATTGCAAGTCTTTCTGAGCTTTGATATATCTCACCGATTCTACACTTACAGTCTTCAGGCCTGGGTCCTATTACATGGCACAAACATTTAATGACACAATATTGCTCGTCATGAAGAGTTGCTTCCAGAAGAAAAGCTACTATGAGAATCCATCTAACTATATGAGTAATGTGAGACACAGTGACACCCTTCCTTTGAGGGTTTTTTCTGTATTCTTGGCTTTCCCAACTGGCTTTTAACAGCATGATGAACCACTTACTGATTATGAACGATCTCATCAGCACTAACAACGTCCTCGAGACTCAGCACTGTGTCTCCTTTGAAACACTTCTATCAATAGCCAAGGATCACACGGCAACTATCAAAGGCAGCAGAGGTAATTCAAACTATTTTGGAGCTTATTACAAGTGCTTTTGATATACTGCATCCTTTCCTGGGTGCGGATGACCCAGATGTGTTCTACACAGCTTCAGATTTAATACCTCTGACCAACACAAGGCTTGTTCATTATGCAAAGTAGGGTATATCTTGCTTTTGTATAGTTTAGATATGCCTAGAGAGAACCTATCCCATCACCAACAACAGCTGAAGTTAGAGCAGCAGTGTTTCCTTGTCTTTAAATTTCTATATAGGGAGCCTGTTTGCAAGCCACGTTTTTTGAATGCTGGGTTGATATACTAACAGAGTGATCTCAGTTTCTCCGAGGGATAACTGTGCACCTGAAAACAGGATTATAATGTTCTCCGTACCTGTATGGCCATAGGCAGATGACTTTCACAGTAGTCCACCAACATGTTACAGTCCTGACTACTGTTAGGTAGGTTCATTCTCTACACTATACTTAGACCATTAACTGTCTAACTACTAAACTACCAGTTCTCCCCAAAAGACTTAAAATATATACTCTCCACTTTACTTGAAAAACACTATCTTTAAAATTAAATGGTTTTTTTGTTTTTTCACAGGCCAGAAATTACTTTAACCCTACAGGCTGCTTACCATCAGAAGATAAGCTGTAACGAGACCACCTTCCTCTCTTTTTCAGTGACTTCTTTACGTTCACCCAAAAAATCCTCGTCTAGGCTGTACGATCATCCCTCAACAGCAACACCCCTCTCCTCTAACAAACTCCAGGCACTAGTTTTCAAGAAAAGGAGGAAACGGAGCTTAAGCCCTTATCAACCTCCATCCCCCCAGTCCCTCGCAGCATTCCTCGCTCCTCATCTCCTCCCTTCGCTGCCAGTCCTGCCAGCTCACGCCTTCCCCTGCTTTCCAGGCAGCGGGGAGAAGCTGCAAAGCCACAGCTCGGGCAGGTGCGCGCACGGGCACAGGTAGGCACCTCCCTCGGCCCCGAAGCTTCGGCACGACACGCTGCCTCCGGCACAGGACCCACGCGGTCCCACTTCGTCACCAAACATGACGGTGGGGTCCAGCCAACTCCATCATGTGACAATTATACCTGTCCTTGCTCATAGGTATTAAAAAAAAAGACGAAATCTCTTCCAAAGTAGGTCCCGACCACATGCTGTCTGCATCTTCATGGACGATGCGACACACTTGTCACACACTTCAAGGCGGAGAAGCTGAACCATATGCTCTGTGACCATCAGCAAACTTGTCCAAAGGAAAAAAATGCTACGTGAGTATTGACGAAATCTAACACGTTTCTCCCAAGCAGCCTCATTTACACTCCCGCACTCTGTACGGGGAAAAACACTCGATAAATAAAACACCTTTCCATGAGCTCCGACCCATTCTGAACTGACGTTCCTCACCCAGCACTGGGCGCGAGGAGGGCGCACGGGGAGGATGTTGCAGAAAGGCACCGTGGCAGCAAACCATTTGGAATAATTTAATAACCTCCAGCCCAGCACATCCCTTTTCTCACCCACAGATACATCTATTGCAGCGTCCTCGGATCGATGCCTTCGCGCTTCCAGACTGAGGAACCTCTACACTGTCATCAGGCACTGCTTTAAGCAGCAGAGACATTTAAAGCAGGGACAAACATTGCAGAACAGCTCTGCTGTACCATCTTGTTACTATTATTTGTTTTCTCAATATGCTTCCCAAGGGATAGAAGTGCACTCCACAGTGTACAAACAACATCACACCATTATCTTTCGAAGCATGAAAAAGATACCAAAGTGAAACACAATTCAAAGGATGACCTTTATGTGCTATTATCTGCAGTGCGGTAATTAATTTTATCTGCTATGCACAAACGAAATGAATAGCGATTTTTGCAAAATACATGAATGAATAAATGAACACATAAATAAATAAATAAATGGAAACCACCAGAAGCCTCTTCCAATACAACCCCCCCCCTTTGTTCCACGTTGTGAAGCTGTACACAGGGGGCAAAAATGAAAGAGAACGGCTAGCAACCCTACGTCTGTGCTTAGAAGCGCTCGCTTGTTCACCCTGAAGTGTTACAAAGAACATTTTGGCTTCAGATACCAAGAAAACCTTCCAGCAAACAGGATTTGATTCCACCTGTCATCTAATATCAGAGAGAAAAAAGAACCCTGCTGGTGCCATTCATGCTTTCAAATGCAAGCAAAAACTTGCTGGCCCGGGAAAAACCCTACTACATTGCCTGGGTAAGGATGGGCCTGGTCTACCTGTGGGTCACAGGTCTGGCTTGTAATGGAATAAACTGGAAAGTCAGGGGAAGGAACGCCTGCACAAATATCGTAAGGTTTCAAGCAAAGACAGCTGAGTCAGATCAACCAACTGCTTAAACGCTAAAGTTTCTAACAAGGCAAACAACGCTCTTACGTGCCACACAGCCTATCTATTCCTAAAATAGATCATCACGGGCAGATGTTGCAGAGAAAACCCAAACTGGCAGTCTTGCATGTATTTTAAAGAATGTTTTCATACCCCTCATCCCTAAATTTTAGCAACAGACACGTTCCTGACCTTAATCCAACGGTATCAGGCCTTGTATTTCTGAAAGAAAGTCACAGAGAGGAGTTAAGCAGAGCCAAGAGATACACTTGGCTTTGGCTTTGCAAACACCCTTGGCTCTGCCCCCTGGTGAGTACTAGCCAACAACATTTACAAACAGTTTTAAGGTAATTTGCCACCAAATAATTACAGAAACTCAGAGGGTTTTTTTTTCCATCAGAAATATACATACATTTTCATTTGTTACAAATATGCAAACTCGGTGCTACCTCCCCTCTCCAGTAAAATGGGTATCAGAGAGAGATTGAGCTTTCCCAAAGAAAGGGGTGGTTCGCTTCAGAAAGTCCTTTTAACTTTTGTCGTGACATAACAACACTGACCACGGTCACTTTTCATCTTCCTCTTGCCGCTCCGTGCTCTGAGAGGAGTGAGACACCGTGATTTGTTCTGGGTGTGCTCAAGTCCTCTCCACGTTTCTGAACTGCGAGAGGATGATTTTTAAGCCACAGCGTATGCGGTGTTAACTCCACATTCTGAATTCATTGCAAAACTTTGGGGCTTTAGTCTTGGGGATTGTCTGCACATGAGGTCAGTGGCCCCCCTCGGTATCTAATTTGCACCGCTCACTCAATCATGTAAAGCTGTATGTTAAGTAGGCCAATATCCGAAACATATCGTAAGGAGATTTACGCTTTGCAAAGCGGACAAAGATTACTGAAGTATCAAACAAAAGAAGGGAAGAACACATTTCAATTGGATGATTACTTGTATAAACAATTTATTCTTAAATGATCGTGAACGGGGTTTTTAGCCTTAATTGAAAAAATAAGTTAAATGCAAGAACAGAGAAAGGTCTTTAGTCCTCCACTGCCACAAACAGTGACAATTCCTACAGCCACAAGTGTGCTAGCAAATCAGTAATAGAGTAGCACAGTAACACATTACTTTTTATAAAGTCTTTCAGTAATTTGGAGCTTTTTTCCCTTAAATTTCGGAATCGGGATAGTTCATTACAATTCTAGGTTTTATTAAAAAATAATTATAATAAACGTGTAGTCTTCATGTTCATGACGAAAAGCTTGAAAATGTCACATGAAGAAGAGGGGTAGAAAGAAGTTACCAAAAAAAAAAGAACTGTAAGCATGTTATTTTCACTGCAAAATATTTCATATGTTTGAGACTTACTTTATATTTTTAAATAAAGTATATAAAAATAGGTTCGGGGTACCTTTTAATTGTTTGTAAATCTTCCAAGCATTTAAGCACTGTATAGTTATGACTGCCCTTACTTTGCAGGTGGAGAAACAGAAGCATAAAAGGATTTGAGACCCAGGGGTCAGAAATGTTCACTAGCTTTGATTTCTTCTGCATTGTGTAACTCAAAATGAACTACTCCAGACTCTATTTTGAGGGTTTGAATATTATTGGTCTCATTCCTGCTTCTGGAGATTTCTCAATACAGAAAAAATTACCAGGACTCTTTTTTTTTTTTAGAAGAGGCCCATAACTTTGGTATCGACTCCATACATTGTCCCAGAAATCCCTGAATTGTTGAATTATACTGGAGACACATTTCGAAGCTCATCTCTTTTGAAGGAAGTTGCTGATTTTGTGTATTACACCTTCTGAATGACATTATGTGCATGTGTATCTGTAGCCTGATTTACCTACTTTTCTTGATGTTAAAATCTACTGAGAATTCTCACATTCTTGGGAGAATAAGCACCACTTTATCCTGCAAGTGATCTCAGAGATTACAGTAAGAGTTTTAAAGGATAAAAGACATTACTCAACTCGAGCAAAGAAAAATCTGGTGAAACTTAAATATGAGGCTTTCTAGGAGTTTACAAGTCTTAGAAGGATTACCAGGTTAAATAATGCTGTATTTGGAAAATTTCTGTTATACTCTAGGCAGCAAAACACGGATTATACCCCAACAGTGGGGTTGTGCTAACACCAAGAATCTCACTAGTAATAGGCCTCAGCTCTATTTTAACCCAATTTTGTTTTGTTAGTTCAAGTTTATATTTTGCAGTTTTAAATGAACCTATTGTGTAATGCTGTCACTTCTTTTTTTTTCTACCAGCATGTAAACACAAAGGTGATTGCCTAATTTAACAGTAATGCTACAAGCAGCAAATTAGCACCAAGCCTCTTTAGAAGAAAATTGCATGAAGAAATAATTATTCTGTTAATAAAATAGTAGAAGTCAAATGAATCGGCTTACAAAAAGAGATGCCTTTCAGCATGATGTCATCCAAAGATACACTATTTCAGAGAAGGCTTATATTTGTGCAAATGGCTTTTACATTACCTGCTTTTAAATTGCTATGAAGCGAATGAGGATTTATCGTTTCAAAAGAGATTGTTTATTTCCTTTCACCATCAACAACACGCTGTATATCTGATGAGTTCTGTTAGAGTCTGGTTTTATTTGTGCTGGAACAAGAAAATACTTAATGTGTTTTGCTTTTAAACATCAGTTTCTGTCATTGCCAGTAGATATTTACTGCAGCTAGTCAACCCTGCGGGAGATTTACCTATTGATTATTGGATTTTACCCAGCATAATAACTTAGACTAATTATTATTTTGATAATAGGGTCAAACTGGAAGCAAAATATTTCTTGGATGGAAGAAAGACAATAAGATGAAACAGGATCTTTTCAAGAAATACGATATAACACACACTTTTCCTGAAAATTACACTTCTACTGCCTCCAAATGTATTTTTCAATTATTAAAAAATTCAATTCATTATTTAAAGTAGCACTTATCAGTTTTAATACATTTGAATACATCTTCCTTCATTCACAGAACCCTGGATATGAAAAACTGAACACTGGCTGGGAGCTCAGGCTGAACAGAATCGATAGGCAGCAGGTTCTGCAATCCGTCCACGTCTTTGGACAACACGGCGTTCGAGGCGGGACTGAGCGTCGTGACGCCAGAATGACGAAGAAATTGAGAGAAGAGCAAATGGCTAAATCAAGTTACGGTAAACTTTCTTGTTCACATTAAAGTGTGAAGGCATCTATTTAAGGCTATTTAAAGCCTCCCTCTGTCTTTGTGCTTTATAATGATAAGTTTCTACCCAAAAGTTTTATTTATTGGAATATTTTTTCAGGGAGGACTTGGTAGCATTCATTCTTTGGGTAACTATATTATAGTATGAACTTTGGCACGTATAAAATATTTTTTCCTAGCTTTCAAACAGCTCCATAAAAACTTTAAACATACTGTGACAGAAATGAAAATTAGTATTATGTCACTGACAGCATCTCTTCATCATTGTCTTCCCCAGGAGGATTTTTAAATTGCTATTTTCATACAAAACAGAAATCAACTTAAACCACTTGGAAAATATTTTTATATACTTTTGACTGCAGGCTGAAGAGAGAGTGTCAGAGGTGAGAGAAAATTTCATTGCATCTGAACAATACCGAACCTTTTGGAGTTAATAAAAAGAAGGAAATAAAAATTTGTACTACACAGCTTTCGAATGACGGCTGATGTTCAGCTTTGCTGAACACTGCAGCCCAAGAGCTGGTACATACCTGGAAACCAGTACTCATCCTAAATGGGGGTGTCTACAAGGTGGTGCCTACAACCAGTAGTATTAGCTGCAGGTGAAGATATTCTGTCAAAACTGAAATCAGTTTATACAGTATGCATTCTTACATTTTAAAATATTCCTAATACTCTTAAAATATAACTGAGGAAACAATAGATTAAGTTCACTGAGATTATGTGATAACAAATAATTAGTTTGCAAACATTTTGGTATTTTCTTGGTTTGAGGCATCAGTGGCCGCAGAGAAAAATATATCCTTTCAAACAAGTCATTTCTTTTAAGAAGAACTGATACATGATTGACTATGCATAAAGTTTCTATCCTACTGTGTGGCAAACAGCAGCACTCAATTTTCCACCGCAGTTAAGTGATCAGGGTGAATAATTAATGCATAATACGTAGTAAACCAACATATTTTCTCGAGAATCCTCCTTATCACTCATTGTAATTTCTTATTTCACTATGTTAGCGCTGCCGAAGTTTCAAGAATTCTGTTCTTGAGCTATGCTAGGGTTGCATTTGTGATCTGCTTGATTTGCATGCTGCCCTACATCTGACAGTCATTTCTAAATGATTGAGAAATTTCTTTCTGCACAAACTCCAGTAAGCCTTGTGACAATTACCGCTATCTGCAGATGCATGAAAACTGCTCTCCTACTCAGTTTTGAAAGTGTAAAGCCTCTCTTTTTGTACTTTGACTCACCAATGTGATGTTGCCACCACGGTAGCACTGAATACGAATACAAACAGATTGACTGAAAATATATTTATAATATCAAAACGTAGACTTAAATCATTTTAGATGTTCTTTCTTCCATACCTCACGTCCAACAGACCTGAGATTCTGCACCCTATAAAGGTGGTATTCAGCTATATAATCCGCCTACAGTTATTCTGGGATTATTTTTTTTTTTACTTATCATTTCATAA
>JANVCT010000007.1:2803751-2814551 GCA_026770115.1 Aviceda subcristata | reverse complement strand
CACCTTCAACGGGCAGGGTGATTTGAGGAAGAGAAAGAACTTCCATCCAAAAGAAAAAAAAAAAAAATCCAAATTCCAATTTGAGCCACAAACATTTATAGTTTCTTCAGAATTTACCACCTCTTTTTTGTTAGGTCATTGAGTCTCCAAACTGTAGTCCCAGTTTTGGACCCAAGGGAATTGTTTAGCAGCAGTCTTTCACCCCCATTCTCCTCTAAAACTCACATTCAGTCCCTACCCTTCGGGGTGCCCACTTCACCTACTGTTTTGGCACCTTCTTCCCTGCCTCTTCTTAGTGACTCAGAAGAAGTCAGCACAAATTACCTCCCCACAGCCCTGGGCATGGCCTGCTGAGACTGAATGGAAATTTCTTGAGAGCACCGGTGAAGGAAGAAATACGCAGATTTTGCTGGAAAGAGTTGCCTTGCCCCTTTGTTTCCCAGCCCTATCGCATTTCAGAGCAAAGGACTCCCTGCACCTTTTCAAAAAAAATCAGAAGAGCAGAGCTAAGGTGGCACAGATTTACTGTCCAGAGTCACTAGTGACCCTCTCCAGGAGTTCAGCCCCTTGCTCTCCATCACCCTCCTGGCATAATAAATGGAATTTTCATGTGTAAAGCCACATCTGTGATCTCCGTATCAGGTATATAATTCAACCTTGGGAAAACACAGAAGGAGAGCCTCTCTTCCTTAAAGCTTTGTAGCTGATTTTTATCAGAAACATTCTTCTCAGGCTGCATTTTACCCCGAAGAGGAGGTTTAATCAACACTTACATCGCTTCAGGTTGTTCTACAAGGGTTTGACAAATTGAGCCTTCCAATTGCTCATAGGACAAATGAATGAGAAAACCTGTGTCCCTTATAATTGAAGAGAAGTTTTTTTCCTCTCAGAAAGAAATTAATTGAAGAATGGATATCATAAAACATTGGAGGTAGGGTCTCCCAAAGTCCCAAACCCTCTAGGCATATTTTGCTTAACACTGGACAAAAGCAAAGATGAACTGGTGTTTCAGAGACCTAAAGCCTTATTTGCAACAAAATGCCACCAGCAAGTTTGATGAAGAGAAGGGCAGGGACGAGGGTAACGATAATAAGGTCATGCAGTCTAGTTTTTCTATCGCACATCTTGCTGCCTTAGATCATATCAAAGATTTTATTCTTAATCTTCTCACTCTGTCTGCCATGATCTAGCTATTATGGACTGTTTAGTCTTTTCTGTGTACCACAAAAAGAGAGAACCACAAAGAAGGGCAGCAGCTACAAAGACATTTAAACCGTAAAAGCCCCAAAGGTGAAAGGGAACGAAGAAGATACTTGGCAGCACAGAAGCCTTCCTGAAGTTCATTCCTTTAAGTAACAGAAAAAATGCTGTTCCTTCAGAGGACAATAAAATTTCTTAAGAGAGCCTGAGGAGAAAAAAACTATAACACTACTGAGAAATGCAGAGGTTGAGAAATAGGAGAATTCAACCTCTGGAAATTACAACTAATTAGCAAGACGTCTGATGGCATTTTCACAGCTTTTTAACGTTAACCTCTAACGTCATATTTCTGAACTGCAGCGTGACGTAACTTGCACTCAGCTCACACTTTTGCAACGGCATCAGCCAGATCCTTCCCTTTAAACAAACAAGCAAAACACCCTCAAAAGTGGCATTCCGAGGAACAGGCCATGAGAACGGTCACCAGCTCCTCCCAGGCCTTTCTATCCCAGGCTGCCACTATTTCAAAGTTTTCTGAGTATCAAACAGATCCCATTTGTTTCCTACAGCCTTTTTTTCAGCATAAACCCACTCTGTATTTTTTTGGTAACTACCTCTGAGATTAAGTCCTGGTGAAGGCTCTGGTAGTTTTAAAAACATTTTAAGAGCTCCAGGCTTCACCCTAATCTATTCTTTGATCTGTTATTGTATCCGAGAGGTATAAACCCCCCTTACCTTCACGGGGATTTTGCATTATCTTAGCTAAAGAGGGAGCGCAGCTTTCATCCTATGGTGAACGTGCCCAGGCAGAGTTGAGAAAAAAGTACATTTTTTTAACAGAACTGAGAGACCATGTGGGCAGTGGCTGCCCTTAAATTCGTCATCCTTTACGCTCAACGTTAAAAATACTAGGAGAATAAGGCCTCTCTGTAGAAAAAAAAAAAAAGAAAGAAAAAGAAGGGAAAAAAGGTTGAAATGAAAACTTTGAGAATGAGAAGCTATCAAAAATAGGGAGTAAATGTTTGAGGGAGTTTCAATGGATTTTTTTCTTCCTTAACGCTGCATGCCATGTCCTTCGAGAAACGCTAATCTACGCTCCCTGAGCAGGGGAGTCAGAGCTTCCCTTTACAATGAATGCAACGTCAATATAACCAGTCTCTAATTCCAGGTTTTAGACATTTATTGAGGGAGAAAAACAAAGAGTAAGGAAGAAGGGGGGTGGCAAATGTACTAGGAGAGAGAAATTGTGCATGTATGTGTGTGGGAGAGCAGAATGAGTTCAGAAGAAGAAAAAAGCCAGCTTTAAATCTCCTTTCTGCCTTAGCCCAGATGTCTTTGCATCATCAGATTTTGATCCAGCATCCAACACCAAGACTCATTTTCTGTTGGAAAGTTAATTTATAAGCCTCATTTAAGAACAAACTTCCTTTAGCAGAAACTATGTAACATAGAACTGAATCAGAAATTGCTTCTTCTGCAGGTAGTAGTCAGGTTCAGGAAACTGAAGGAAGGAGATTACGATTGGAAATCCAAAAAACCCTGAGAAAATAGAAGAAAAAGGAGAGAGAAGGCTGACAGGGTAATTGAGAATATGTAGCAGCATATATAAAATACCATATAATGATATATTCAAAGTACCAGAAAGAACCTGCCTGAGTCATTTCTCTTTTTCCCACCATGCTTTTGCCATTAGGAAATAGTAAGGGAGAGATACAATTTTATTATTGAAAGGCATCTGAATCTTATGATTGGTAAATTATATTTTATGAAATTATGAATTACTGCATCACTGTTACCCTTCCTAAAGGCTGCAGAATAATCACAGTCTGCATAAACAGTCTAGCAACAACACCCATGAGAGTTATGGCCATAAAGCATTCTTACTTTGTTGCAGTATATTTACATTTAAAAGACGGAGTTTAATTAATTATTATGACAAGGAACTGAGGAAAATGAGAAAGGTGACTGCTGACTGTGTTTTAGGTGCATTAATTTTGAAATAAGCCTGATACACACACACAAAAAAAGTGCATTATTCTGCCTGGATAAATAAATGAAATCATTCATCATTTTTAGGCCTCAGTTGTGAAAAAGATGACTTCATTCCCCCAAAATGAGGCTAAAATTGGCAGATAAAAAAATTATCTTTCAGGAGAAGCAGCCTTCTAAATCCGATTGCCCCTTCATGAGTAAGCAGAAAAGATTACTATGAGACTAAGCAGATCTACAGAAAAAGGCCTGGAAAAACACACCTTCACCGCAAGAGTCTTAAAGACAGCAGCTAATGACTCTGCTCTTCTAAGAGAGCTTCCCATTCTGGAATTCAAGGGACTGGTTGTGGAGTCCTAGCACACCGAAACAAATGCAAGGAAGAAAACAGCAAACCTGGTAACAGAAGGAAAACGGGTTGGATGGATGTTTCCAAAGCTTTCAGAGAAAGGAAAGCATAAAATATTAGTCCTGCAACAACTACTGGCCCTGGGGCTTTTGTTAATATTTGACAATGAGTGGATCTGACCCTAAAACTGATTTTTAAGAACAACGTTGAACTGAGAAAAGCATAGAAGCACTTTACCATCTATTCCCTACCTACATGGGGATAAAAAAAGGGTTTCAACCCATGACTTCCCAGGGACAGCAGAAAGTTTCCTCAGGAGTCTATAACCATCTAGACAAAAATCAAACCTCAGCTAATGGTGGGCTTGCTGGTAGCAACGTTGTACTGGAACTCATTTGTTGAGCAACAATTTCATTTTTAAAAAAAGAAGGCAAGGGAAAGAGACAGAGAAGAAAGGCAAAATACTGGATGCTTTCCATTTCTCGAAGTTAAGATCCAAATGTAACATCAAGATGATGCTAATATTATACAAGCTTGCTGCACTGCACCAAACTCACAGAACATACTGCACTACTTAAAACACTGCCACGCTCTCCCTACAAGCAGGCTGACATAAAAGAGCCTCCTAAGTTATTTCTAGCACTAAGCTGTTCATCAGTCAGAGAAGGTATTCATTTAATCATCTTAAAAGGTGTAATACATTGCTGCGTTATCCATTCATTGTTACGTGTCCAACATCACAGTGGTATGCAAAACTAAAATCCAGAATAATTGTGCTTTTCCCCTGCACAGAAGCTTCCTTTTGTGAGCAAAAAGACAGTGTTTCTTCACCTGCATCATTGACCTTAGGCCCGCAAGGACTTCCTATTATTGAGGATCATGCAGTTTTACAGCAAGACACAGGATCAGTTGGGCAATAAACAGGATAAGTGTCACGTTACACTGCAGGAACAAAAGAAAAAAAGTGTCAAAATATTTATAATACATATATCAACCTTTGTACAGTTAAAACATTGAAATCTGCTTAATTCTAGATGAGAACATTAGTAACAGAACTCAAGGAGAAGCCCCTTCACAGGAGAAACAAAGTTTGCCTCCCCCACCAGCGTAAATTTTATCAACCACGATAATCCCGGTGTCTAACTTTCAAATCCCAATCCAACATGCTGGCAGAGGATGCAGGACATCAAGGGGGTCTGGTCCCATCCCACATACAGACCCTACGTTGCATCTTTGGGTTATTTCAGCTGGGGTCTGCCCACTCGCCTTTACGTTTAGATTGCACTGGCATCTTCCATATCCCTCATACGGGACACACGCAGCTCATCAAGCAGATTTTTTGCACTAGTTGGCTAATTAACACCTCTAGAAAAGGCCCAGAGACTTTGGTTAGATTAAAATCGACCTGTTGGGCACCAATAATCATGTCTGAGCATCGGCAAACTTTTCTTCAGGGTATTAAAATGTTACAGCTGGTTTTTTACAAGGTTTTAGGTCTGTGTAGCCTTGGTTTAGGAAGGAAGAGCATCAGCCAAAGGACGCAGGGCAAGCTGTACAAGCTGGTTTCAGGGTCAGAGGCCGTCTCCAGGCTCATTTTATTTACTAATAAAGACATAACCAAGCAATTCAACCTACAAAGGGACTGAGCAGTCACTCCTATGTGGAGAACAGGAGAGTTTGACACTTAGACAATGTCTAAGACTCTTGCATCGGCAAGAAGCCATCAGCTAGAAACACCAAGATGGCTGTAGCTGGTGATCTGTGGTCCATGCTGCAGAAAAATTTGAAAAAATCCCCAAGGCCTGTGCCTGACAGAGCTAGGATACCTAGCTTGTGCACCCTGAGTCTTTATAGGGATACATCTTCTACATCTTCTCATAACGTTCTGCTTAGGGTAGCCCTGTAGGAAGATTTTTTTTCCTTCAAACCAACCCCTTCCAGTTTCCTGTTTTCCTTAGTAACAACCGAGAGTCTGTCAAGAACAGCAGACACCCTCAGGGAAGGTAACACAGACCACGGCAGATCTGCTTGAAGCACTAATTTTTCCACAGACTACTATAAATCTCCATTTTAAGATTTAAAACTGATGACAGATGCCGGGCCAGATCGCTCTCCCTCAGGTGCACTGGGGCAAGTGCCAGGGTCAGACAATTCTATGCTAGAAACTGGACAAGGAGCATGACCTAATTCAAGCACGTGTCACTTCTTGTGCCAGAATTACCTCCAGTAGTATTACTAGCTGTGTCCCATATGGCCTATTTCTGTTCTCATTTTGATATAAAAACACAGCTCATTACCAGTACCCCACCACCAATCCAGTGGTTTTACTGGTTCTGTGACTTCTACCAGACACACGTCAGTCAGGAAATCTAAACCTCAGATAAAATGGAATAACCTGCATAGCACTAATGAGGTTATTATATCTAAGCCAAATTTGATGTTAGTGATTTTCCATAACTAAAGAAAATAAAGGCCTTTCTTCCTTTGATGGTACACTGAATTTTTCTGCTTAGAAATCCTTGACACAGAGTGTGCCTGGACATTGGAAGTACTCCACACACTCTTCCACAGCCATGAACTTGCACTGATAAAAGCCCTTTGAGCAGTTAGGGAAAGGGAAGTATACTGAAGATCTGAACATACTGTACAAAGGTGAAAAAGAATAGGGTGGATGACAAGCCACAGAAAGGTAAGATATTAAAGTAAGAGGGAAGGAAAAACGGGTGAAGAAAATGAGAACGCCATGCTGTAGTTGTACTGAGGAATCTGCAAGCCTTAAATACTTGTCACTCACTTAGGAGAGGAGAGGAGAGGAGAAATAAGTCAAAAATATATTATGTATCTACAGGCAGGGTATTTTTATATTTAAAACCATCTGTCTTACAAAAGTGCAGGTCGCATCATTCAGTTAGATAATTATAAGCCCTTCCAGAGACCCAGTTTTAGTAGAAAATGCTAACTTGATATGAGTTCCTGGCCTGAAATAGCTATAGGCTTTGCTAAGGCATGATGGAGGGAAAATGGATGTGGTCAAAAATCTTTCCAGCTTCATAAAAAATTCCTGCTCCCCTAGGGAAGGTAGAGTTGCAATTCTAAGACTGCCCCAAGTCACTGGGACCCCAGTAGCCCCCGGGATCTGTGATTCAGAGCGCCGCAGGTAAGACAAGAGTGACCAACATCCCACAGCGGATTTGGATAGTGGGGTTTATCTATGAGACAAGGTAAGAGTGGGGTTTATCTTGTGAGACAAGAGTTTTACCCTACTTGACTACAAGGCACCCCCTCTTCCACTGCCCCCAGCACTACAGCTACTAGACCTTGCCATCGTTTCCCAGCGGGGAAGTCGCTGCTGGCTCAGGACAGTCGGGCAGAAAGTCGAGTCAGTTCCTGCTGTGTCGCTGCTGACCGTGACCCATCTTGGTCGTTACAGGCCAAGGTCCCTGGGTGTCTCCTGGCATTCATCTCCACTCGGGTCTTTGGTGAGATCTTTGGTCTCCAGGATCTCTCTTCCAACCAAGATCTTCACCTTTGTCTTTCCAGGCTCCCTTCTTTTTTCAGAGACTGTTTCTTCTGTTCAGAAACCCTTCTTATTGACATCAGCTCTTCTTCCCAGCATCCCAAGCCCCCAGTTTTCCTGATCTAAATTGCCTACCTACAGAAGCACAACGTGTGATCAGCCTCCCAGTTGCTGTTCCTGGCTCACGTCTCTCTGAATTGGAGAACCGAGGACATGACGCTTTTGTTTAGTCCAGGAGTCGTCAAAGTTTACAAGCCACTCTTGCTGGTTGCAGCTAGCACGTAGCAGGCTTCTACTCACGAGTTCAGGGGTTTAGCTTGGGACACTCACACATGCATCCAATTATCTGTCACCTCCTGGCATTCACAATTCAATTCATTTTTTCACCCGTGACAGTTACTCTACCTCACACCAGGCGATGTCACTGAAAAACTAGAAACACCGTGTTTTGTACCTACGATACACATCTGAGAGCGTGCAAACGCCAGTTCCTGCTCCAAAGACACATTTCAATAATCTCAGGCGAACGTTTCCCAGCTGCGTCAGGGACCGGAGTACTTCGTTCCCATATGGTAGTCGGCTTGCTTTACTGGAGGGGAGAAGCAGAGCAGCTTCCCTCCTCTACTGAGCCATGCCTACCAAGCGGTGCCGGGCACTTCCCCGGGAGGTCCGAGATTTGGCTCATGAGGAAACCCAACCGACATCTGCTACTTGCTGCCCGAGCGCTTCGTGGGGTGAGCGGCACTGCAAAGCGTTCTCCTCCCACCTCCTACACCCTCCCACTCCCACCAGCTGCCTTTTCCTTCCCAGACCTCTTGGCATGGTCCTTAACCTTCCCCACACGCTCTCACACTGTCTGTCCCGTAGCAGACTGCTTCACTTTCCTCTTCCTTCTCTCCCCCATGACCAGTTTCAGAGTGTAAACTAGTACCTGGAGCTGAGCTTGGCAGCTCGGGCTCATTTTTTGCACAATACTACTCGCCCCGTATCTAATTCTAGTACCCTCCAACCATCAAGAGTTTGGGGCTTCGGCCCCAGAGGCATCAAGAAACTGGTTTTCGTCTCGGGCTTCTCCAGCTGTTTTGAACAGCAGCAGCAGGCACGAACACGTCGTGCTCGGTGCGTTCCGCCTATGCCAGCAGTGCTCCAGAGGGATCTCTGGATTCAAACGGGGCTTAAGTGCAAGGTCGTCAACCACATCAAGAATGAAAGAGCCTGTACATTCACAGAAGTCAGAATCCAGGTGCCTGAGAAATTTTGGAGTCAGAGAGCAGCACGAGCGCTGCTCTCCCGGGGTGAGGGAGCAGACGGACAGCAGTTCCCACATCATGACTTTGTGTACCGGCTTCCGAATTCCGCTTGAGAGACATTTGGATTTTGACATCCTCCTTCTGCGTCCAGCCTTTTCTGTTTCAGTCAGATTCCTCGAATGTGCTTGGTACTATCATCAAAAAGTCTCAGCCGCAAAGCCAATGATTGATGTGATCAAACGAGGCATCCACATGACTTGCCAGATATAATAGTGTTATACACTCCTCATTTTAACACAGATGCCAGAACAAGTCTGGCTTTCTCGTTTGCAATAACATGGGAGAGACACGCAGCAGACAGTTTACAGAGGCTGAGGCAATAACAGGAGGTTGCTACCTATTATGATACAGAGACGCGTAGAGCAATCGGGGGAGATAAAAGTATTCCGAGATTCAAAAGGATCATGAAAGAATGGGTTTTCTGTTTGGAAAAAAAAGGCTAAAAATAAATTCTTACAGACACTCATGTATCTTTTTCTTTTAAAAGATTCAGAAATGCTAGAATAATGTTGCGGTATCCACTGCCACCCCTCCCAGAAGCAATAGGCTCAGAGAGAAAACGATTCATGCTCAATCCTCTTCCAAAGCAAGGCAATCCTGATACGCTCCCAAGAACCTGTCAGATCTTCTCGTGGAGGCCAGTCAGTTAAACATTGCCCTAATTCTAAACTGGGCGGTCAGGTCAGTGAGGGCTATCAATCTTCTCAGAGGACAAAGACCACTAACCAGATATTTACACTTGATCGTACAGCTCAAAGTCTGCCCAAATGTGTCCTGCCTCAACATGTTCTGTCAAGGAGTCAAAAAATACAGCAGACTATTTTTAAAAGCGAACTGGCATCATGAAATGTTCTGTCAAGGTTAATGACATAATCTTCTGAGGTGCCATGGCAAATCAAATACAAGAGTTAAATCCCCTTTTACGTTCAGAATTTTTGTTGCTTGAAATGACACAGAGCAACGCAGCCTCCAGATTCCACATAATCATCCACTTTTGAGTCAGATATGTAAAGGAATAAAACCCAGCACCACATATATATTATAAAGCCTCAGCTTACGCCTTCTATACACAGTTCAGACACCTAGTGCGGCTTTATCACAAATGCTTAAGACATCACATTATCTTGGACTAAAATACAAATGTCTTGGGAGAGCAGAAGAAATAAGAAGCTTGTTACAACACTGAAATTTTGTATCCGTTGTTTGTATTTTAAAGGAGAGGGAGGAAATCAGAAATATCTAAGTCAAAGGTTTTTTGAATGGCAAATTGCCCTAAATATGAAACAGAAAATGCAATGCATATACTTATTATTACCCTCTCTACCCGTATATGTAGTCGTATTCTTTTTACAGCTTTTTGGTATCACAGCCTCTGGGTTCCACCTCAGCAAATTCTGAAAATGCAATGCACATACTTATTATTACCCTCTCTACCCATATATGTAGTCGTATTCTTTTTACAGCTTTTTGGTATCACAGCCTCTGGGTTCCACCTCAGCAAATTCTGTCCCAAAGGGCTGGGGAGTGGATCCACTCTGAAGCTGCAGACAGCTGGGAGGACTACCCAGAGTTCTGCATTATACCTCTTCTGTTTCCAGCGTCTGCTGAAGATTGACACCAAAAGACCAGGAGTAAAGCAAACCATAAACTAGCCAAGTCCTCAGCAGGCAGCAGATCCTTGTAATCTGACAAGACAAAGGGCGAGGTGGTTTTCTACTACAGATATTGCTGTGTCGATATGGGAAAATATCAAATATTGATGCTCTGTCGAGTATTAGTATTTTTATTACCACAAAAGCATCAAAGTCAACATCAAGAGCCCGGGTCCCTATCTCACCACATGCGGTTCAAAGATCCCTATTATGAAATCAAAGCTCTCAAGGCACCACAAGAGCTCAAACGATGGAGATTATAATCAGATCATATCCTTACACGACAGCCATCTGACTTTACTCGGTCTTGTAAGCCGTGGCACACGGCGTCTGCACCAGATCTCGCGTCGACGCTGCAGCTGCGTGCTGTACAGACAGATAATGAGGGACAGGCTAATACTGAGCAACGCCTTCCCCAGAGGAATAATCTGGATTCCTTCCGTGCCAAGGAGTCCCCACAGATGACAGTTTTAACACTGACCTTGCCTCACAGTAGGAGAAACAGAACTGTTCAGCCTGTAACTACAGTTATGGTACTGTAACTACACAAAAGGTAACAATTATACAGTATTTACGTAATCACTAAGCTTAAACCCCATAACACAAATCTAAGCAAAGGATTTTCCTTTCCGTATAAGCGATTTCAAAGGACATCTGCTCTGCCGAAAGGTCAGGTGGAATGATGGATACAAAAAACTTTTCCGCTCCTGACACAGTGTCTGTGAGGAGGAGGTATGGGGTGATAATCATCATTTTATGGCTTTTGAACTCCCTAATGCAGGG
>JANVCT010000007.1:2783493-2803355 GCA_026770115.1 Aviceda subcristata | reverse complement strand
TTGAACTCCCTAATGAAGGGAGTTTATAGAGGAGATGTCAAAAGATGGAGAGGAGGAAAGGCAAAAATGAATTTTAAAGAATCTCAATAGTGTCATAGTCTCATCATCTTATCTTCTCTCATGTACACGTTGAAGTTCTCTGGTTTCTTCTGAAGCGACTGGGAAGTCAATGCACTGACTTTGCCGAGAACAGCAGGAAAATTCCCACGCAGGAGACAGAGGGATTGCCGAGCCTGGACAGACAGATCTGCACGTTCACATTACGGTTAATGAGAACCGATGGCACGAGTTGCGGTAATTCACTCAGCCAACAAAGGCTGTTACCAGGGAGAATTTAAGTATTTGTGTCCTGCACTTCCCCTGGACAAAACTGTACGACGCAGGCAGAAGCACAGCTGAAAGCACGAGTTTGCTCCAGTGAAAGCTGTTTGGCAAACAATTAAAATATGGTGCCAATATAAGTTCAAATCAAGGTGTGTTTGTTAACAGCGCATAGGGAAAAAGTTTCATTCTCCGTCCATGTAATTTGTGATTAATTCAACAACCTCCATAACACCAGCATCCTGCGATCCTGAATTAGATACTCAAAGTCAGAATGCAAGGGTTACATCACGAAGAAAAATATTTATTGCTGTACACTGATAATAGCATAGCATTCCTGCACTCTCTGTGACTTTTTTTCAGCAGACTGTAAAATAATCGGTAACAAAAAAAAAGTTAAAATTATGTCTATAGCATGTATAGCAAAGAGATAAAGACAAGAAGCAGCCTGCAGCAGGAAAAGAGCATTATAACCATGTTCCCTAAAAAAAAGTACATTTACAGAAAACTGCAGCTCTGAATAACCAACATTTTAGCATAAAATGATGAGACATCACTGACAGTACATTCAGATTTTAAGTGCTTCTGGTTATTTTTTGAGTGTGTTTGATGAAACAATTTGCATATCTCTGTAAGTACACGTGCAGACATGTAGGTAGAACGAAAGAAGCTTCAAACAAGTGATTCAGGCATCGCTCCGCCACTGTACCTAGCACTGCTTTTTGCCTTGGTACAGCTAACTATAATCTGCTCTTGTTTCGGCTTCAGCCACACATCTTCTGGTGTTGGCAAGAAAAGAGGTTATTTGAATTAGCGGGATTGATTTCCACTGGAAGCAAAGCCAGTCCTACCAAAGCACGTAGCCACTTTGCCGGTCCGTCCCCAGGGTCACTGGTGCAGGCAACCTGAGGGCTCAGACCGGCAAACGAAAATCCAGCAAGGAGGAGAGCTCAAATTCATGATTACTTACAGCTGGAAAAGGTCACTGGAACCAAAGGGCAATCCTCCCAGTGACAGTTTAGGTCATTTTGGAGCCCACGTCTCATCCTCGTGCAGCATTTAAGAAGACAGGGCCAGACCACTACACACGAAGGTGCCTGAGGCAGCAGGGAGCCTCTGTAGGAATTTCAGCTGTATCCAGGGATTGAAATCCCAGTTATTTCGGCTAGTTCGGACCTGTCATTGGACTGGTCATCATCCCCAGTAACCAGTTGCTGCACAGTAGCTGGATCCCAGGAAATTCCCAGCTGTGCTGTATGTTACCGGTAAAACCATTTTACAAGATTTTTTTGTATTGTTGCAATGAAAGACATGAATTCCACAGCCGCTTTCTTTCTATTACTGCCTGAATCCCTGTGCTGATAATTTATTAGGTTTCTCTGTTTGAAAACCTGCAGGTGGTAATAGAATCTGCAGAAATTTAAGACATGTTCACAGTTTGATGTGGTGGAGTTCATAAAACATAATTACCATGTGGCTACATGAACACTGTATTATGAAGGTGTGGATCCGAGTCTGATTTTATGAACTCCCTGTGTATACCTTTGTTAAGCAACAGCTTATATTTTAATGGTGAGAACAGCCTGACGTATCTATTATTATTTTTAATTCCATTTCCGTATGAAATCTAAAGCAGTACTACCATCACTAACTAAAGGAGATCCTTGAAGCTTGAAAATCTGTTTAAATGAAAACACCATCCAAGAAGATGGTCAGATCAGGAAAGCGAAGCCAGGCAGATTAAAAAGTAACTCGTTACCAGACGAGGAACGACAGTCCAGCTATCAAGATCCCCCCGTGAAACAAACTAGAGAAGGAGGTTGAATTTTTTAAAGACTCTCCTGTATCTCTAGGTGAGAGAACGGAGGGGGTTTAAGCACACAGAGCAGTAAACCAGATCCCGCCTCTGTGGTTTCTTGCACTAAGTGAAAGCTCGGCGTTCCCGCGGAGAGGGTGCTGGGCGCCTGGAGCCGATCCCGGCCGACGGGACCCCGCTTCACACCGCTCATCGTGCGCCCGAAAACACAGCCCCACGTCGAAGCACGGCGCGACCGCAAACCCGTCCTTCCATCGAGGAGAACACGAGAAAGAGTCCGGCACCGGAGCACGCCCAAACTAAGGGAAGCTCAAGGGAAAAACGTGGTTTCGTTTGCAGGAAGACGTCTCTTCAGAACACCCTTTCTGGTAGCTGAATTAACCAGGGCCGTGCTGTGGTGGGATGCAATCTGAGATTTACCTTCTTTTGTTATTTATGGCTGGCTGTTTGGAATACAATGCCCGAAAAGCGGCCTCAGAATATCTCCTCTTTCTTTCTTTCTTTTTACCCAGCTCTTCATTGAGAGATTGCCACGAATCATATGCAAGGATGTAAGATGCATGAGTAACTGTCACTTCTGTATTATTTCTAAATTAAATACATTTTATTATTCAGCGTATCTGTCATCCTCATCTCCTCTCTTAGCTCTAGAAGTTCCAGCTGTAAGTACCTATTGTAAATCATGTGTATAAACTCTGATAATCCCCGCATCTCAGAGTACATATTTTCCATATGTCTCAGTGCATCCTGCATTGTTTGGAGTATGAAACATGCAGCAGAGAACCAACTTGTCTTTTTACTGAATCAAGCGAAAAAAACCCAGAGATACATGGTGAAAGGACCTGTAAAGATTCCAGCAAAAAGCAAAGACTAAGCGATGAATAAATTCATCTCAATAAAAGGTGCCTGCAAAGACCAAGTCAAATTCACTGTTTTCTCAAAGGCAGTAATAAATTCTAATAGTCCATTTATGAAACATTTTCTCCCAATTCGCCTATGCATTTAGGGCAGACACTTGATACACTGTCAGCATAATATTGGGAAAACGGTAAACACACAATTGTCCAGATCATGAAGATACGGCAGCCAGCTCCAGTATCTCAGCTCTGTCTGTTTATCTTTTTGTTCTAATCTACTTTTTGTAGAGGTGCATCCCTAGTTCTGTTGTTGACTGAATGCACAGTTCTCATTTGGGCAGGCAGCTGGCAAGCACAATGTTATACATGATGAAAGTGAAAACCAACACATTGGAAGGGCTCGAGCTCCAGTAAATGAATTACCAAATCTATATAAATTGAGCTTTAACATCTGTACCCTGGACACTTGCTCTTCCTGACCCTGCCTTGGCATGTCAAGTTCACCAATCTGGATGGAATAATTTAGGTCAAAGAAAAAAGGCCAGATTAGATCATCTAACAGCAATTTTTGAGCCTGTTCTGTAACTTCCACGAGGAGCACAAAAAAACCTGTGTATGCTACCAAGTGAATTCACTGTTAGGAGCTGTAGTTTCCTCATTATCTAACAAGATTTTGCAGAAGAATTGAAGTGTGTATTTAAAGCAGTGGTTTAACTCGGTGATCGCTGAGACACTTTCCTGGAGACTGTGAAGAGCACCCTTTGATGCCAGCTGGACCATTCACTTTGAAAGCAAAGGACGACAATCCTGAAAAATATTTTACCCCTTAAACCCGTGCCTCTGAGCAAGACCATCCAACTAGGGGCCGCATGCATAAGCTAGAAGAGGGGGCAGAGCCATGTTATAGAGCAGGGGCATCTGTAAGGACTTACTGGTGACTGCTGAGCTGCTGGAGAGAAGAAGAGCAGGACGGGACTATTCAGCTGGAGAGATTTCAAGCCTGCTAGCTTGCTAGTGAGATCCACTTGCTATCTTTCAGAAAAATCAAGAAATAAAGGCAGAGGTGGGCAAAATTACCTGAGAAAAACTGCCTTTGGAGAGAAAGCGGCTTAGGAAATCCTGTCTTCTCAGAGCAGACTACGGACCAAGGTCGTTTAGCCACAAACTGACAGTTTGGAGGTTATTAGAGGATAAGGAATTCTCCTGATGGGGAAAAAAGGATGGTTTGTGGGCTTGCAGAATGTTAAACGCAAACAAACAAGCAAAACCACACGCATAGAACAAAGTCATTCCTCAGTAGTTCCAGACTAAGAAAGAACATCCTGATATACTGGAGGATGATGTATTATTATTTTTATTTGAAAATATATTCTCTAATCCCATTCTTCAGTCAAGCTGGACAAGCATCTTCAAGCTTTATTTGTGCTCTATATTTGTCTGAAGATGATGACTGCAAAATCCTCATTACGTATACAGAATAATGAACTACAGTTCAAGATGAGAGCAATGAGTGGCCACTCCTTACATTGATCTCCCTGAAACAGCTCTTTTTGTGTTCATCTTAAAATGACAAATAAATAGGAAAGCTAAAATGAATTCTTGAAGCTTCATATTTTACATCACAAAGTTTGTTCGCAAAAGATCCCTCTACTGAACCATTCCCTTCTGACAAAAATAGGAAGTTGCTGAATTATCATTTTAAAAATTAATGCTTATACTACAGTATTTGACACATCTTAGGAAGCAAAGAAATACTGGGCAAAGTGGTCATATGTCAGCTGGAGACTTTTCTTTAAGATGCCTTGGTGACAGGGCCCAACAGTACCACTCTTCACTGTTGACAATTGGGTACCCTGGTTCCTCTGAAAGAGTTACAGCCTTGGGTTTTTTTAATCGACAAGCAAAATAAAGGTCTACATTTCATCCACTATCAATTCTAGTAGCTGAGAATGGGGAGGAAGAGGAAGATATCAAGAACCTTGAGAAATCATCTCCCACCCTTGGGAGAAAAGAAGAGAGAGTGTCTGGTAAAAGAAGGATATCTCTTAATGTAGAAATCTGGAGTTTTCCATACATAAATCAATTGACCTGATTAATATATTCATCAAATACTTAAAACAAAGAGAGTCATATTGACCATTTCTGGACAGGACTGTAACTGTAACCAACAGTGCTACCTAACACCCATGTAGACGCCAACCTCTGTGTTCCCTCAGAACACTGTAGGAGCACAGAGATCCATCTCCTCGCAGATTTTGCCATACAAAGGCCCCAGCAATAGCCCTCACCAAACACCAGCAGGGAAACTGAGGTACTGGTGAGGAACTGGATAATGCAGCTTCAACATTTGCCTCAGTCATAAGATAATATGCCAAACACTTGCTGAGGGATTACAGTTTTTCAACAAATACAATGTTGTTTTTCCATTTCACTTTCTATATATTATTGCAGAGACCAAAAGAAAATCTGTCCCGGCAGAAAAATTGGAATTACTGTTTTGCACATCTCTCTTAAAGGTCAGTAGGAGTCAAAGACTATAATGCAGCAAGGCTCAAACCTCATTGTAAGAATTTTAAACATCAGCAATCACTGTACATGACTGGAAAGCTCTTGGCTATAACAATTATGTATTTTCTACTTATCCTTACCAAGATGAAGTTTGCATAGGACCCAAAATCTAGAGAGAGAAATAAAAGATATAATAAACCTCTTTCAGTTTGTGTGGACATCCTGATTCATCATTTTTCTTCATCACAACAAAATTTGAAGAGTTCTACCACCAACAAAAAAAAGGCAGGGACTGGGGATAGATAGTAGAAGGAATATACTACACATTTATTGGGTGTCCCCAAATGGAGATGCAACATACACAGGAGGAATACAGAAAGAGGTAAGCTATTTGAAAGGCTAGATGAAAGTCCTAGAGGAGGAAATCTGTTTTAGTTAAGGGGAGATCCAGCTATGAATGCTACAGGTCATGACCTGTAGGAGGATATGATGGTGTTTAAGGCAGCAAGAAGGGGTCTTGTTGCCCCGACTACCTACACCCAAGAACTATAAGGCAAAGACTACCCTGGCAAGAGCAAACAGCCGGCCATGCCTGTGCGGCACCACTCTGGTATCAGAAGCAATGCAGTCATGTTAATGTCTAACTCCTCCCACATTATATTTCTTGCAGCAAAATTAAATATCTCAAGAGCCCACCTTGTCACCTGAGCCACACAGTTCAAAGGGAGTCTTTGAATATTGCACCACAACTTGACGGACTCTTATGGTACACGTATGCTGCTAAATCACAGACATTTTCTCACTGCTTATTTGCTATTTCCTCACACCGTTGAAGCCTGCATTTCCTACCCTCTCTAAAAAAATCCTACCCACTTTTCTGTGGACACTTCACAAAGTACAGACCGCACCAAAAGGCAACAGAAACAAGCACCATGCGGTGCGCTCCAACTGCGTCCCAAGTTTTGCAGGGTTAAGCTTCTTCCCCAGGGATTGCAACAGCCTGGGCAGCGCCCATGGAAATGCTGTTCCGAAGGGCGGCAACGCGCTCCCCACACGGGGCTCGGAGAAGAACCAAGGCCAGGTACCCCCTTGTTTCCAGACAGCCAGTCTGCCCTGGAGAAGCTAATCCTAAAGAAAACGGTTATGAACTATAGCAAGATCCTCGGTTTTCTTTTATTTAGTAGTAGATGGAGCCTTCACATCTAAAAAAGCGTCTAAAAGGTCTTGGAGCCAGTATTTTGAGAATGCAGACCCTCGCCGCAGAAGGAAGGACAGGGAAGAGGGGTAGGGGTTTGCCCTATAACAAGGGGGGCACCTTGGCAAGAAGATGAAAAACAGCTTTGTACCACAAGAAACGAATCCAAACTCTTTTAACTCTGCTGCCAAATTACGTAGGAGGATTGAGAAACTTGTAGGCAAACAGATTTGTCTGGGGAGAAGATGGTATTTTCTTGAAAAGGTTTTTTTTTTCTTTGCTTGGTTTTCATTTTACTTGTTTAGACTCAGTAACCAAGCTGGGGCAGGCCTGGGTAGAAGTTTTTTAGGGGTCCTGCAGAGACGGCTGCTTCAGGGCCTAAATATGCTACAACAGTCTTGATGCACCCGAGTAAGAGCGGCTGTAAAGCCCTTACAAGGGTGCAGTATCCCCAGTGGGATCCTCAGAAGTTGGTGACCACCACCCTGCAAGCTACGGATCCTCCACGGACATTCTTTGTGACATCTCCTTTGCCTGTCTCCCCATCTTTCACATCGAGGGACTGACATTTGCAGCCTTTGGGCTATTAAGCTCATTAAAATACATAAGTCTCCAAGATGGAAAGGCTGCTGATCTGGCTTCTGTAAAGATGCAAAAAAAAAAAAAAAACCCCACCTTTCCTCTGAGTCAGAATAAAATCAGATTATACACAGAGTAGACTAGATTAGAGAAGGTCTGTTTCTTAAAAGTACCTTATCTCTTCTCATTGTAGTCAGTCAAAGCAGGAGGATTCACCGAACGCTGTTTACATCTGTGAGCCTCACGCTTGCACAGGGATCAAATTCTGATCCGGTAAACGTTTAACTCACTCCAACAATGATACGTATAATCTTCATCTGACTCCAAAGCAGAGGATTTTAGCAAAAAAAAAAAAAAAGCAAGTAAACCGCGACGGGTGTCTAAGTGCATTAATGGCTCCTGCTAAGGCTCAGTGATCCTCTTACAGGTGCAGGGGCTGCGGCGGACCCACAGCAGAGAAGAGGCAATTCCTAGCAGTCAGCGCTCATCCTGGCGCCAAACTGAAACAGCGCTTGCCGACAAGATCTTCTTCCAAAAATGGCTTCGCCCTTCAGGGGCTGCCACGGAGGTCTACTGCTCCGAGCGGGATGAAAGGTCCCGTTCGAAGGAGCTCAGTGCTCGAGGACTCCCCGGAGGGAACTTGAGGAGGCACCTACTGCCGGCCCCGGCCCGAAGGCGGCGGCGGCAGCGGCAGCGACGCCTCCGCACTACGCGAGGACAGTTTCCAGGGAGAGACAGTGCATTTTACCGCGGGTCAGAAGCTTTTCTGACGGTACCCGTTGACACCGCGGCAGAGAACGGCTCTCCCCGCAAAGCGCGCATCCCTCGTATCACTAACCAGTCACCACCGCGACGGCAGCAGTTCCGCGCCCGCCGCCGTCTGTCTTTCTGTTCTCTCCTGCCACACGGGTGAGGTTACTGCTCCAAGATGTCATATAGGGGCAGGGATGGTGGTTGGACTCGATGATCTTGTAGGTCCTTTCCAACCTCAATGATTCTAGGATTCTATAGTCTGGTGGAAACACAGCAGGGGAAGTTATGAAACTCTTAAAGAAAGTATTCTCACACCACTGGAACGAATAAAAGCAAGGACTTTAAAGAAAAGTTGGTTCCTCCTAGCCCTTTTGATAGGCGACATCACCCTCTCAAGAAGCGAAAGTCTAGATAAGTATTATTGTATCGTCTCCTAGTTAAGCAGCAGATTATAAGACATCTCAAAGAGCCTGTAAATCGAATTTTACAACTAAATCACAGTTGCATCACTTTTCCGCATAACCATTTACCACTTTTATCTTTTTCCGTTCCTGTGTTTTCCTGGGTTCACTTAGTTCTTTTAAACTTTCTGGTTAACTAGACAGGCATTTAAGTAACACACAAAGTAGAAAAAAATATATGTAAAACAATCGGGACACAATTCTTTTAGTTTCTTTAACTACTGTTATCTTGCCTTAGCTTTATAAGCTGTATTTTTTATCATTCTAATAACCTAAGCACATGCACTTGGAGACAGTATTGTTATTGAGGTTTTTTTCATTAATTTCTGAAAACTAAACTTATTTAATACTTTATGTAAGCATTTCTAAATATAAAAGCTACGTTTTGGACCTGTTTTTTAAAGAAGATCTTTCAGTCAAAATAAGTTCAAATCCATAACATTGAGGGATAGCCACTTTTTTTTGGTGCCCTACACATTTATACTTAAAAACTCATTTACATATAAAAATGTCACAGTTTTTAAGTGTACTATCTTTCTGACAGTAGACATCTGATTAGATAAAATTTGACATCTGATTAGATAAAATTTGCTATGCATCTTTCTAAGACTTTTCAGAGGTATAGACAAAACCTTTACCACAGTGGAAAAACTTCCAGGGACACGGGAGACCAAACTTTGAACTCTCACTCACCCAATTTGAACATCATTTGAAAATGCAGTGAATGGTTGCCTATTTTGTACTGAAGGGGACAGAGTGCCATAAATTGCCAGAAGAGAGAAAATTACTCGAAGCAGTGTATATTTATTAAAGGTCAGCCACCTGAGAGAGCTGGGAGGTTTAGAATATTGGTGTTTCTGACAGGGACAAATTAGTGAACGGTCAACGGTGTTTAAGTATAATTCATCTGCTGCCTCTGAACACTGTCACGTGATTATCGGCTCCACATCTGCTGGATGCTCACATTCCTCTCACCTAATTTATACATAAACAGTGCTCGCGACTGCTGCTCGTCTTTGTGTTTCAGTTTCAGAACTTTCTCCTCTATAATAGGAAAAAAGGAACTTTAATAATAGGAATTTTTCCCTCTATAATGGGAAAAAAAAGAGAGAAAAAAAGGTATGAAAAGAAAAGAAACTCAACACATGAAGGACAGAAAGATGGGAGAAAGGGATAAATGTTAGAAATGCCATTTTGTTGTATTTTGGTAAGTCATGAGGGTCTGATACCAGCTCAGAGATGAAGGACATCACCTCAAGGCTACCTTCTTCATCAGCAATATCTTGCACCTTCCATAAGCCTTGTTTTAAGAACAGGGAAAATCAGATAATCATAAGATAAATGTGAGTGGTGAGGATGAATCAATGCTTGATTATCTCAGCTACCACCTTATTTACTTGAATTTATCTAGCCTATATGTGTATACCCTAACAGCATAGATTGACGAGACCACTTCTTCTCCTTAGCCCCTTACCTCGATGTAAAATTTATCTGAATGCCAGAGCAAAATTTGTTTGAATTTCTGAAAACGTGAGAAGGGAATGGAAACAGTTCAAAGCCATGTAATTATAATCGTAAGCATTTAAACACGGAGAAATCTAAGCAATATCATTCATCGACCTGAATCCAAGAAAACACTCAAAAGGCAACCTCAGCCTTTAAGAAATGGCGTTACAGCAACTTAGAGACCTCTGCCATGGTATGGAATAGTATCGGGCTCCTGTGCAAGCTGAAGAAATACGGTACAATTTTAACCATGATAGCAGCCCATTCCAACCCACCTCAAAGCTCAAAAACATCTCATAAAATAGCATTACCGTTTCTGCCGACAAACCAGGCAAGAAACTTGGATAAACATTTTCACTGGCCCAAAAACATTTTCAGCAAATAACTACATGTTCCTCAAAACAGTTTGTTCATTAGAAGGCAGAAAATTTGGAGTCTTTTTCTCTTGAAGAAACATTGCAAACAACTTGATTTCACTCCTCTCTAACTCCTGCCTGCGGGGTGGAAGCCCACAGTGCCACGGAGTCACATCGGATGTCCAGCGTCACGCGGCGTGCGCTTAAATAAACCATTGTCCAGCTGGGACAACTGAAAACTACAGAGCAGCCGATACAGTGAGAAGAAAGCTGAATTATTCTGACTGTAAGGCAGAAATAAGTTAACCTATCAGAGAGAGTGACTGAAAGAATATTCGACCCCTCCTGGTTTCCTCTGGAGCACCTTCATCCATCTGATGTCCAGATGCCAACTATGATCATGTCTATTAGTAAGAGCAAAATTCACTCTCTCCAGAAGCCCCGATACACAGACTTCTCACTGTTTTACTTATTTTTTAAAAAAGTTTTTCTTATAAAACATATCCTAAAAGCAACAGGCAACAAGGCACCTTTCCTTCTGTAAAAGCTGTGGTCGGATACTCTCACAAAAGCGGTGTTCTTTTGCAGCCTCCAAGTAAGAAAATATATTAGTGAAGGGAAACCGGGTAGCATGATGTAATGATTCGGTAATCTCATTTTACTGGCCAGATCGTTCATTTGTACCCTGATTACATACTGAAGCTCTCAAACCGCAGAGACACTTCCCAGCTGCTTCTGTTTGCTGCCTTATCTGCTTCAAAAGGTGCCCCGAGCCACGGTCCCCTGGGCTCTGGCCGGCAGACCGCTTCCACAGCTCCCACGATAGACCAAATTCCGTGCTGGCCCAAAGGGACAGAAACTGGGCAGCAAACGTTGTTGGGCGTGCGACCAGGCAAGCGCAGCCTTGCCTGCAGAGCTGTGCGGGGAAGGTTCTGCCGCCTCCTCCTCCTCCTCCTCCTCGCGCTGCTGCCCAGAGGCTCACACGCCTTTGCCTTCTCCCTTCCCCGCTCCGGTGTGGCACTATTTTAAATTCTTTGACCCAACCTCAGGTCATCCCAAGTCAGCCGAGTCTTTCGGGCTTCCCTCCGTGGTCCTCTCGCGGAGGCAGAAGAGCTGGTGGCAGCAGGGGAGCGAGCGAAGCGCTGCCTGCTCCAGGCTTCCTACGCACAGGAACGCTGGCGACGGACAAAGACCTTCGGATTAAGTACTGAGTTGTGCTGCAGGAGTAAGAAAGGGCTAATTTAGATGAGCTCCCGTTTCCTTTTATTATACCGCACTTTCCTTTTGTAGGCACGCATGGCTTTCTCTCCGCAAAGCCAGCCATATTTACGAGCCCTGCTTTTTCTTTCCTATGAATTAGATTATAAAGGTTTTGTGGAATGAGTTAAAATTATTTTACCATTTTCTTTACATCAGTTTTGTAAGAAAATAGGAGATAATAAAATGCCCAAACTATCTTAGGGAAGACATTTTAAAAGGCTACTACAAAAGAGTTCCCTTTATCGACACGTGAGGCATTTTAATACTTCATGAAAATCAGACTAAATTGGTGTATCAGACTCTAGGTAAAGATCTGAAATCTGCCTTTACCAAACACCAACTTTTCTTAGGCTTATGTTTAACTTTGGCAGGCATGGATTCGATAGGGAATACTTCTCAAGGATTATGTGCTTGCTATACTACTCTGAATTTGAATTTGTATTTCCTTAAAACCGTTTTCTGTTTCCTAAGTAACAAAGACCAAATACAAATTTCCACAGCAAACTGACCCTTTTTAAAAAGCTACAGCGCACTCTTACCTTGTAAATCCCTGCCTGGCCTACTGCCGCAGCAACAAACTGCACAAAGCTAAACAAGCTTTACCACCTGACGGGTCCTTTTTGAACTTTTCCCACTGGAGGGAAAACGCTACCTGAACTCCTCACATGGGTGCTACTGAAGTAGAAGAACAATTTTCTGACTTATGTCGGACTCCATCTCACTTTGCTTAGATGTTTACAATAAAGGCATTCACATTTTGGGGTCAGATATTTGATATTCATCCGATAAAATACAGGTGGCTATTTTAGTATGAGAAGTATCACCTTCCTGAGCTGACTTTTCCTTTTTTATTGACCATTAACAGGGCCTAGGAGAAATAGATCACATTCAGTAGTTTTCCAGATGCCAAATATTAAACAAAATGGACTCCACTCACAGACCTTAATGTTCTCTGGAAGCTGTAGAGCAAGCCCACACAGTGGAAAATTTCTTCTCTGTTTCACCAAGATTTCAGCTTCTTTACACTGGAATTTAGGGTGTTATAATGCACAAGAGTAAAAAAAAATGTCTCAAGGGGCTCCTTTACTATTGCTATGCACAACCAAAAAAAGTTCTTTGGGAAATTTCAGGAGCACTCAGCTTACATTTCATTTTTACCTATTTTGCACGATGTCCATCTATGGATAGACTATTTCAGAAAACCTCATTTTTCTCAGGATTTTGGTAAAATAAGAGGAAAAGCATAACTTCAGTGGAGTTCGGGTTTTAAGCTCTCTATAACCTCTTATGCAACACCTGATATATTTGATTTTTACAGTCCACATCAGCTTGTTTGAAGTCATTTCTTGAAAACATTCTGGTATCATCACGAAGCTTTCAGATTTTGAAACCACACAAAGCAAATCAAGAAATATTTTGTACCCATGAGAGCAAAACAGTTATACGCATATTTACTCAAAAGTACGTGTTTAGTGTTCTAATGTACACGTGAATGTAAAGCACCTATCTGAATTGGGAACCAAGGACGTAAAAACGAAGGAACTGCCCCCAGCATACCTCTTTGCTCTGGAACATAGGCATCAACAGGCTTTGAATAGTTAATAAAACTACAACTGAAAATATTTTTCTCAGAGCTAGACCAGGATAATGATTACTGGTTATTTTAGAAAAAAAGTCTTACGAAAAATCAAGTTCTAGTCTGAAGAAAGTGACAGTGGTACCGTCCACTATAGCAAGAACCATCAATGCAGGCAGGCATGCAAAAACCTCCCCAGCAGCACTGAGAATCTATCATCTCAGCAATACCTCAGACAAAATACTTCTGAGAACAGAGATTCACACATTCACCAGATCAGTGTTACCCTTGGCCTGAGCAGGTGACAGCAAAAGTACAGTTTTATACATCTATAACCAAAGCATACCAATTACGGTCTGAGTTTAAAATTTCTGGAATGACTAACTGAGGGAAACGAGACAAAACAACTTTGCAGCAATGCAGTTCTTGAAAACGTTAGATTTTTAGTGTGAATAAGATGATTCTGAAGTTGTGATATCATCAAAACAGAACTGTAGCCAAGTCTAAATTTTCCTATTTATTTGCAATAAGCCATACATTTCCTGACCCACCATATGAATGACCACTTCAGTGGTGTTGCTGCCTGTCCAGATCCTATGCAAAATAGACAATTTTCTGTCTGGCTTGACGTGCCAAACACAAGACAAATATCAGAGTACGCCTCCTTTGCACACACCTCTCTTTCCGCCCCAAAATTATACTAATGCAATACCCCAAAGAGTTTACGGGTGTTCACCAGGTTGATCGGTACAGCAGCAGGAGCCTTGGTCACGTTGCCACGTGTTCAGAAAACCGTAGGCAAATGCCCACCACGTCAATATAGATCAGCTCCAAGGAGCACATGTACAACGCCTTCCCTTCCCGGGACGCTCGCCTACGCGGCGAGCGGGCTGCGTGCATTCGGATGCAGTAAATCCGACGCATTTTTGTGTGCGCGTCGGACTTTCTGCCCATGCCCAGACCAGCCAAACGGCACACACACGGTTATGGCTATCCCAGATAAAACAGACTCATTCTGCAAAGGACTAGCATACGCTCTTGTATTTACGGCCCCTGTGTATTTTCCGTTCTCTGAAATGCGCCGATGGACCTCAACATGACTTTATGCTGTTTAAAGTTATAGTGTAACTTACGCTGCTTATAACCACTGAGGATCTCATCCTTTCCATCCAGGAAGGGGAAGGAAGGACCACGGAGTTTTTTCGCTGGGAGCTCCATACAGTACCCTTTGCAGTCTGGTTCGGGTGGTAACATCTTCTGCAGAGCCGGTGAAGGCACAAGGCAAAATCTCTCCTCAAAGAATCAGCTCCAAAATATGCATTTTATAACTGTAACTACATTCATCTGCACTTAATATCAGATCAAGAAAATAAATGGAAACATTGTGAATTTGCATAAGGCACATGCAGTGCAAGGAAGCTTGTGAATTAATAGGAACAAGCAAGAAACTGTATATTCCAAAAGAGAAAGGTTTTTTAAAGAAAATAAAAAAGAATAAATGATTTGGAATATGCCCTATCTTCAGTGTTGTTGCCCCTCATGAGAGAGTGACACTCTATTAAAATAAATAGTATCTACAGATTACCTACAGGAAAAATACATTCTGTGGTGTTTGAATTTTTAATAAGGATGTTAAAAGAAAGGAGATGTAAGCAATCTTGGAACCTTACTGAAGAACAAGAAGGTGCACTCAACTTTCAACTCAGCCATTCCTGGATTTTGGAGGAAATCGAAAAATACAACTTGAGTAAATTGACTACTATCAGTTATCACACCACTTTTATCTGCAGTATTCAAAGCCTACCAATATTAAGTGCTGAAGTATATGTCCCATGTTTGAAAATTAAGTATGCAAGTTCTGGACATGTAAAATACGTTTGACAGTGGAAGATAAGTGCCACCGACTGCTCCAAAAATAAAACTGAAAAGCTTTATTAGTGAAAGCTAATATTCAGAATGTAGGCAAAATGGCTGTATGTATTTCAGTGGATTTGCACTCTTTTATGCAAGAAAGGTGCTTACTGATACTGAACTTCAAGTTAGTCAAGTCAAAGATTAAGTCTTTCAGGTTTTTTGATGACTGAATCCTTTCCCACCCTTTTAAAACACCTTCTTTAGCAATTGGTGCAATGCCTTTCCCTAGCACCTGAGCCTGACTGCCTTTGAATCACCAGATTCAGTCAGTGGCACCATGTTACCTAAAGAGAAATGCTAAATCAGAGAAAGAGGATAAGAGGGAGCACAAAGTGGTTTAGCGTGAAAAAGTATGAGATGCATTTATTATAAAATAGCGGCTTCTTTTTGGAAGTAAGGCAGTGTCCTACAAGTATCTGAAGACTACTAAAGCCTTTTTTGGGAAAAGAGATATTTTAACATGCAATGCAAAAAAAAAAACCCAAACCAAAAATCCAACTTTAAATGTGAGGATTAAATCAGGAAGAAGCACATTTATGCCTATTTCCAGAAAAAGCACCCTGTGTTCAGCCATGGAATAATCTGGCAAGAGAAGAAATACAAATCTCATTTTCTGGGGGTTTTAAAATAGAAGTCAGTATATTTCAATAACACAGTAATAATACAGTAATTCCCTACTGAAATACAGGGAACGATCTTGTGTTCCCAGCAGAGAAGCGTGATGGATCCTCCTATCCTTGCCGCCGCAGTAACGCTATCGTCTACGATGGGACCGTCGGCTTCCACCGATGCTGTCCGCGCAAGGTGGGAATACCAGGGATCCACGCAAGTCGGACTCGTCTCCCCTTTATGCTCCTTCCAGTGCCACCGATGCCCAAAATGACAGCGTTTACTGCTTCCTTCTGTGCCAGACCCACCCGGGGATGTCTTAACGCGCTGCTTTCGTCAAGAACGAGAGAAAAGGAATTTATTTACAGCCTTGGTCTGGCTTGCGCATCGACACAGCAGAGCATGATGCTCTCACCGTGGTGGGTAGTGGCCCACCCTAACGGTAGTATCAGGAGCTAAACATGCCATTTTACAATCCTGTCGTTAAACAACGCAATTATTATTGCACAGATGGCCTAGATACAGTCTCCCATAACTGTATGATACGCAAGGAGGTCAGATGAGCGATCAAGACTGTTACTTGTCTTTTAATCTCCTGTCAGCCATCCCAAAATCGCAATACATGAACTAACAGCTCCATTAAATGTCATCTGTATGCCCCAGTTATCTCAGAAGATCATAAATGATATGGTAGCCATTCGACAATCTACTTGACAAAACCACCAAGCTTTTAACAGTTTCAATAGTTGAGATTAATGTGACAAATTTTAGTATTTCTGAAAAGCTGCTTTGTTCAAGACCGTAATCTTAGTGTTATCTGCAGGCCACAGAAGCAGCAGAGGCTGGTAAAACGTTATCTATTCAATTTCTTCTTTCCCTGTCAGTCCAAAGCGTTTCGGTACAAAGAACATGCAGTTCAATGTACTTTTTCCATAATTACGAAACGAAAACCATCGGACTTTATGCCAGGTAATCTTGCAGCAAACACTTTTCCCTACCCCACTTATTTATTCATTCAGCAGTCGACAGCCGAAAAGGGTTGCGCTGGTCCTCTTGCGACGCGTTGGAGCCGCTCCCCCAACAAAACAGAAGCGAGAACTGAAGTTCGTGGGACTCGTCGCACGCGGTCAGGCAGAGCGGACGTGCCGAGCACTGGCGTCACCAGCCAGCAGGACATTCCCTGCGCTTGGGACGCAGAACCAAGAGGGAACGACGCTTGGGGGTACGCCAACGCTGGCTGCAACCACTTGCTTGCTGAGTTTGGCCACAGGGCTAAACTTTCAGCTTGCGTTATGGTTTTCTAGTAACGTTTTCCTAAGTTACGTCTCCAGAAGTATTTGAGACCATCCACTGCCACAAGAATTACTCTGCTGATTGCTGTCGGTCCTGCTAACGGCCTTGTTTCATCATCTGATTTTAAATCTTTCGAAATATCCTCCGAGGTGATGAAAATCACATGGAAGAACAATTTTTAAAATATTATCTGAATATACAGGTAGGTGCTTTCCTTTCCAAACTGCTTGGAGCTGCTTCCAGACCTGATACACATGCCCAGTTTTGCCAGAGATAAGTGGATGCTTCCAGTATCACATACGAGGAAAACAAATGAGCACGAAAGGCTTTGGAAATGGACAGAACCATTTTCCCATTACAAATGGGTTTTTCGAACCTATTTAACGTCTCCTGTCAAGCCGTCACAAAATTATGATTATAAATCCCTTGTCCCTCCCCTTTCTCCCTGCCATGTACACATCACCATCTCACACACGTAGGGATGTGTAGTTCAGCCAGTCCCCACTGATTACTCTCCAAGGCTGATCTTTGAAAAGCTAGCAGATCCCGCTGCATTCAACATTTGCTTTTTTCAACATACATTTTGACACAAAAGAAATGTTATTTTTGGAAAAGTGTGAAATCATTGAGGTATTATGGAAAATACAAAAGGACCTTAAGCAGCTAAAACATCCTGTGAAGAAAGAAAGGTGAAATTCAATTTGGAAAATGCAGAGAAAAATAGAATGCCTGGTAAAAAAAATAACCTGACAGAAGCGTTCAACACCACAGTGCCAACACTTTCTACTTAACCAGCACCTTTCATGGAAGGAGCTAATGTGCTTTAACAGATGTTGGGAATAATTCTTCCATCCTACAGCTGAGGTAGCCGAGGTCTCAAAATGTCTCGTGACTTGCTTAAGATAAAAAAAAGAGTGAAGAAAAATGCGGGTAGTGGAAGAAATTTCTGCCATGGCTTCTGAACACCACTCCATTTAAAGAGATTCTACGTAGGAGTAAATGGTATGTATATAAAAGACCTTCAGCGAGACAGAGGATAAGCATACACTTAGTATTTTGCTGAGCCCATAATCAGGCTAAAAAGCAACCTGAATGTCCTGCAGGATATGTGTTTACTTAGGCTATCCCTGTCTCAGTCAAAGCTCCATTTTAGGAAGCGCTAACCCCTGTTGTATGGAGAAAAGAGGTCTTATTTGCTACTTCCCTCAGTTGTTAATAATTATCATAATTCCAAGCAAGTTTCCAATTAGCGTGAGCTAAATGCTCAACCCTTCCCTTCATAGTTTCCTAAATGAGAATCTCTGAGCCTAAATAAACATAATATTTAGTTTCATTTAAATACAGAAGAGATTCAGTGCCTACTTTAAAAAATATTCCTAGAGCTACTATTCAAATAATTCATACCCGATCTTTATCTGGCTGTTACATTCATCTAGAACAGCTAAGTGTTTAAAAAAAAAGAAAAAAGATCTCTATTTCATGGGTTCTTGTTTGAATTTTTTTTAATAAACTGTCACAGACAGAATGTGGAGAGCTTTTAAACTGCTTATATAAGTCTCAGAAAGATCCATTCCCTCCTTAGTCATCAGTAACACTATTAGGCAAGCAGCTGCAATCCACACACCCTTTTTTGCTTTTATCATGAAAACAGAATGAAATTTATCAGTTATCAAATACAATGCCTTCTCTGTATGAATAAATTATCTCGTGGTTATAACTTACAAAATGTTCCCATCTCTATTCATACCAAATGCATCAAGTCACTCGGATGACAGAACGCTACAAAAATTATCTGAACTGTCAGGAAGCTGCAATGACTTACTGTATAAAAATTATTCCAATTTTTACCAACTCAAAACAGTAGCAAAGAAGGAAAAAAGAGAAGTCTTGCCAGAATAGTGGTCGTATATAGTTCAGAGTGAATCATCACTGAAGAAATCATGTTTGTTCTTTCTAAGGAATTAAGGATTTACATTTTAATGACACTTGACAGGGAAGTCATGATCCCTTCTTTCAAACAAATCTCCCCCCCCCAAAAGCACTGTATGAAATTTTGAAAGTATCAATAACTTTATTTTAACACAAATGAATTTACATTAGCACATATCTTGTTATGTTTCCCACTCAGATAATGTCATCCACCACGAAATGATGCAAAGTCTGAATCATTAAGTCACACCTGATTTTTAAAATATCTCTGCTTGACTCTGACAAACTGCACTGCAGCTGAAAGGAGCTCCGTGGATGAGGGAGATGGATACAGAGCTTACTGACAGAGCTGGAAACGAGAAGAGGTCTTTAACCCGCTTTTTATGATTCTGCAGTTGGCATCTGGTCCAAGTGTGTTTGATAAATATTTGCATAACCGTAAAGAATGTCTCAATCTATTAAAACAATCTAAAGCCATTCTTTTCTGTCCATTTTAGTGATTATAAAGCTAGTTCAAGGTTTAGGTTTTCACAGTAAAGCCTAAGTCTTTTCAAAAAGATTTTTCATAAAATAAAATTGTAGCTTTTAAATCAGTAAAAGAAGGTTAAAAATAAACTTTTTTTTTTTTTCCTGGAGACAGCAACTTCTCCCTCAACTGCAAAAACTTCAGGCAGTTTTCACTTGAGCTGAGTCAACACAGATTGAGCTGAAGCATCTGGTCCTATGAAAGCTGCTGTAAGAGTTTGCAGAATTTTAAATCCTATTTCAGGAGCATCGTGGTGACACTGTAATTATCACAATGCACTACTAAATAGGACCAAGCTCCATTTTAAACACACAGAGCTTGTGCTCCTGCACAGCCCAGAAACAGTAAGCCAGGCCTGGCTGGTGGCCTGACCAGTCCAGTCACATCTCCTACCGCAGCATCC
>JANVCT010000007.1:2736395-2766267 GCA_026770115.1 Aviceda subcristata | reverse complement strand
GACATTAGGAAGCATTTCTTTACCAAGAGGTGGTCAAACACTGGAACACACTTACTAGAGTGGCGGTCGATGCCCCAAGCCTGTCTCTGTTTAAGAGGCATTTGGGCAATGACCTTGCAACACGCTTTAACTTCTGGCCAGCCCTGAATTGGTCAGGCCGTTGGACTAATAATGGTTGTAAGTCCCTTCCAAATGAAATATTTGGCCCTGTCTATTCTATTCTATAAATCACAGAGGAGAAAGCATGTGATGTATAGTTTGCTTTTCCTACATTCATGTGCCATATGCAGACTCGGTAAAGTATGGCTGTGTGATTAAGCAATCCCAGCTGTTAAACTGATAAAGCAAGGAAAACATCCAAGGATTTCTCTTTTCTTCCTCATGAAAAGGGCAGGAAAACCAACATAATTTGACATAATTGCTCCATTTGACTGACACTTCATTTTGCTCATCCATACGAAAAACAAAAGGCTACATTAATAGCAACTACAGCAAGCAGTTTTTTCCTCCAGGAACCGACTGCCTCGAGCCCTGGGGGAGTTCCCTCACCATCCAGGCATGTGGTAGAACCGCAGTGGCACATCTTCCCCCAGCAGGTTTCTAGCTCTCAGCCTTTTCTTTACTTCCCCAGCGGGAAGCACAGAGAGAATTTGGCCTCATTTGCAAATACTTCCAGGAGTGCCCACGCTGCGGTTGCCAGAGCGTTTACTCCCAGTTCCAGCACGGCACGTGTAACACAGCTATGGCTGTGCCTGGGGCAGCAATACGCTAGGAACAATTCCAACGGGAATTAGCGTTTCCCATGCGAAAAGCACTGGCCCCTGCGGATTCATTCCACGCCGCGCCATAGTCCAAAAAGAGGAGAACGGGTAGTGGCTGTCGCACATACACGCGTTTTGCTCCCTGCTTCATGCCCCATGTAGTGGTCTTGATGATTAATGAGAAATCTGTCCTGGAGTTTAAGGAGATGAGTGTTTCGCATAAGGACCGATAAGCATTAGAGGGAGCGCAAAAGCGCTCTCCATGGCATCCTACGGGGCAGGTCAAGCCCGAACACATACAATTCCTTACGTATGGGCTAGTGTCCCTTTTTTTAAATTCGAACAAACCTAAGCAAGAGAAATACTACGACAGCATGTTCCACTGGTTTCCTTTACTTCTTCAAAATGCTTGTCCTGGATGCCTTTCTAATTTTTACTTCCTCGAAGCAGAAATAATCGAAGACTTTGAAGCTACAGACTAATTCTGACACGAAGTAATTACATCACGTCCTTCTCTTAAGCACGCTGACGTAACCACTGACGTGCTATATAGGCTAATTTCCTCAGCAACAGCAAACCAAGGCCAACAGTCAGCAATCAGATTAAACAAGTGTACTGGTTGTTGCAGGCTAACTTGCCTTTACCTCTGGCAGCTCTCACTACTCCGTCTTACTCAATATTTCAAAAGCACTGTTCCCACACCTTCCCACGCGTACTTGGCACAGCCCTTTGACCTGCTTCAGCACTAGAGACCTATGTAGCTAATACTTGGTGAGAAGGAGCTTAAGGTAGCTATGGAAAACATTTTTTAGTCTGGCTAGTGATTCCCAAGAAGTCTGGACCAACGGATCGCTGTCAAACCTTGACATTTCTCCTGACCCACTAGGTACTGTGCCACTAAGCAATGTGCCTACCACCAGCCAAGGGACACAACGAGTTATAGGCAGAAGAGAAGTCATGACTCCCAAACGAGAAGGAGAGTAAAAATATTCACCAAATGAGTTCCAGACTGAAATAAAGTAACCCACGGGACTTATTCTAGAAGACCATTACCTAAAATCTTAGTTGTGGAACAGGGCAAGTAAATGCAAGTCATGTAATATAAACATTGCAGGAAAGAAAGGCACGAGACATATAAATTTATTAACTTATCAAAAAGAAGAGTCTTACAACTACATTTATGTAAGCTGAAAGATGTAAGTAAACTTTAGCAAGAGGTCAGCCTTTTTGTGCTAAATCTTTCCTAAGCTTCCCTAAAGATTTCACTTCTGGGATGGTGTCCCTCTGTGCCTGCAACTGGGAATTAAACATGAATATGAGTCATTGCCAAAGGAACACTGCTCCAGGGCAAAGCCCATCTTTTATTACCTAATCACTAAAATTAAGCTGCTTTATTATAAATATGGTAAGTTGCTGCAATTATGGTATCACCCTGTTTCCAGGCAGATTCAGTCTAAGCTTAAGCCTGATTTTTGTAGCCTGTGGTTCCCTAAATCATGATTTTGTTTAGTAGCCTATGAGACTTGTGCAGAGAGGAAGTTTATTCCTTCTACCATTTCCTACCCGTGACATTCATTTGACTTTTCTTCCCTTGATATCTCTTTTTGGTCTGTTCTAGGAGAAACGCAAAGGGCAATAACTTTCACAGCATGCTATAAAAGGTCTCCAAAAGTCATTGCTACACCCTCTTAAGCACATTAGGAACTTACTCTGTGTCTTTCTTACCTCTGTGTCTTACTCTTTTTTTTTTTTCCCCCTCATTTCAGCCACCGATATGAGAAAGTTTGAGGCTCTGGGGTACTGTTTAAGGCCTGAAGACTCTGCTGTGGTATATTAGAGCCAGTGGAGGTGTCAGCAAAGACCGTCAGCTGTTTGCTTCCACGGGACAGCCTTGTACCACTTTCTGTAGCCTCAAAAACTTCCAGGGATCTCCTGACAACAATTCAAAGACTACTAGATCCAAGCCAACCAGCACCTATCAATTACTACCTAGAAAGTCAAGGAGTAAACTTCCTCATTTTTCCCTTGAACCCAACTCAGAATTACTTATTACCTAAATCCCTCAACTCTCCCTAACTTCTTTGTCCCCAGATAGCGTTACTGGCCTTGCCAATCTGCATTCAGCTGCTGAGACTTCCCACTTCAAAACTGTGTCAAGACACTGATGATGTTTTGACAGTGCAGGCTGTAATGTAGACGATTTGACACAGCTTAGAAAGAGGCATAAAAAAAAAAATTATTTCAAATACAGGAGCAACCAGTTTTAAAACGTTTCATCAAAAAGAGCCAGGCCATCATGGTAACAAACCACCCATAAACATGCTGGCTAGCAGAGTAGATTATTTGAAGGCAGTATCTTCTTGATACAGAAACTCTGCACTACATATTATTATGCACTAAGGGTCAAATTTTTAAAATACGATTGTCTAAAGTCAGCTACCTAAATCAAATGTAAGTGCCATATTTCCAAAAGTGCCGAATACCAGCAAGTCCTGCTGCAATGCTTTCTACTTCTGTGGCGTGTTGACTTCAGTATGATGAATACTCTGATAAAACCAATCCGTTTATTTAGTTGTCTAAATAAGGGCTGAGCTAGCATACCAAATTTCAGACTGATGAAAATTATTTTCCATCGAAACATGAAATGCCTCTGCAGTGAAACTGCTGACACATTCTTAACAGTAACAGCAAATCAAAATCCTAGAATAGAGTGCACATTTACTTGTTCACAGAAAAACAGTTAATTTCATTAAACCCATTATGACTGCCATTTGAATCCCCTATTACATGAGTGCTCAATGCAACCTGGCAAGCAGGGTGGGTTTTTAAATGTATGTATACAGTTCCTGAGCAAATGAGTAGATAATAGACATTTTTTCTAGAAGCAAAACCATGGCCAGAGAGTGCCCTTGGAGCAGTAAAATCACATAGCTTTGTGTGTCCGAGAGAAAAGTCAGGATTCTTGACATTTGCTCAAGCCATCTGCATCTCCAGCTTATGACTGCCAACAGAGGTGTAGGGACAGGGAAGCAGAACTGGGCACTGTGAGAGGCAGAGTCACGTATTAGTAGATCCACAATCAGCCAGGGCCTGTCAAATCTCTACCTCTTTTTTATTTTAAGAAATGAACACAAGATACAAACCCTGTATTTTTACAAAACAAAGTATGGTGTAGAATAAGGACATATTTTGAGGCATAGGCAATGTGGCATGTTTTTGACTGGGTCCTTAAATTTAACTCATTGCTTTCTAAGCTTACCACTTGATTTTTCTCCTGCTGTTGATGGTGGCTGCTTGGACATTTTCCATATTAAGTTGCACCTTGTTTTTATTCCAGTAAGACACTGGACTGCAATAAGCAAAATGTTGAGGATGGATCCTCAGCAAACAATGAAGACTTCTATTTCAAAATAAGAAGGTACCATACCACCTGTGCCATTTACACGATGTTGCATCTCATTGTCATGAATTAACCGTAGCATGTTGCTGTGACTCAGCAGAGTTCTTAGTTGCAAGACACTCTCTGAGCCAATGGCATAGACCTAACAAGAACAGGGGAACAATCTGATGGGTTTTTTTTTTCCTGATTAGCCACAGTGAATAGAAAATATAACAGTAAAGCTGTGGCAGCTAGAGTTATTTGCTGTGATAAAGCAAGCATTTCAAGGCCATAAAAGGAATCAGACAGATGATAAACTAATTCAGAATTCTTAATTTGGCCAGCCTTGTCATACTTGTGACCATTTCACATATGCCCTTCAGTCCATATGAAACTCCTCCACAGCATTGCTTAAATTCTTCACTCTGCATTCAAGACTGCCATGCTTCTTTGGCAGTACACAGAAGGAATCGAGCAACCTTTAACAGGGGAGCTGAACAGTAACCATGAAGTTGGTGCAACGAGCTTCTGCACTATGTCATGGAGCCTTCAGTGTAGAAAAAGCATGCCAGAAGTTTGCCAGAGTAAAAGATCTACCATATGCACTGTATTACAGCTCAGAGGCTATCCTTAATTGACTGGGAGAGGCAAAAGACCCCTCAGCTCCCTCACTAAACCAAAATGCATTCTCTTGTCAGAAACAATATAATAAATAGAAGACTCCTAACAAAGCATTATTTTCCTCTCTTTCAGCTCATCAGCATGAAGCCCTAGAAAGAGGATGCTCTGCTGCAGAATTGTCCACGACTGTGATGTTCCCGTTCCTGCCAGAAACTCTTACATTTACCAGGCTCTCTGGAGGGTACGAAACGCTCTGCCTCCAACTCGCACACGTGAATAAAGCATAGCATGATCCAACCAGTACTAAAACAATGATTGTCACAGGAACGTACAAATAACTCCTTCCTGGTCAATATACTTTGCATTGCTAGTCCAGTCTCCTGAATGTTAGGACTAAAGTGGTGCTGGCAAGGACAACAGCAGATGGGAATGCAGAAATTCTTCCATAATAGCACTCCCCATGATGAATGTCTGCCCCAAGATCACTAAGACCTTTAGTAACTAGGCTGTTGACCTGGATTTAAGGCCGTTTCTGAATATCTAACTGTAGCCACTGCTATAAAAACACCTTCCAATTTCCAGGGCTTAAAGAAGGTTGGACTTCATCTTGTCAAAGGAAAGGTGAGCTGTAATGCCCTCATATGTAAAGCCTCCTTACTATTCACATAGCTATAGCTCTGAGTAGTCTTCAGAATTCACCTCTCTCTTTATGACACTTCTAATCATTAAAGGAACTAATTCAGTCAGAACAGAGAAATCAATAGCATGTGATTAAGTGCATCGCTACCTGCCTGCCCTGTTAAACGATGAGTCAAATTCAATATTATCAAGACCTCCTCTTTAAAAGCTGATTGTCATGCAGTCATCTTCATGTGATCCCCCAGAAAACCTATATCCCACTACAGCAACAGGACTGCCATTTTCAACACTGAAATTCATAAAACCATTAGAGCTTTTTCTTGACACCACACTCAGTGCTGGAATTAGCCCCTAGAAGCGAAAACAGATTCTCAGCCTTCACAGAAAATTGCAAAAGCTACTGTCCCTCAGGAAAGCTAATGAATAATACAGTTCCGTTATTATTTTGGAAGTAGAAAAGAGAGAGTAATTGTCACCGACACGCACTTCTTAGGTTCTGCAATGTACCTGAGTAATATGGAAATGAACCCACGGGCAAAGATCTGCCTTTGCTCTTCTTTGTGGAGTGCTTTGGTTCTACAGATCGAAGCATAACAGCAAGTTACTTGAACTGACTACCTACAAGTGAAGAAGGAAATACATGAAGTGATGGATATGGGTCTCGAGATGGGCAGAAAGCCAGAAGAAAATCCTGTTGGCTTTATTGATCCTCACCAATGGACACAGCCAAGCCAAAGCCAGTTATGTAGCTCAAGCCACTTTTGTGATTTCTTTGGCTCTCTTTGCCCTTCTGTGCAAGGTACAAATCACATCTGTCATCACATTTCCTGTCAGAGCCTGAACTAGGAAAATAGTTATGAGTTTTCTCTCTTTTTCATAAATTACAGCCGTAGGAATGAGGCCGTTACACAATACAAAAGCAGCATTTCCTCAAAGCCACCAAAAAGGCCCTTTAATACAGAATTGTCTTGAACTAAAGCAATCACTGCTATTGCAGTTACAGACTCTAAAATGCTCTTTTTAATCTTTAACACAGATTTATGGCTCCATAGTTCTATAACTTTCTGTGAAGAAATCACAGTCTTTAGTCTTGTTACTATCAAGGTTTCTATGGAAAATTCTTTTCTTCTTTGGAAACCAATGACAGATTAAAGATTATATATACACCCACATGCACATAAACACATTTTTTGGTTTCCTAGATATATTCACATCCTCTCCGAGAAAAAAAACATAAAAAAGCCTGAGCGTGGAAAACCGTACATGAAAGGACAAGACGACTTAGAGGCTGCCTCGTAAACCAGGTATGACACCACCTGCACATTTCCAAACACTCCTTGGCACTACTGGTGCGTACTAAAAAAGCAGCAGCTACAGCAATAGGAAAGACAAAAATCAGACATCGATCATTTTCCAGAAAAGAAACTGTGACTAAAACTAAGTAAGAAGGATAATACCCATGCCCATGCCTTGCTCAGCAGCCTGCTGTGTAAGACAGTGCTTCAGCAACATGTAATTGTTAACTTAAAGAGTTGCTTTGACATCGTTTATCTGTGTGTAAGAATACAATATTTAGCGGTATTTCAAATGCTAACAATGCGACTGAAAGGAATGAACCAAACTGAAGAATTAAAAATAGCTTGAGTGTTTAGAAAGATACACGTCAATAAGAAACAAGAGCCTCATGTTAATTGCAAAGTGTTTGTTACTGAATATACAGGTTTGCTACGCATCAATAATAGGAAATAGATTTCATGGTGATAACCCTTAAATAACTGAAAAAAAGTTGAAAAAGAATAGAGTACTAAGCATTACACCACTCACAAAACAGTGAGTATTGTAAGTCCTCTACCAGTTTTGAATATACCGTAAAATGCTACAGAGGAATTGCACACTTAGAATTAAAAGCATGTGGCTACTGCCATTATAACAAACAGATTACTGCTACGAATCTTTAAAACATAAGCAGCATGTAAGTAATTAAATTAATTCTGACATTTACAGCACTGCATAACCTTAAGGCAGTGCAGGCACACTACCTGCAATGCACCTGAAAGCTGCTGTACCTGTCAATAAATTGTAAGATCGCATGAGCTTTGAAAACAGAGATATCCAAAGTCTGAAAAAACTGGAAGATGGTACAAAAAACAGACACATATATAGATATAGATAAATATAAGCACTATTTTTCAGACTTTCCTTCTTATCCTTGTAAAGACTGTTGTTGGCAGTGCTCACTTCTATTATGTGCTTTAAGTTGGAGAGAAAGATGGACATAACACTAATAAATTATAATACTTGCAATGCTTTGGCTGTGAGTCTACCCTGTATAAACAAAGCGTATACAAAGCAATTCCATTTTTTCAGAGATCATGACATTTATAAATGACTCTCTCATAAAATGAGATTAAGGTTGCTAAATGACCCGCGTAGGCGCATTTTACTCCAAAATGAGATACATAACTCATAACATGGTATTGGTATATGGATACCCATACGATACACTGATCCTTCACACTACAATGGTTTTCCAATAACAGTGCTGATGTCTGTCATGTTTTCTTTGTACCTTTCTCTAGTCATAGAAATATAGCATAGCAGCATTTCCAGAAACAGATTTCACAAAACACACAAGTGACGCACAGAAATCCCTGAGGCATTGTTCCTCCTTCTCAAGCAATGAATGAGGCTCCCAGCCACAAGTTATTTCACAGCTGTGGCAAACAAAACAAAACAAAACAAAACAAAAAAGCTCATTGTAGTGTGAAGGCAAGAAGCTAAAGTCCTGAAAACACTGTATCCAAAACCATGTTCATCATTAATAAATTATTAAGATTTGTCTGTATTAGAATGGCACTCTCCTACCCAAATCAAAGCAACAGGCTTTGAAAAAGTCATGTTGTAAATACAAAGATTGCAGCCCTTCTGAGCACACCATCTAGCACATATTTATCCTTTCAATACCACGGTGAGGTAGAGCAGTGTCCTGCCAGCTAGCATCCTTCCTACTACATCCAGCATCATTTCTGACATTTGAGGTTCAAAATTCAGTACAAAGCGTATGACAATCCACCTTAACAGTAGTGGATTGATGCTGTTAATTCACTTCTTTTGTCTGCTTTCTGAAGGAATTTCTGGACAGCTGGATTTACTATACTCTTGAGACACAGAAGGTGCTGTGTGCACCAAATCTCCAAATTTCCTTTTACCTGTGCATGTAGGTTAGACCTCAGAGTTATCAGAAAGTAATTTGCTGGGGGCAGGTTGTGGTTTGCATTTATTGTTACGTTATTTTGATTCAAACACATAATCCAACTTGACAGCAAAACTTCACGAATTCTAAGCACCGAAATACCACACTCCGCAATGTGAAGTATTCTAGTGTTTGACCTGGGAGAAAGATACAGTATCTCCCACAATTCAGATAAAGGCATTTACAAACCTATGGTATAACATATGCAGAGTCCCACTTTTCTAAAATAAAATGTAAGTTTTATTAGTTGACATGTTAAAGAAATATTCTGCTGTTACACCACTACAGCTTACTTACATTGGGAAAAACCCATGAACGTCAAGGACCCAGTAAATAAGCATCCCAAAAGGATACTGTAAATATTGTCTACATATAGAGTATGTCATGTACCAGTTACAGTACACAATACATCACACTAAAGTTGTACATAAGTAAAACTACAGATTTCTGCATTTTGTATTCCCAACCCTGACTTCTCTTCCTGATTAATTTCTGTGACACCATTACACTAGTACTTGAAATTTCAATCCTTGAAACAGACTGGATTTATTCAGCAATAATCCGGAAATTAAGAGTCTAAAATTTTTCAGCCTGATCATGAAGATTGCTAGATAACTTACTCTAGCAATAAGTCTCTGATAAGCAGGCAAGGACTTGCTGGTGAGAAATACCATTTTTTGAACAGCTTTATCATCAGAACTACAAACAGCTGTTCTTGAAACCAAGCTTTGGCTTCATTGCATTAAGCCTTGCTCACCATTCCTCTTTCCAACACAAGAGCTGGTAAAGGCACACACTGTTTAAATCCCCTTCAATTTATCCTGTCATATTTTATTCCAACAACATAAACTGTGATATTGCAAGATACTGAGTGTTATGAAGTACAGCGTGACTTTTACTCCTATGAATGTCAATTAGAGTTCAGTTTCTTACAAAACTGGGATGATATTCCCCATCTTCTTTGAACAAATAATCCATGAAAGCAAAAAAAACCCCCAAACCCTAACATGCTGCATTAAGTGTATTTCCACGGCAAAATATCAGTCTTCTTGCAGATGTTGGCAAATTCTGAAAATATTTTTGCCAACCACAAAGCGAAAGCTATTAGTAGATTACAGATCTGCAATTCAGCATGCAAATCCCCAGACCTAGTGTCTTTCTTACAGCTCAAGTTTGAAGCGAAATCCACAGAAATTTTAAGAATCTGTTACGAACTTTAGCAGACTTTGTATGAGGTGCTGCACAGAACAAACCTTCTTCAGGTCACCCCCTTCTGATGTTCCCTGAACATTTCACTTGGAAGACATCAGCAAGTTTGCAATTGGCCTTTATTCTTTATCATCTCTGCCGATATTAAGCTATACTGAAGTAGGTGCAAATATTATCTATACACCCCAATAGTTTGTGGGTTTTAACCTTATCAAGGTAGAAGTACTGCACCGCCGATCCCTCTCAATGTTTAGAATGAGCAAATCTGAGGAGGTTTTGCAATCAGTTGTGCTCTTTGCATTCAGTCTAGATTTTGAAACAATTTAATGCGGCATTTTCAAATATAATTGAGTCTCCAGTGAGCACATGAGCAGTACATAGACGCAGTTAATCTGTTGCCACCTGTATTGATATTATCTAAATACTGGCCTGGAAGATTTCTGGTTACAGCTATGCACTGAATGTAGTCTAGATAAGGCTGAATATCCCACTTATTCAAGACAAGCAATGATGCTGAGAAATAAAAAGGAAAATAGTATTTATAAAAATTTAAACATGGAAGGATACTATTATATGATAAAATAGAAAGGCTTTCATACAAAATTTTTGGCATTCAGGTACATCTAAGTAAAACTTTCAATCAATTACATCATCATATACTATCCAGAAAATTATAAAAATCAGCTATAATGGAGATGTAGCTATTTCATAGACTCCGATATATTTATGATGCTTTTAAGCAAGTCAAGGCAAAACACTTCTTGCATAATTTAACTGAATTTAGGAACTCTTTGTAAAGTGGAAAAGGGAAATTTCGCTGGAATACATAAAAAGAAGAGAATCTTAACACTGAAATGCCACCTGACACTTAAATGTAAAGAAAAAAAAATTCCCGTATTTATAAGTGCTTTATTTCAATAAAGAATCAATTTTATTTTCTTTGTGCCTGATGGCCAAAGCCATCAGCACCTGTCGATATGTCTCCCTGTTGAATGATTTATATTGTAAGTATAATATTATAAAACCCGGGCCTGGAACAAAGAATTCTTTGGAACGGGACCATATATATCTCCATCCAAAAGCAAGGTGGGGAAACCACTCTTGACCACTTATTTCAAACAAAATAAAATTTCAATAACCTGAATGGGGAATAATATCTATGTCTGATAATTCAAAACAAGATGTTCTAAATGCAACCAGTTACCTTTGGCTAACCTAACACAGTGATTGCCAACACGTGAGAGTTTTCTAGCAAAATATAGAACAAGTTGTGTCCTACTTCTTCCAATTACTAAGAATGGGTTTAAAAAAAATGGAAGAAATAATATTCCAGCAATGCCTGTTGGCAAAAACGACCTGCCAGATCTATGACAGTCTGACAGCGTTCTGAAAAACCCTGAGATTTTTCCAATTCCTGCTAAGATCCAGTTCATCCCTCAGCAGCGTAATGCCAGCACCAGCCATCTACTCTAACGGCGAGGCTCTGTTTAGACCGAAATGTGCATCGCACCGCTGGTGTGCTGCACGCTCCCGGTGGTCCGGCAGCTGCCGACCCTCTCTTGGGATCGTCGGGTGATCTGGGCTGGAAGGGACCTCGGGAGGTTTCTACCCAACCTCCCGCTCGCAGCAGGGTGGGCTCTAAGATCCGACCAAGTCGCTCAGGGCATTGTCCAGTTGGCTCTAGAAAATCTCCCAAGGATGGAGCCCGCACAACCTCCCGGGGCAGCCTGTGGGTTTGTGCCCACAGCTGGCAACTGGCCTGAACTCCACTGCCCGTACGCGCATCACGTGCGCTCTGAGCCCTCGAACCAAGATGGATTGTCCTCGTCCTTTCCTCTCCGCGCCGCGTGCCGGATGAATCACGGTGTACAAATCCCACCTCCCCCTCAGAGGTAGCAAATGCAGCTCTGCTGCAGCACCAGAACTGCCTTCTGACACAAGTACCTTATTAACCGTAACCTCCGGAGAAAGGGAAATCTTGAACTCACCCGAGTTACGTGTTCATATACTAAAAAAGTCAATATTAATCATGTCTTTGGAGCCTGCCCTCTAGAGAGCGCTTTTTAAAGCAGCTTCCATGGATGATTTCATGTGCGCAGGAGTGACTCGCTTGGTATCACTCTCAGAAACTGACTATTTTCACTGTCTCTTAGAGAATGAAATCAGCAAGAGACAACAAGGAGGAGAATCAGGTCCTTATTTACAAAAGAACCCATAAAGGCTTTAGTTAATACAAAAGAAAACAAGACTTTTTGTGAACTTATCTTGGCTATTTAACAACGTTTTCTAAAGAATAAAGCAAAAGAAATACACAACAGTATTTTCATAATGCAGCTAAAACGTTAGTATGCTACCAGTTTTTACAAGACAGTCACATAAGGGACACAAGGTTAAGACATTAACAGAGAAATTATTTTGTCTGTGATGCACTCCAACGCACAGCCTGAAAGGTCTCTATGTTCATGTCAGCTGCACATTACTACAATGCCAGTGACTCCCCTCTGATTTAGAGTAGTTATTCCACATTATATTAAATTAAACTCAAATCCTTGGTACACTGCCTAACAAGACCCCTGCACTTAAAAATGCAGGCTTTTGAAACCCAAAATTAGAGCTTCGGCCTTTTTGGTGACTAATTGTTGTAATCCTATTCATTTCTTTTGCAGTATTGTCTTAGCTATGGATGGATGCTGCTCCGTCTTACAACTTTTCACCTATCTACAGAAAGAAGCTATCTTTCCCAGCAATTACTGCAAAAACAAGGGCGGGCAAAAAGGAGAGGTTTGCCATGTAGGCTACATGCAACAGTAATTAAGCCTGGGAGTAAAAATAGGGATTTCAGTTTCTCCCTAAGGAAACAATTCTTGAAGAAAGCTTCATACAAAGGTTACCCTTCTTCTTCTAACTGCTTGAACAGAAAATGTTATAGAAAGACCGTTTTAATTATAACTACATTCATTTCTATCAAATCTGCAGGTGTACACACTTACAAATGTAAATTCAGTAAGGCTAACCTTCCTTTTTGAATTCTTACCAGATAGAAATAGCTAATCTGAAAACTCACCTTTTAATTGCACCTTTTGACACGTCAAACCGCGTACAGGTATTGTGTTCAAAGGCAGCAGTGTGTAATCAAGCTGTATGTAACTATAAAGACTACCTTCTGGCATATAACTCTACATACCCACATGTGATGGCACATGTAATCGCATAAAATACTTCCTATTGCCTTCCAGGCTGGATTTGAAAAGATGATGCATATATATATGTACATGTGTTTGTGCATATGTGTATATATACAGAGAGACCAGCAGCACAAGAGACTGGTGGATATTTATTTGTCTGGAGAAATGATGACCATAGAGCTTGCTTGGTCTTCCTTATTAAACTGAAACTGTATTTCATTTACCTCTCAGCTGGCGAGTCCTGCACTTCCCTTTCATCACCACTCAGCTGCGGATCGGCGGCTGAACCGCCAGTTAAGAAGAGTGAATACCAAGTGACACAGCTTAATGGGGCACATCTCCATTCCCATTTTATCAGACCTGGTTTGGGCTTGCATGCCTTGTCCATGCAATAGCAGGTTCAAGGCCCTAATCCCTATTTTCTAAGCACTCAATGGCTGAGGATCAAGACACCCAGTAGTTCAAAAGCAGTGAGGATCTGGCGAGTACTTTCACCCTTCTGGCAGAATGGAACTTTCTACAGTAAAGTTTTTCTCAGTAAAATGCATTGACACCAGAGACGGGGCTTAAATTCCATTTCAAATGCAAGTTGCATTGCTTTGAATCTTCTCTCACAACGAGACGCATCTTTCTAAAAAAGCCAATTTTTAAGCTGTTTAAGCAGTTTAACTGTTTAAAACAGTTCGTTTCGCAGTACGCAATCCTCATCTTAGGAAAAGGATGAAGCGGCTAGTGTGATACTGTATAGTATATACTATTATATCAACTACATTATTAACATATATTTATGTATTATGTCATACTGAACATTAATAACATTTAATGCATATTAGGAAGTAAAACCCAACCTGAGAAGCCCTTCCCCCCAGCCCTCCCACACCAACTCGGAGCCAGACTCGCACTCTCACCGCCGGTCTCACGTACTGACCGCGCTGCTCCATCTGACCTCACCCCATTACAAAATATTAGAGTCGCTCTGAAGGTTTACCAAGACATTTTGGACTCGCCTTACTTTTATATATAGTGTATTAGAAAGCATTTCTCAATGAAATAAATCATCCTTGCTATTTCACTTAATCCCCAGTTTGCAAAATGGGGTCATTTTCAATGGGTTTACCACATGAAACAGTGAGAAATAATAATAGCCAGCAATTAAGACAAATTTAGCACTTATTACTCAACAAGAATTGCCTAGGAACAGAACTTGTTTTCCATAAATGCAGTCATTGTTCGAAATTCTTTTGAGCATGTTTTAATACACGCGCCTCCTCTCCTACAGACTTTTAATAAGCTGCTCGTTGCAAGAACGTATCATAAGTTGGATACTCACAATTCAAAATTAATTTGACAGGTCTCAAGCCAAATGTGTCTTTTGCTGATTACACGAGTGTAATTCACCTGATCTGCAGTATGTCCATTCATGAGCCTGAATCCCATATTTTCGTTAATATTCTCCAATAATTAAAAGCCCCCCGTTTTCCTAACTGGGCCTGTGAGTAACCATGTTCTCCTGAACAGTCAGGTTACCTAAAGGGGGAAATCAGAGTGAAACAGCTTCGCCCAGCTCTGTTCCTACTTGCAGCACAAATCCAAGAAGCTATATACTTGAAATCTGACTACAAAGTTCTAAAGAGGAAAAATACAGTGTCTTTGCCCTCAAATTAAGATCATTCTGCCTCTCTTCTGTTTGTGTAAAAGAAAAATATGAGCTATTGTCTCGCCAAAAGTGCCACACACTAGTGTCAACTGTTAACAACTTCATAGCAAATACATTAGTGATCCATTTGGTATTCATCAGCTTTGACATGCTGTCTGCCCTCAAAGACCTTTTTCAAATATGTACAAAGTCTGCAGTACCAGACCGTTTTCTTTTTCAAGCCATAATATAACTACACACCTACTACAAAGTTACAGTTTGCCATCTCTCTCTTTTTAATTTCAATTATAAGTTGCAAAAAAGTCAACATCTCCTTACAATAAGAATCTCTCAGGTTGAATACTCATTATGTAATCAAAATAGAAAGTGAGGAGTTAGAACAGGCACACTGTATTTATAACGTCCTTTGACTGTACCCCAGCTTTAGTTTCCCAGCACAGAGAATCAAGCCTTTAAGTTAAAAATAGTCTTCAAGTCTTTGGTCTTTAAGTTAAAATTAGCACTCAACAACATTCACACTTCAGGAATTCTAGCTCGAGCAACAAATCTCACCATTTCAGCTACAACATGTGATAACGCTCTTCTGCAACACCCAAAAAGCTAACACAGTGGGATGTTCCCTAGTAGGTAGAGACTCGGGAGGCGTACCAGCTCCAGGTTGGGAATAACGGGGGCTCCGAGCCCGGAGCTAGAGCAGACGTGGTACCACGCATCCAGCCTCTATCCCACGGACCTGGGGGAAGGGTGTCGGGCTGACGACGACGGTGCCGCAAGGCAGCGAAGCCGCTCCGCTTCGGGTCCACGTGGCAACACCTCCAGCCCCTACACGGCTTCAGGTGCCAGCCCTCACCCCGTCGCAGTTCAGGGCCGTGCCAAATGAGAGGGCAATAAGCAGACGGATCAGGTTTGGTATTTATGCAGAGCATGAACACAGGAGGCCTCGCACCGCGCACGGCAGCGAAGACGTCAGCCTAACATTTCTCCGAGTTGTTTACCAGCTAGCTCTCACTCCTACATATTTGCAGATTGCTAAAAATGACAACTTTTCATTTCAGCTGACTCCTGTTGGCTGTCTACCATGGTTTGAAATTTCCAGTCTGACCACTGAACCAAGGGGGAGCCTGTGATGAGACAAGTGAGTCAGTGAAGGTCTGTTTCCCAGCCACCGTTCGGCACAAACCAAAGCACATGTATTGCCCAAATCTCTGTTACCGACTTATTTTCCTGGGTTGGCTTGGATATCTGTTCACCAGAGCTCACTACCGGTAATAATACAGGCCCAAGATTTACTATTGTCTTGAAATAAACAAGAGCATATGCAAGAATAGAAAAGAAAATGAACTATACCATATGTCTGCTAAATGCAATAAACCTGTGCATAGGATTGCTACTATCAACAGACTAATACCTAGAAGGAGTAATTAGGTATTTTGTCAAAAATCCAAATACGTAAGACATCAAATTAATAAAGGCATAGCTACCTCTTCAGCACTTAATTATCACAGTAACGGAGAAATACTCTAAAACGCTTTATTGCCTCCTGTTTCCTTTTAATTTGCAAATTTCCTCAAATTATATAGGTGTGTGTATATACATATATATACACACACACATAGCATTGCCAACCTCACAAGATTATAACCCACAAGCAAAACCAAACACAGCCGCAATACTGAATAAAGCAGTCTTATATTGGCTTTAGCCATTCTTTGGAAGGGGTCATCTCTTTTTGTTTTGGAGTGTTTTGGGAAAACCTTCCATGGAGACCTCCATATTTCTGCTTCTGTGAAAAGGCAGGGATACTTTCCCCGGCTCCTTCCTCCATGTGCTGCCGCTTGCGGACCTCCACAGCCATGGACAAGCCCCCACCCTTTTTCCTTCGTGAACTCTACCACAGGGCACTGCTCCTGCCCAGTTTCCCACCTTTTTTAAAAAATGCTGCTTTCCTTTTTCTCCACACACCATGCCCAACTCGAGGACCAGATGACCCTTACCCTGTGGATATTATTTCCACACTGTCCTTACCCCCTTCCTCACCTCACCTTTTCCCCCCTTGGGATCTGATTACATGGAAATAGGGGTAAGATGGGGAAATACATAGATTCTGGGCATCTGCTACATATTCTCCTTTGCTTCTCTCTCTCTCCCACTTCACCCTACGTAAAGGGAGAGCGGGTAAGGACACGCAGCGGGCTGCTTGGTTTGCCCCACAGGTTGACAGCAGAAACCAGTGCAGGCTGTGCAACAGCTGCCTCAGCTGGGAGCATCCTGCACCCCGGTCCAAAGCCATCTTCCACCCTCCCTCTCTGGCAGCCAGCCCACCCTCTGCAGCCAGCGCTGAAGCAGAACTGCTGAGCTGTCAGCAACTTCTCACAAGAGGCCAATTTTTACACCGCATAATTGTAGCAAAAAAAAAAAAAAAGAAAAAATAAAGAAAAAAAAATTCATGACAGTTGGCAACCCGTGTTAAATTTGCATGCATATCTGATTAGCTGCGTCTTTAGAATACACAGTCTTACCAAATATTGCAAAATTATTCATTTTAATTTTTTAAAAGTCTGGATTGAATTCTGTCAAAATATAAAATCTGTTTTCTTCTTCCTTCCCTCCCTCCAAGTGAGTATAATCCAATTTTCCTTTGAAACTGTAACATTGTATTTCACATTGCTTGGGACTTCTGAACAAAAAGAGAAAAACAGTAATAGGAATGAAAAAGGAATCTGCCAGCTTCATCTTTATTTAAGCAGCCAGAGAATGAAATAGGACACTTTCCTCCAGTTACTCCTCTTCTTCCACCCACTTCCCCAGAAAACATCTAGAAGAGAAGGCTCCAAACTGGTTAACCAAAGCTCATGGAGGTCAGTCTCAGGGGCGGTTTTATACATCTCCTACACGCCCTTGGCCTCGGGGTTCAGACCCCGAGATCACCGCACGGCAGAGGAGCCGGGACGTCACAGACCGAGGCGCTGGCGCGAGACCTGCTCCGGCTCACCCACACACCTGGTGTCAGAAGGCCAAAAACGTCGTTACTACCCAGCCCCGAGCGTAGAAGTTGTAGCGCACCAGCAACAAGATTTTCACCAGTCGGCCAGACCGACCGGGACATATTTTCTGAGACTGGAAACCAGGGTGTTGCGGGAAGACTCAGGCAGGAGGGTTTGGGGTCACATCTTCTGACCCTGCGGAAGCATTTGGTTCTGAGGTGCTGCTGTTTCACCTTTGCTCGTGAAGGTGTGGACGACAAACGCTGCGTTTGGGGCTGTGGCCAGGGCTGCCCAACACCCACCTCGCCGGGCGGCCTCGGCTCGCAGCTCGGCCTCTTGCACCCAGTGGAGCTGGCTGGGAAGGCGGCAGCGAACACCCTTGGCACTGCTCATCACGTCATGTGGGACCACCCCAACCCACCCCATCTCCCCAGTGTATTTGGGAAGTCAAAGCAAGGGAGAAAACACACTTTCATCCCAAGAGGAAGGACCCAGCCTTATTTCCCGCCCCTTCATCCGCCAAGCCACTGCGTGGGACAATCCCCTTCAAACCCACCCCCACCTCAAACCTGCCTCAAAACTTCCTTCCCAGTCGAGCCGGAGCGAGCCCCCTTGAGCCATCTTCCCAACCGCTGGGTCCTCACAACAACCAGAAGCTGCTGGCAAGTCACAACCACCCGCCTTCATCCCACCTTCATCCCACCTTCCTCGGTGCCTTCCCACGGCTCAACGAGCAGACCCTCCAGCACACGTCCAGCTCGGTTATGGTTACGTGCAAACAGCAATCAATATACAAACTGGCATGATCGCTGACATTATACGCCACACAAACAAAAACTGAAAGTCTGTAATAAACACAAAACAAACTACGTATGTCTGTGTGCACGAGCTAAAACTAAAACCTCTCCTTTCCCTTCTCCTGTGGTTTCGAAGGTATACATTCTTTATGCCATAAATATGCATTATGTAAACTGCCAGTCAATACTATGAGAAAAGCTGTATCAGACTGGTTACATTTTCTTAACAGTATTACAGGCAGCATTTTGAATGTTATATTTTGCTCAGTGTGAATGTCTGAGGACTGAAGCTACTTTCTCAAAACAATATTTAAAAAATTTTTAGACCTCATTTCAAGGCTTCCATACAATGTCCTGGGTGTGTTTGTATAGCACTTTCTGAAAAGAACAAGAATGCAAAACCCAGGCTCCTGTTCAGAAAGTGCACAAAGGAAAACGCTGCAGTGGCTGCATGGATTTTGCTTCAGCACTTTGATACATAGGTGCTTATGTACATTTGACAAAAATAAGCCTTCCATAAAGACTTCCTATTAGGGGGTTAGAAAGCCCACAGTAATAAACCATTCCCAGTGTTACAAATAAAATCCTTCCACTTCTGTGGTGAAACACCACCTTTCATTTTCATTATCCTCTTATAGCTTTAAATAATGCGCTCACCATAGCTAATTTTCTTTGTGGCAAAACTTTATGCTCTAGTTCATAAAAATAAAGCATAAAGTTTTGCCACAAAAGAAAATACTTAGTCAGTGCCTGGTCATACTGACGTATAAGCAAGAAAGCAAGAAACAATAAAAAAAAGAAAATCTGGGAACAAATAAACTATGAATCCTGCATACTTTTGTCAGTTCCCAAACAGTAGCTGTCAACTCCAACAGCAACGGCAACCGTTTCTCCTGCCAAAGCCCAGAGTCTCTGCAGTTAACTGGGTGGCACTCCTCAACCCTGAAAGGTGTTTGGACACCGAACTCCCAGTAAGGAACCGTCACGTACGTTAACTACTTTCTGCACACAGAAGGGACGCCTCCTCTCCCCAGTTAGGCTCACACCAGTAACGAGATGGCGCGAGGCACCTGCCATCAGTTTGCATTCGTCGGGGTTTTTTCGCTCCAGAGGAGCACCAGTTTCAGATGGGTCTGGGCAGCTTTGGTTGGAGCCACTTGGACATCTCTGCATTGCACTCGTCAGCACACCACGTAATGGGAAACATTACTCACTCGGGCACGCTGAAGCCCAAGTACACACACACAGCTTGGTTTCTAATCACACCTGAGCTAATAAGTCCTCCTGAGATTTATTAGTGTCAGCTTGAGCTGTCTGGAAACGTCTTGCCCGTAGTTAAAAAGAAACCTCAGTCATTCCTCTGAAAAGGTCTAGTGCATCTGTGAAGCAGAGCAAACGTCTGTAAAAGCACCACAGAAAACCTCAGACTGTGTTTTTACAATAGACTTACTAGAATTTAGCAGCTAAAGTCTCTGGTTGTGCTGTGCACACTTCGGGCCGGGATTCTGATCGGTGAGCGGGAAGGATTTTCTCTCCGCTTGCTCCTAACACCTTCCCGAAGCTGCCTGGGAGGTACTCCCTCCGCCGCTCCCGCAGCGCTCAGGCAGTGAAGACAAAGAATAAAAACCAACAGGCAATCAAGTAATTAAAGCCCAAGTCTTTCATAATTAATACCTATAATGGAGATCATTTAAGGAGAAAGTTAACTGCTTTACCAACCGGAGGTTGCTTTATACCCAGGCTTCTGATTCCTTCCCAGTACAATGGCCTACAAATGAAAGGATTTAATCCTACTGCTGTAGTTAAAGCATTACAGCTTTCTGAAGTCAATTAGACCTAACATTTGAATGCTTGATTTTGCAGCTCCTTTTAATGAATTTTAATTTATTTGTTTGTTTTAATAACGTATTGACGAATATTGTCAAGCAGCAACAAAAACAAGTTGAAAACAAGCACTGTGACTACACGCACCAGGTTTACCTGCCCCATATCCCTGGGAGCTATTTACTTTTTTCCAGATATCTGGATACCAGGGTTTAAAGGCTAGTGAGCAAAGTACGGTTTTATGGTTAAGGCATTGAAAAATAAGATTGTGTTCTTAGAAAGAGTATTATACAAAAATGTTAAGTCATTATGCTTCTCTATTCCTCCCTTCCCTATCTCATCTCCCTTAGCTCATAGACATTTTTGAAGTCCTAATTAACATCTGCAGAATAATTTATGATCGTAGATGGATACAACTACTCTAAAGCAATTAATTTTTATTGTCTATATTTTCGATAGCGCATCTGAAAAAAACTGCACGTTGCAAACTGGAATTTCTATCTACCATATAGAAAGCAGAGAAATACAGAGCTCCTGGTTATGCCCTGTTCTCTCAGAGCCTTCAGCACACTACTGAGTGAATGGATTTAAATGGACTTGATTTTGAAGGGAAAAAAATAAAACTACCATGCATCTGATAGTTTTTTTGGGGGGAAAGAGTGCAAAGAATAATTAGTGCTATGGAAACTATCAAAATGCTTGGCATTACCAATGAAACCAGCCAAAAACTTTTACCCCTTCTTCCTTAAAATCACTACAGCCACAAAATATTCTGGAGCACTTTTCCTTACTTCTACTGACACAAAAAAAAAAAAAAAAAAGGTAATGCACTTGTTTCAGATACTATGTGGCTAGTCCCCCCAGGAAGAAAGTGCTGTTGTGACAGAAGCAAATCTCCACAGCATCACTGATGTGAAAGAAACCCTTTCAGTTTTCATCAGCTGAGACGCTGTTCTATGGTGAGAGGTTTGGCTAATTTTTCTCCTGAGGCTGTTGGTATCTTGCTGCAGATCCAGCAGCTTCAACATAGGAGAACTGTCGACACTGTCCCCACATCAGACAGAGAAATGCTTATGGCTCCTGGGCAGTTTTCTTTCACGCGTTCATAGAGGGAAGGTTGTGGTCAGAGGAACTGGGGCATGACTTCTTTTCCTTGTTCTCCCGCTGCCATCTCAGCCCCCTGGGTGTTTCTAACCTGAACCAGGAGACTAGAAAGCTGGCCAAGGCATGCACATCTGCAGTGAAGATGTTTATTTACATCATATGCCCATGCGCTAGCTTCATGCCATAGCCATAGTCAAGGAACTGGTCTCAAAAGGAAACACCAGAGATACTAGAAAAAGGAGTGATCTCCATTTTGCAACAAGCAGGGGGTGGTTCTTTGTTCCCCCACCATGTCGACCACTGAAGTCCCTCTCACTCAAACATAAACAGACAAAAATATATCCTGGTCTTTCTGCCTGCATTGCATGTGCTGTGTTCAAGTCATCCGGGTATCACCCACATCCAGCTTTGAACAGATGCTCAAAGAGCAGTAGAACAGGTAATATTGCTTCCACTTGTGCAAATATTGTACGTTAGCAACTCTGTGAGTCTCAGCTCAAATTCCGAGATGAAAGATGCTAAAAGCCCTCACCATTCATCTGCCTGCTTACACCCACAAGTAGGAGCCATTAGAAGTCACTATTTGTCAAAGATTTGAAATAAGATCCTGTAACTTGTTATTTTAATTTCTGCAACATATGACAGTAGCATACCCTCTCAACTGATCACAGGAAATGAGGAAAACAGGAGACTTGAACTGCAGTTTAAGTAAAACTATCCGTTACAGCATAGGGACAAATGAGTGAGGAGCAGGAAGCACCTAATGACACTTTGAAAAAAATACTACAAACAACTGAGGCAGAGTTGTCAATTTTAATTGCTATCTACATTAAAGCAGAGTACTGTCTTTGCGGTTGTGTCTTGCATGCCATTGGGAATCTGGGAATCAGGTGCCTTTTCAATCAGCAGAATCGCACCGCCCCATGCGACATCACAGACGGATTTGTAGTAACTGGAAGAAATGGGATATTACGGCCCATCCTGCAGCCCCTGGGTCTGCCTCTAGCCTTCTGGCTACTGCAGAAAGAGCAGAGACGTGGCTTTTCCCACCTTGTCAAGAACCAACCACCTCTAGACCCAGAACAGAAGAAATAAGTTTGTGCCAGCCACTCTGCAGGGAAACAAGGGAGAGAAAGAGCTACGTACTGCCTTGTCCTTGGTATGCCAAGGGCAGAACCAAGGATAATCTCGCCCTTACCATATGAATAGCACTGTTTAAATGACTGCACATTGTTGTATGGGATACCTGGCACAGTCAGCACATCTTTTTAGTGCTTTTTTTTCCATGGCAATGCCATGCAGAGGCACTCTATAATAAAATCCTGTCCTCTGCCACTGCCCCGTGAGATGCTGGATTTGGACAGGAAGCAGTAAGTACTGTGGGGTCTTGGGATGAAGAACAGTGACCATCCAAAATTCTATTATTTGAACTGTACAATGACATTATTCTTAATCATTTTTTTGTCCCTGAAAAGGTATTTCAAGCAAGACAGGTTTCCAATCTTGGTTCTAAAAGTGAAGATGTATATGACCACGACTTCAGAGCCTCCACTCCTATAGCTACCACGACCTATTTAGTTAATAAGAGAGAACAAGCCACTGATAAGACAAATGAAGCATTACCTTCCTTTTGCCTGTGGAACATTTTTGAAGACTGATGAAGACTAACAAATTTACTTAGGATCAAGGTTAGCTAGAGTAAACAGTAATTACTGTCTTTTAAAAGACATTGTTAAGATACAAATACATTTCTTATTTCCTACTTAAGAATTTTCATATTTATATAAGTCAAATCATCTTGGGCTAAAATAGTAATAAATAAAACAAATTAAATAGAATTCACTTTTCATCTATTTTCATGCTGCTTATCAAATGTGAACATTTTTCTTAGTTTGGGCAATAAATACCCTAAAACCTTTAATTTTATTTCTTAACTCGTTTGCTCTCTATTTGACATGCATGTGTTTGCTGCCTCCGTTAATAAGGTCCTGTATATGGCTGTATTATATTATTTAATTCTTTATTGCATTAGGCCACCGGACCACTCCCTAACTGGGTCTTTCAGAAAAAACTATACAGCATTTAGCGCCAGTTTATAAAGAGATAATCCCTAACAAGTCAGTACAGTTTTAATCTATTTACACAAGTGACAGCGTTGGCCCAGCAATCTCAGGGATTCTTGTATCTCCTCAGACTTGCATGTAGGCAGTATTTACCTGTTGTATTTATTACACAGTATGTAAATGAAAAAATATCAGTCCAGACATGAGCTTGTGAATTGCAGGAATTGTCATCTTCGCATATGCAATGATTAAGTTCTTCACTAAACCTATCAAAATGCTGGAAGGCGTTGGTAAAACTATACAGTTGGGAAAGGCTGTTTAAGAAACTGAATGTTCATATTACCCCTAAAAATGAAACAGGCCAGTTGCACCTTCCATTTTACATTGTTGCTAACCAAACAGATCCCATTTATTAAATAAGCATAGGGAAATTTTCTCTCCAACGCTCATCCAAGCCAAGGGCAGTGTTCCCCCTTACTGAAGAGACCCTTGGGCTGGGGTTGAGTGCTCCAAACAAAAAGAGGGATTTTGTAACACAACTGATATTCCAAGACATGACAACCAAACCATGAGCCCGATCTCACTATTAACATTACACTCTACTTTTAAGAACATTTTGTGATCTGTTAACAGCAGAATGAGAATTTGTAGAAAGTGTATTAACCCATTTATCTCCCAGATTATCACTAGACCTTTTAAACTAAAAACTGCCTGCAAAGAACCAAAATCTAATAGAACTAGCATCCACTGAAAAATCTTTCATGCTTCTTTGTACATGCCAAACTACGAGATATCAGGGCAGTAATACCAAAGTTGACCTGTAAGTGTTCTTTCAGGTCCTTGTACATCCATCATAAATATGACTATTTGGCTCCTGTTTAGACACTATCTTCTTAAATCCTCATTACAGTATTGCCAAAAATGGAGCAAAGTCGAGTGGACACGCCTGAAATGTCTGCTGCATGATGAAGAAGAATCAAAATAAAGGTCATTTTGGAAGTATTAACAGACTCATGGTATCCAGGAGCCCGGAAGAGCAGGAAGGGAGAGGAGTACCCAGTGAATACTATCTGTATAGTACATGGAAGTGCAGGAAGGCTCTCTATAATGAAATTAGAATTACCTTTCTTTTTTTCACCTTCAGTAGAACAGAAGAACTTTTAGTAATAAGACCCCAAAATTTTGATATCTCAGCCACAAAACCCAAAGCTCATTTGCAGGACATCTGGGTACCAGTGGATTTACTGGCTTTATTCTTTCCTCCCTCTACTCCACTCAGGCAAATCCCTCTGCATGCAGGCTGGATGCCACAGTGAGCAGAGCTTGTGCTTTCTCTAGAGAAATTTCGGAAGCCTTTTCCCTTCCCATCTGTTATTCAAATCCACCCTAATTTGTTCCGAGCAGAGCTTGTTCTCTGAAGGGTACTATTTGCCCCACAGCACCATAAACTCAAAATTCAGAGTCTCTTCACTCCTAAAGCAAAAGTTTCTTCCATTATGGAACAGCTTCGCCATGCTGAACCATCATCATCATCAGGCAGCAGGGCCACGCGCCACACTCCAAGGGTGATGGCCATGGTCACTACGGCATCAAAAGCAGGCACTGGACACTTCCCCTCACCCCTCCAGGGAACTGTAGGAGAAAGACCATGAGATCTCTTACGGAGCACAGCAGAGGTGTCTTAGCTCTCAGGCTTTTAAAAAATCCATCAGGATTTAAAATACGTGGAACCACACAGTGCTGCCGAGGCCCCGCGCCGCAGCGAAGGATGTGAACTGAGAGGAGCTTTGTATTGGACCCACAGAAGTGGGGAGAAAGCCTCGCTCCAAATCCCATCCCCAGGAACAAAAATTTCCCCGAAGGGTGCTGTAAAGCAGGATTTCCACTTGAACAAATTTATCTGAAAGGAAGATGGGGAGAGAGAGCTGAAGGAGGAAGGAGGGGAATAAGCAGATGGACTGTAGTGGAAGCCATGGCACTGGCAAAAGTAATTGTCCCATGCCCGTGTCCTCTGTGGGCTAAGAGGAAATACAGGTTAAAGAGCTCTGTAATGGGATAATCTCTAATTGGGGAATTAGGCATCTAGGGGCAAGAGCTGTCCACCCAGTCATCAGCCGTGGAATATTATAACAGAAATGGTGCCTTTTAACAAGGCTATTACAGGAAATGTAGGAGCAACGGCTAATTTATGACCTTGAAAGTAGTGTGGTTACAGTTGCCCAGTTATGAACAAAACAGAAAAAAAGATGGGAACGCAAACGCGCACTGATGTAAAATGAGCTTGCAAAAATACCTGAGCGAAAAAGCTTCAGCTCCATCCTTTCGGCATGAAAGCATTGCGTGTGATGAAAGATCTGGCTCCTCTTGAAGCACAAGTATGACTTGAGCATGACTCCAGACACACCTACTTATTAGCACTAAGACAACTGTTAATGTAGAACTGCTCACCACTAATTTAAACAAATTGCATATAATTGGTTCCTATAAACCCTCCAGAAAACACTACCTCGGCCGCCTGCCTGCCTGTGTATTCTCAGTTCAAAAGGCTCAGGCACTCGCAGAGAGCACCACGACCGCCGGGTTCAGTATCACTGAGCTTCTTGGCTTAACTGCCCTCCTAAGTCAAACAGCACTGAACTTAAAGCCAGAATTTTTACATTTTGTTTTGGTGATGGACCTTTATTTCATAATTAGTCGAGTGTACTGCAGTCCACTGGGCAGCACGTTACATACTGGCCATCCCACCAGTGCTCTTGTGGAAGCTTTATAAACTCACCATTATATCTAACCGTAAAAGAATTAATATTTTAAGCGCTATTATTTGAAAAGTACTGCTAATATCTAATGATGCCACGTATTTCTACACTAGCCAGATCTTTCTGAACTGGATTTAAAAAAAAAAAAAAAAATTAAAAAAGGATAGTACTGTCAGGGACTTAGGATACTGTTGTTGCACATCCCCCTCAGGGAGAAAACATTAGTGTCATGTATCAGGGGCAAGGAGACTACCAGCTGACCCGCTTACTAATTTGTATACTGCTATGTTTGCAGTTTGAACTTTCATTCTCCAATATTCCTTTTTTTTTTAAAGTATTTTTCAAAAGGATTAGAAATTCCTGCCAACTCAGCCTTTCATTTTACAAATTTGCTGCGAGGTACTTCACTGAAGACACGTCAAGACTTCAGAAATCTATTTGTGTAACCTCCAGTTTATTCTGGTTTCCACTGTTGCCTGTACCTAATAGAGCAGTGAAAAAAACCAAGAACTTTGAGATTCTGAGAAAAAACTCAAATCTCTTTAGAGGGAAAACCCAAGAGGACTGTGTCCACACAGGGGGAAATAGTTGTTCTGTTTCAATCGTTCATTTGCTGCTTGTTCTATTTGGTTTCTGTGGACCTAGATTAGTTTCATTATACATTAATGCCCTTGAATGCAAACTGGGGAAGACATGCTTGTTCTGCAAATTAGTCACTGTAAGTTAAAATAGATGAGAAGACGGAGCAGACTGAGGCTGATGCTGTAAGAGTTATTCAAGTAACAGTAGATTAAGTACAGAACCATTTAATCTGTACAGGAAAATTATTGTCTTCCACAGAAACAGGGGCCTCTCCTTACAGAGACCAAGGAGTGGTGGATCAGCAAGAAAGGATTTAAATTTCGCTAGATTTTAAAAACCCAGAGCAGTGTGCCACGGCCAAAACAACCTCTCCCTTTTCCTCTGAGGGCAAAGATCCCTTCCATCACAAGAATGGTCCCATGCTCTGCCCATGGAGAGCATGCTCCCCATATCCTCCTGTAAAACCTTCTTTGGAGGTCTCTGATGACCTAATCTGACAACGGAGCACCGCAGCGTAAAGCCAAGAGCAAGTAACTTTCAGAAGAAGTACTAAAGCTGGTGCTTTCAGGTAGCATGCTGAAAAGAAAGACACTGTAAATGAGGAGACACCTAAAAACTTCATTTCCCCAGCCTGGAAGGGGAAATGAAGAAAAGATATTTTCACTCTTGGAAAGAACCTCAATGCAGTTCATCTGGCCCAAACTGACGTAATTGCCATGCCGTGGGAAAGGTCCTGGGCAGGTTACATTAATGTGCTGCTAACTGAAGAAACCATTTCCAAGGTACCTAATAAATTGAGAAGTATTTATACTAAAGTCTTTTACTCCTCTGTTGCTAAAAAGAATTCACTGGCTTAGAAGATTTGACTCGGCTTCCAAATTTACAGATTAGTTAGAGTAGTTTCAGAAATCCCAGCTCTTTGTAACAAGACCTTCATAACAAGCCCACATGCTGAACACAGCTCCCCAGCGTGCTTTGTTTTAAGGCAACACAAAACTATGTCCCGTCATCAGAGCTTTTCACAACTGGCTTTATCGTAGGCAATGAAAACAAAAATCTTTGTTCATGTTAAATGCAACACCATTCTTAGTCCCAGATTAAGTAATGATACTTGGGTTTCCTAAGATTTTTAAAGGAACAGCTACCTTAAGGGGTTTTGGGGGGATTCATGAAAAGAGGAGAATCCAGTGCTTAACATCAACCTTTTCAGATTTATCATTAAACGCAAAAGTAAACATACCCTTTGCATCCTCAAAGAAAAGAATCAAGATTCCAAATGCTATAAACTGATTTTCCCTACAACTATTAAAAAAAACCCCAATAAACAAAAAAACAAAACAAAAACACAAAACAAAAACCCCAACTGCTTTGTGATTTCCGATTTTCATTAATATAGGCAAAATACACACCAATATACTGGAGCATACTGCCTCACTATAAGCCAGACCCTTTTAATTCACAGACCATGACCAGATTTAGCCTGCCAAAATACTGAAAGCATTGATAATCGGTGCAAGCGTTTCTTTACTTGTGCTCCTCACAACTATATATGGGAAGAGAGGGACTGGTGGTCATGTGGGGAGAAATATGTACCCTTTAATTAAAGGAAGGTCAAGAAGCACATTCAGCAGCAACTCAGGTCTGTGTCCCTATAGCTCAGCAAACAGAAGATGGGCATGCAGTAAAACAACAGGTTACCCAGATGACCGACAATGTTGACCAGTTTCGTTGCACGTGCTCGCACAAGCGAAGGGGCGGCCCCTTGTAAGGTCAGTGAGGAGGAAAGCAAGTACAAGTCAGTGAAGTGGAAGAAAAAGGTTTTATTTACAGAGGAAACCTCCTGTCCTTCAGCTCTTCCTTACCCTGCAGCTGCATCTTCTCCTCGTCAGAGAGGAGAAAGGGGAAATCTGTTACTTTCCCCAGCAAGACTGTCTGGTTCACCCTTCTCAGAAATTCATTCCGATTCATTCCTTGCAGACTCAGGTCTCTGCTGCTCAGCTGCCAGCCTTACCCCGAAGTGGGTTACTCTGGTCTCTTTCCTCCACCTGCATTTCACAGGGTTAACCAAAAGCCCATGGGAAGCCCCACTCTAGGTGCTCCTTCCTCAAAAGAATGAGCCAGGATTCATCCCTTCTACTGAAGCCCTGATAACCCCTTTGCCTGGCTGGGATGGGGTCATATGCTGTTATTAGTCCAGGTGCGTTCCCACACCGAGGCCGTGGGCACAAGTAAATCACCTGACAAGCAGAGCTTGCCCTAACTTTCCTCAGTGGAGGCAAAAGGGGTTTTCTGATCCTCTTTGGCTGTGCTCATACTGCTAAATAAAAGAACCCTGGTCACCCACACTTGTTCCTTAAGTCCCAGGCGGTTCTGGACCACTTCAGCTAGCTCCCTCCAAGCCAAATCCACTCGGGAGGGTGGTTAACTGCAAGTAAGGTGGATGTGAGCCAGCCAGAGCCACTTGGACTTGGATCAATCCCCAGCCCTTTTTAATTAAGCAATATAAATTCAGTCTTGGGTTCCTGAACAACTAGGAGGAGTTTAAGGTGGGGGAAGGATATCAGTGCCAAACTGAAGGTGGACGGTTCTTACTCACAATTCTTACTTGCCATCTGTTAATGAGCAGAAGAGACTGGCTCTGCCTTTGAAGTTACTTTAAGATCTCCAATAGAGCTTCTTGATGTAGATTTATGGTGATCTACTGGGTCTGAATGGCACCTAACATTCTCGGCCTGTTTGACTGTGGACTTAAAAAGCTATGGGAAGAAAAAGGCAAATTAATATTGAACCTATCCTGCCCTCCTTTGCAGTGCCTAACGCTTGCAAGCGTGCAGAAATGCCTTTGAATCCTCCTGACAGAGACAAAAGCTATTTAAACGCTTCCAGTGTTGGATACCTCTGTAGTGCAGACCGCCCAGAGCATGGTGTCTGATACAAAGACGCACAAAGCTGAAGATCCACAGAAGCGCATAGAATCGTTGAGGTTGGAAAGGACCTACAAGATCATCGAGTCCAACCACCATCCCTGCCCATTAGACCATGTTACAGAGTACCTCGT
>JANVCT010000007.1:2698945-2715040 GCA_026770115.1 Aviceda subcristata | reverse complement strand
TTAATTTTTGAGTAGCCAGTTGTACTGCACAGAGTTTGCACAGAGATCACCAAAAATATTTCATTTAAAGGCTTTACTTTGTACTTGAAGCCTGGGCCTTAGAGGTAACAATCTACTATTTAATAAACTAAAACACACAGTGATGTACTTTTGTACTGCAAATGAATGAGAACATATTGTAAATAATAAATGACAAGAGAGACTGATAATGTACCTACCGCACAGCTTAGATCTTGCATTTATATTCATAGAACCATGGAATGGTTTGGGTTGGAAGGGACCTTTCAAGACCATCTAGTTCCAACCCCCCCTGCCACGGGCAGGGACATTTTCCACTAGATCCGGATGCTCCAAGCCCCATCCAGCCTGGCCTTGAACACTGCCAGCGTTCCCTGAACACTAAGTGACTACTCTGTGGCTTGTGTTATGGAAGTGTAGAACAAGGTACATTAAAATGACGTGTGTTAAAATGAGAGTGTTGTGGGAAAACAAAACCCAAGTTTTTTGTCCTGTATTCTTGATAATCTGCAGTAACTGTCAAATCACTGGAGTTGCTATTCATTATTAGAGATACAAGTAAGAGCAGAGGATGGCTTAGAATAATGGTCTGATCATCCTCTATGGAGACATCTGAGCCATTCTGCTATTATTTTTTAAACAAAACAAGGGCTGCTCAGGGGCAGCATTTCATTAGTTTTTATTTCAGAGAGAAAGCAAAAAAGCATTAAAAAACACAATTAAAGCTATTTGTTCTAACCCCATTTACCCATCTGACGTCAGATCTAGAGCAGAAAAATCAAGAAATCTAGAAATCAGCTTAGTCAACGTTAATAGAGGTTCAGAAGTTGCAGGAGCTGCAGAAATTCTATTAGTTCTTCAGTGAAGGCTAATTTTCACACTGAATGATGGCAAGACAAGGCTTGCAGAAGTCATTTAAGAGTGAATAGGTTACTGATTATACTAATTAATCCTGCCTCCAACATGTATTAGCTTTCAGTGGAGTTGTAGTGAGAATCCAACTCAGGTGGCAGCTGGCAAGGATGAAAATACTGCTGTGGAAAATGGTGCAAAGCAGAAAACAGTTGCGCTCTTCAATAAATAACCTAGGGTCCACTATTTCTGGAGTATATTACTAACATATTCTAAATCCCATCTCAGGACTGCCTGAATCTGGGCAGGAGGGAACATTTTCCATGCTTTCCCTTCTGCAGTGGTAGAGGCTGGAGGAGCATCTGCTGAGAATGAGACCATTGGAAGTAAGAGACTGTCTAGTTATGTAGACATCTAGGGTCTAGCTGTCCGTGGAATGTGTTGGACTTACGCAGACGAAAATAAATAGTCAGCACAGGCTGATTCGATAGTTTTCTATTCTGGTTTATGCTAATCTCTCTTTACATCATTCATAAACTCTCATGGGATCACAGAGCAACGTAGAGAGCTCTCTACACGTATGGGAAAATCAGATTTTGCTTCATTATCAAGTATCTTCATAAACCTGTTATTGCAAAGAAATAAAATGGCATTAGAACTGATGAGAGACCAAGGAGAAAAAAAACAGGCAGAGCCCCTGCTGCGGTGTGCCATGCCGGCGACAACTGCCAAGAGCTGGCATAGGCATATTGCTATTTCTAACTGTGAGTGGTTTGGTTTAGGAATATGAGGGCCCTATTTCTTCCTTGGTATAACAAACTTTGTAGAGAAGTTGAGTTAAGCGAGCACAAGAAATAGGGTTTGATAACAAGAATGATTAGATTATCCATGATCTGGGCATAGAAAAAAACCCTCATGTCTCTCTTGATTTCATTTGAAAGAGCCAGGAAGCTAAAACATGTGTTAGCCAACTGGAAACAGCTGAAAACCTTTAACTAATATAGCTACTAAAATTGTAATTTCTTAATTCTTTTTTACTATTTGGGCACCAAATCTAAGTGTCACTGTGTTATTGAGGTTATTTCCAAGTTAGCTGCCACCACGAAATTGGAAGGCTTCAGGGCTTTTCTGTAGTAAGCCTATTTAGCAGGCAACAGCTGCCAAATAGGGCCAAAATATGGAGAGAAGATGAAAAACAGACCAAAACTTGAAGTTCCTCCCTCCTGCCACACTCAACGCTAGTTACACTGCTTTTTGTCATTGTCCATCAACAGGAGTAGAAGATAATGTTCCACACAGCATTAAAAAAGGACACTGTCAACCTAGCTTTAATAAATTAAATTAAAATCTAATAAAGCTACTTTCTCAAAAGGGCACCTGCCTCTGAGATCATCTCCTCTATATTCTTTCTCATTATGTAAACTAATTTTGCCTAATTTAATTTTTTTTATTACTTTTCCATTCTCTGCTACTGTGAGACCATTTCTCCCTGCTACACAGATGCAAGCCGCTTGCAAAGATTCCCCTGAGGATGCCTGGAAGTAGGATTGAGATCTCAGGGACCCTTAACGCAGAGCCACGGCACTTTGAGAGCTTCGTGCACCCAACCTGTCTGTTGCTTAGCTTCAAGCACAGTAAGGCAAATTGGGAAAAAACACTTATCTGATGTTCTGGTTCTTAACTGCCTTTGCTGCAGGATGGTCGGATGCTTAAAGAGATTGCAAAGGGGGTTTGAAACCCCTGAGCCAGGGAGGAGACCGTAGTTTTTGCTTCCCGAGTAGCTGCTCTGCCCGCTGCCCTATCCTACAGAAAGGCAGCAGCAGCAAGTAAGTGTTAAGAGGTTGTAGTGAGTCTGCCTGGCTTCAAAGGGAGACTGAGGGACCCTTCCTCAAGGACATGACCCTGTGAGGAGTAAAAGGAAAAGGGGTGGGATGTCTATGTCAAGAAGGAGACCAAAGATGTACTTGAGTCTACGGCGTTCCCGTCTTGACTCTCACCTCACAACCCTGCACTCAGTAGCTTGACTTCAGGCTTGTTTCTGCACAATGTGATAATTATTTGGATCCCATACAGAGATCTGCCTCAATTACCTTCTTCTTTACAACATCTAAGTTGGTTTTTGTATGTGTCCTTAGGATCGTCTTCGCCTTTATCTTCACTGACGCCATTAAGTCTTCAAGGCCCTCAGACCTCCATAAAGAATCCATTGTTTCCATTATGTGGTGGTTGGCTTTTTTTTTAATCGGAGGTGTCCCAAGTGAACACTAAAAAACTTCTTCCCAGATCTACATCATATAGACCCTAGCACAGCAAATAAAGTAAATAGTTCATTTTCCATGGCAGCTTGGCAGTTATTCTGTGTGTTCGCCTTAAGTATTTTGGGTAGGTAGAAGGGGAAAGCTCCTCCTCACATCCATTGGAGTAGTGACTTCTCCAGGGTGATACCTTCTGTCCCTTTCTCAGGGCATCATGAAGGCTGACCACACGCTTCTGAGACAGGGAGAAGCTTCGGAGATAAATAGTCCTTGCCCTAGCACCTGCAGGGATTCAGAGCAGAGAAACAGTATACTCACCAGCTGCTGCAAGGACCTACACGTTTTCTGAACGCTCTCAAAACATTTACAGATTCACTAATCTTAGTAAATAATGTTTTCCTACTAGCGTCTAGCTGAGCTCTGCAACTTCAGCCACATCTCAGAAGCTTTAAATTTAAGCAGCCATGTTTACAAGGTCTAGGTTTTCATCCTAGAAGAAACATGACTATTGAATTCTCATTTCTCATCACTTAGACTAGGGCATGACACCAACCAAAGGGACACTCATTTCATATGCAGAGAAATAAATTGCAAATCATTTCTCTCAAACTGAACAGTTCTGGGAACACAGGTCATATTTTCCGAAAGTGGTATTTCAGAGAACATAGGCCGTGCTCTCCAGAAAGCTGGCCAGTGCCACTTGTGATGGCAGTGCTTGTCTCTGGATCTAAACTGCACCAAAGAACGTTATCTACCCTTTTGACATACTTTCTCTAATGATAACTCTTCCATGTAAGGAATTTTATGTCATTGCCATAATGTGCAAGGGCTTTTGAAGATGGCCCCACAGTGGCCCAAACCATGATTCAGATAGCCACACTTCCTAATTCCCACCACTTCCCAGTCCTTGTCTATTCCCTTCTGTCTGAGGGTGGCCAGCTGGCTCACGTAGGCAACGCCGCTCCTCCTCGCCTCTCTCCTAAGGCAGCTGGTGTCATTTGCATGTACAGGTGCAATTAGGCCCCTGTGTAGGTTGGTCTTCCTATCTGGTCTAGAGTCTGGAGCTTTGCAGCCATTCCTATTTTCTGCCTGATTTTCCGCTTAGCTTCCACTTCTAAAGAAGCGAGCATTGTTCTAAGTTTGGTCTATTCCCGAGTTTTTTTTGAAAATATAGTAGGACTTCAGGTTTCCTGCTTCTCCCTCCCCCCTAAAATAAGTACGAATGTTTGAGCTTTCCTTCCTTTCCATCAGAGCCACCTTTTCCTCCACTCTGCCCCCCTCCTGGTGAGCGACCGCTGGCCCAGACCGCGGCGGTGCTGGCACTTTGGGAAGATGCCGAGGCCGTGGTCGGCGTGGTTCGCAGGGACAGACCTTTCCTCTGAACAACGTCTTGCCGGCTTTATCCTGAGCTCCGTTGGCTTCCAGAATAGCCACACCGGCACCGCCACCAGCCGCGGATCTGTTCTCCGACCGGTTTAGGGTTCCGTAAAGCCGTCGGATCAGAAGGAATGCTGATAAGCTTTCTGCTGTTGTCAGCAATGCAGCCCAGACGTGACCACACAGGAACGAGGCTCCGTTATCGGTTTTAGGCTACTGGTGGATTCAATGGCAACATCCAGGAACATCTAAAGAAGTCGATGAAATTAAAATGGAATTTGTTGCTGATGGGGCTTGTTTTCCAAGCCGGCTGTGTATACCTGAGAAACACAGCGTATGCAGCACTACTTACACTTGCGTAGCTGGCAATTGCAATTCGGTGGTGAAGTGGCAGGTGTGGAATGAAACCACTGAAGAAAAATAAAAATTAGAATCCCATGAAACCGGTTGTACATGATGATCACTTATCAGAACATGGCCATATTTTAACATATGGGCCATAAAAAACATTACTCAGTATATTTGAAAACCTAAAGGAATGACCTTTTTAATTGCTGATAAAATTGGCTTGCTCCCCAGGCAGTCCAGTTTTGATGAAGCTATAAAGAAATTAACTGTTTTGTGACAAAAATTAAATAATGACTAGATTATATTTCCAGGAAATACCACAGATGACAAAGGAAACTTAGAAATATGGTGTGATTTCTAATTATAATTGTAAAAAAATTCATAGTGAGAAGAAGTAGAAATGAAAGTTATCACAAGCCACCATTATAAGCATTAATTCAACTGATTAAAAATTATATAAATAATTTATCCAATTTTAATAATAGAATAACAGACTAGGTTTGATGAGCTAATAATACAAAGATTTATCTACAGACAGAAACACATTATGCACAGGGTACATAATTTTTCATATTCATAAAAGATCCATTTCTCTTTTTATGAAAAGATTGTAAGATTTGATCTACAGAAGCATCATAGGATGCCCCAGTGTGGCTGATGTAAACCCATCACGGTAGCTATACCAGACATGTCGATTCATATCTCTATCTTATTTTAACCCTGTTACTTTTCAAATAGTCATTTGTATAGCATGGCATGGGGTCCAATGCTGCCTTTTAAAAGCATTTTTTCTTGTATTAAATGCCATAAAAGCATTTTCTTGTGAAGAACTCATAGCTCGTTTTACATTTCTCTTAACAGCATTTACTTAACGACTTCACCACTTTGGAGTTACAGCTGGGACTGACTCATAAGATATTTATATAAAGGACTATTTTATCTTGTAGCTAAATTCCCATATACAGACAAACTCTAAGCATAGATAGAGCAGGACAAGATTGGTACCAAGCAATGTGGATTTATATTTAGGATTGCTGAAGACTCAATTTTACAAAAAGCCTCTGAAGTGATCTTGCTATTTATTCATTTCCTAATAGACTAACCTGAGCTTATTTCTAGGCAGAAAGTGCCTGTGAATCTTGAGGAAAGACGACTTTTACAGGCCATTTGCTGCCCTCTCCTACCCAGAAGATGTGGTAGCTACACAGCTGTATTGATTTGTTCCCGTCATAGGATGCTCAAGGAGGTATCCCAATTATTTCCTAACAGACCTGACTGAAAAGCACTGGTTCTTCTTTAGATACAATCTTTGATGAATTTAAAGTAATATGTTATTATTTTTCCCTGAAAAACAAAACAAGAGCATTTAATGCTTTGACAAGGTACGTTCTCTTCCCCACATCTACAGTTTTGCCAGTGAGGTAAACAAAAAAAAGAGGTAAGAATGATTGTAAGTAACTAAAATCCCTAAACGGTAGTCAAGGCAGCCTAAAAAATGAAAGGTTGAGAAAAAAATCTTGTGAGAAAAAAAAAAGAAGTAGTAAAAAAGATGGTTTCTACTGAAAAATAGGCTGGAAATTTTGAAAATTCCCTTTCCCCTGCTGCCAAATCGGGGGAGACACAGACCACAGCCAGTATCTGCTACAAGACCTTTTATTACCAAAGCGGTTACTCTTAATGGAGGTGGGCTTTTACAATTAGTAGCAGGTAATTATCTAATGACCGCCCTGGCCGTACACTCGCTCTGGGGGCCGAGGGCTGTGGGGTGGGTCCCAGCTGGCTGTCCTCCCTCCTCCTCCTCCTCCTCCTCTTCATCCTCCTCCTCCTCGACACCCCACCTGCTGCTGAGGCCCCTGCCCACTGGCAGCCACTCTCAAACTGGGCCGACCCGTGGTGTTATGAGTTTATCAGTTCTCGCGGGCTCCAGGGAGGAGTGGCTGACAGAGTTTACCATGACACGCTCCCTCTCCGCTCCATTGCCTGCCCTCAGCCGGCTCTTTTCAGTAACTTGTTCTCCATCCACATCCGTGTGTCCCTATAGACCCCGTTCACACCAACCCGCACACAGGCGGCTTTTGTGACAAGCTGTCTTTTATTTTTGGCAGGAGGAGAAGAAAGGGAGGAAGAAGCCTCTTAACCTAAAATCTGAAAATTATGGTTGTCTTTTTCTCCTTTGCAAAAATAACTTTTTACTCTGGTTCTCTGCTCCACCTTGTTCATTACTGAGTTACTGTGGAAAATGTTGCTTTATAAAAGCCTTGGATCCATGTGATAGATATGTGCTTATGTTCCTAATAGTTGGAAAGACTTGGAGAAAGGCAGCTGATAGACTTGAAGGTGGAACATCACTACAAAGTGGAGATCAGCAGTCCCTGCACGGTAAGTTAGCTACCTCTGGTCGTAGCTAAAACCCGGGGGTTACGTTAAAGCTGGCACTATATTACATGTATTATGCTCTCCTCCACCCCAGTGCCATAACCAGTTCATACGTATTGGCAACTTCTTGATGTTTCTGACCACAGAATTACAGCTGTTCAGCTATTTGTTGCAACTCGGAAAGAGAGCAGTCTCAATCACGTGACATATCTGTGCTATTTCCAGGAAAAAAAAGTGCGAAAGTGTATCAAAATGACAGAACTCGCACTCAAAAATCCCTGGATGACAATATCCAAGGTAAGAAACCCCATGCCTGTCCTTTTTCACCTGGTAGTCTATAGCCTTTTCACCTTAAAAGAAAGGGTGGAAATTTTCTCCCCTACTTAGTACGCCAGAACCTGTTCGTTAGGAGATTTTCCTGGCAAAAATGGAGACAAACTTCCCTGGGCCTATGAGGGTGCACAACCAAGGCTGTCCTACTCTGAAGCATTTTCATTGCTCTGTGAATATCTACATGATAGGAAAATGGGACACCATGGTTATAATTTTCTTTTTTTGAAAAGAGCTGGTCATGCTTTATTAGGGCCATATCTTCAAAGAGGAGTGGTTTCTGAATAGACAAAGTCATCCAGCATTTAAGTCTCTGTGCGATTAATGAAGAAAGATAAACATCTGACTTAGTGAGGCTGTATCTCCCTTCCACGATCTTCAGAGACACCTACCCCGCTCCATTAACTTTAAAGGAAATGTAGGCACTTTCTTTTCCCCTGCCAGGTCCAAATACCTAAATCTTCTGCAGATTTTTTGCACATCATTTAGACACACTGCATTTTGCTTGCACAGACTCCCCTTCCACAGGACTTTATTATAATAAAGTAATTTAAAACTCCCGGTGTAAAGCAGCTGTGTGTCACATCACAAGGTGTCCATGTTTGGTACTTTCAGGATACGGTGAAATGTTCAGTTGACTTCCAAGGGATGAAGGAACCAACCTGACCGTCCACTCCTTGTACTTTCTTTGGTCTGTCTGTACAGCACAAAGTGAATGTAAAACACCATCTACCAGACTTCTTGGCTTTTTTTAAGCTAATACTCAAAGAATTATAAGTGTCTGTGACATGGCAGTATTTTATGCTGTGTTTGTACCCTATCTAGCTCAAAGGAGTCTTGGGCAGGGAGTGGAGTTCTGGGATGCTATGACTAATGTGATTGTGTATGAGGGGTTTTTTACTCATCTCAAAATGTCTTTTTTTTCCCCTGCCTGCAAAGTCTGTTCCAAGAGGATTTTAATAAGAGCTTGGAGTCAGCTTTTGGAGGTGTGACCAAAAGCAAGTGGTGGGACTTCAGTCTTACGGGAAAAGGGATGGGAAGCGATGCCCCAAGGCAAGGGTGTGGATCATCCAGGTAGAACAGATCCTGGGAGAGGTGAGTCTGGAGTGTTGGACAACTCTGCTAGCTCGGGGGAGCAGCGGTAAAGCAGACCTCGTTACGGATTGTTTCATTTTCCGATACAGATGTGCTAAAGGTGGTGGACACCTCTCCCCCATGTGAGAAGGACTGTTCCTCTCTTCGCTTGCACCCTCTCCATTTATCTTTGCCTTCTGAATGTATTTACAGCTTCTGGAAGCTCCTTATCTTGGAGCTGTGAGGACAAGCACTCGGAACCTGGTAGTTGCTGGGCTCCTCCTGCTCTTGCCCAGTAAGATGTGATGCCTTTCTGCTGGGGATAGCTACAAGCCTAAACCCCTCAGCTCTGGGTGGAGGCACCAGCTCCCAGTTCTGGAGGATGAACTGGGGTCTTGGCCCAAGTGCTGCTTTCCAGATGTTGCGTGTGGCTCAGTGGGGGTTAGAAGGGTCCAAGAGATCCTCAGTAAGTGAAAAGCTTCAGGGTAACGAATGACATTTGATGACTGGATTTGATGCTTTACTCATGAGGGAGATCATTAAGAGAAGTGGTGATTTCATCTTTTCATGGAGTATGTCATCTTCAGAGGCCAGAGATGACTGTTAAATTACTTAAACTGACTTGTCATGTATTAAAGGCGTGTAAATGTCACCCACACACTCCTGTACTGAACACAGTGACTTTAATTAGACTTAAATATTACAATCTTCAGACAACTAAACCCTTTTGTACCACAGAGAGGGAACAGACAAGGTTGAGGTATCAGTCTACAGTGATGGGGATTTACTACAACCCAAAGGACCTGTTTTTCTTTTCTTTTACTTAAATTGCAAAAAGTGTCATGAGTCCTTCCAGTATGGACCTATTTTTCATCCCAGAAACATTTCTTTATCATCCCAGATTTGGTGTTCATTTGGACTTTGAGTAAATGTCAACCATCAGTCTACTGACAGGTGTGTCTCAGAGTACCAGTCCATCTGCTGTCCTGCATCCAGCTCCAGTCAAAGTCTGATGGTTTAGAATAAGGGAGAAAAATGGAGAAAACAAAATTTGGCCAGTTGTTATTCAAATGAGGAGCCATGGGAACAGATTACAGTCGTTAATTGCAGAGCTGTGGGACTGTGCAGGCAAGACTGATGAACCTTCCTTCCCCTAGGGATGCGTGGCTGAAGGTGGATGGCAGAGTGGTATTTGGAGCCACAAGATCCAAGGCAAGAAGGAACGCAGCCACCTAGGCGTAGTTGGGCACCTGCCTGTGCAGCCCTCAGGCTCGCAGAAGCTGGATCAAATCCTATCTTTAGGACAGCAACTAACGTCACCTTCCAATTATAGTGACTGCACCACCCTCCAAAATCAGTGTTAATTTATCATCCTTACCGCATTATATGTCAAGGTGAGTTTGCCTGACTTCGGCTCATTGGATCTGGTTTTCTCATGTTATGTAAGACTGAAAAGACTTTCAGTTTTACTTTCTTTCCTAAAAGCCAGAACTACACACTTTTAGATCCCTTTTTCCCCTACATGTATGAGTAGCTACGCAAGATCTTATCTCAACCTCCTTTATATAAGCTGAATAGGGCCAGCTTCTCATCTTAAGAGTTATTTTTAGCGATTTCATTTTATGACTCTTCCTCTTGAAGCGAGGACAGCAGAGCCGCTATGGTAGTCCAGCATATTACAGTAGCTCAGCATTTTCCTGCAGCACAGTAGCACAGCTATTGCAGAAGCAGAACCGTTACAGTGGCGTGTTGCTCCTATGTGCAAAGGCAATATTGGCCGATACGTGTCTTGTCATTATGGACCTACTACCACTTCACTAAAAAGAAATTACAACATTTTAAGATTTAAAGACAGAACAAGGAGAAAATCAAACAGAGAAGAAATATCCCGACCGCCTCACCCTTCTTCTCAGAGTGAGGCTCAAACCCAAAGGGCAGAAAAAAGCTGAATATATACCACATTTGATAGCAAACATTTGGCTGGGGTAGTTCTAAAAATACATTTGAAACCTGTAAGGTGTACCTACTTACAGGAAAAGATGTTTAACTCCCTGAGTAAGTAGGTAACTTAAAAGTTACATGCAAGGTTCAAAGAAGTTCTGATGTGTTGAAAATATATCACTTCAAAATGGTTTGGAGGCCATTAAGAAAAACAGATTCATGTTGCTAGAGATGCTTCTCAAGAGACTTTTTGAAAGTATAGTTTTATTAAGAACCAGTTATATCAGAATTGAGTAAAATATTTTTAGATGGACATAGTGACTAAAGCAAGCTTATTTGGAGCTATCTCATAAAATGGATGTATCTTACCCTCAGGGTAAACACAGAAAGTAATTGGACGTTGTCACTCCAGAAAAGAAAAAAAAGTGTCAGAGAGAACCATTTATGAAAGATATTTCAGAAGATATTTATCATCACGTAATGGACACCTGTATGAAATGTAAAGAACATGTCTCTTTTCTTCAATCACTATCAGCAACTAAGAGAGAGGAATATTTCCAGATTAAAAAAGTATATCACACTGACAGTAAAGTAGCCATATAAATAGTTTACAACCATTTCAGATTGCAGTACAATATGTTGGCCTAAGTAGATCATAAAAATTGTTCATTTATGCTTGCAAATTGAATAACTGAATATTCACTGAAAAGGAAAGTTTCATAAGATACAAATGCTATTTAGACACATGATTTCCACCATCTTCCTACGTAAGTTAGGTCCTTAACTGACTTTTGTACATTTAAAAGTCTTTCTGCAATCATCTGATCTAAAAACACAATTACTTTTTTTTTCTTCTTTTAGAAGAAGCCATATTCTCTCTGCCATATCACCAACGGGGGGTGTAGCTCCCCAGGATTTTCAGCTTCTGCTGATGTTTTCAGTCCCGAAGGATGGATCCTTACCAGGAAGCTCTCAGAATGGGAACTCAGCATCTTGAAAGGATCTGATCTCTGAAACCAAACAAAAGCAAAACAATCGCATTTTCTCTACCATCTAAATTTGGAGCTGAGGTGTTATAAGGGTATTCTGGCTTTATTTGAGGAGGTACAAGCAGAAGTCATAGAATCACAGAATCACAGAATGGTTTGGGTCAGAAGGGTCCTTAAAGATCATCCAGTTCCCACCCCCCCGCCATGGGCAGGGACACCTTCCACCAGCCCAGTTTGCTCCAAGCCCCATCCAACCTGGCCTTGGACACGGCCAGGGATGGGGCAGCCACAACTTCCCTGGGAAAGTCTAGGGAATAGAGTAACCCAGGTAATTAATATTGTGGGGAAGGTATCCAGCTATGGATGCTGAGGGTTGAAACACCAATCAGAGTTTGGTCGTGGCTAAGCTGGACCTGGATGATACATGGGATTGCTCAGGAACACAGTTCCTTCAACTTCAGTCTTCTGAGCTTATTGAGTATCCCCCTTAAAATAAAGGGTTTCCCTTTGAAAGTTTCCAGTCTGTATAGCACAATTATTCTTGGTTCTTTCTGTTTTGCCCTCCCCAGAATCACCCATCACAGGCTCTGTCAACATCCTGATGCTTCGGCCATTCACCTAAATTGAGTTTCTTGTTATTTTGTAGAAAACTAAATACTGGTGGAGATTTGGGCCATATAATTAAATATGTTTTCTCTTACGACAAATCATAACACCGTTCAGCCCCACATTTTTCCACTCATGTGAGTTTTGTGCATTTCTGCTTCAGAGAAACTAAAACTTCATTTTTCTTCATGGTCACTTGGGGAAGCAGCAAGAAGAGGTATCACAGCAGCCTGTGTTTTAGCCATGGAGACGATCTCCTGTGATACCAGCAAACCTGACAAGCCCAACCCTGAAGGTTACCCCTGTCCCAGCAGACTCTGGAGAAGGTCGATCTGCTATCTTTGGCCTTCAGCTAGTGCCAGGGAGACAAGCTACACTTGCTGTTTACTAAGCTGGTATCCTACACAAGGAAAGATAGGTCAGAAACGCCACTTTTTTCTGCCTGTGCTCTATTCTTGTCTCGCAGGAGAATGCCGTTCTCTTCTTTGTCCTCTCACTTTTGTGCAGGGGCTTCTCTGTGCCTCAGGAGGTTCTGACAGAGCAGGCACCTTTATGGGAGCAACTGAAAATAAATATGGTCAGTCTTCCCTGAGGTGAAAAGATTTTCCTCTTGTTCATCTTTCTGGAAATCACAAGATGATGTAGAATTGACTTTCACTTTTTAGACGATTAAAAGAAATACATGCGTGCAACGGTTCATTTAGAAAGGGTTTAGCTCAGATGTAAATCCAGAAGGCCCTTAATTCCTTCAGCTACTGGTTCAAACTTGCCTTCCCTCTGGTATTCCTGAGGGATTCTCTCTCCCCTGAGGAGACATGTGTCCGTGGAAGGATCTGCCCTGACTGCCTCCAGCTTCTTGCTTTTCCTTTCCGTGCAGGATCTCCACTCCTGACTCTCTGCCTTTACACAAAAATCGTTTTCCATATTCTTTCTGAAAACTGAGTTTGTTTCTGACGCATGCTGGTGTGCCATATGGACACCAGGAAATGTGCAGAGTAGCGATGTTTCTAAGAACCTGAAGGTATTCTGGCTTGGCTTACGCTGGTAAATCATCTTTTCAGCAATGCCTAGGATTTGCTTGGGGAAAACAGTATGTACAGTCCCCAAAGATGAAGCTCATGCACTATTTGCTCCTCTGCTACCAGTGCTGAAATGCAATTTAAGACGCAACAGGCCGCAGAACTTTCGGGTCCATTCGGGGAGGTTTTGGACCTCTTCAGCCCTTTACCGCCTTCCAAGGAGTGAATGACAATTGATATTGATAAAACAAAGTGATGGTGCTGTTGCAAGAGGTCTCACTTGGTCATGTGCATTTTCCATTTTTCTTGCAGGACCCTGGGCTTGAGTTGAGCTTGAGTTGACCGACACTGGTGGGTGTAGAGAACTGCCAAGTTCGAGCCCCTCCATTCTTAACTTTTCCAACAGCCAGCATCAACAAGATGTAAAACAAGTTGCACCAAAATTGTGAATACTTTCATAGTTACGTGTCTTTCTATATTTAAACGGTATTTGAACGGGGGAAAAAATCCATTTAAGAAGACTGGCACTTAAACAAAATACAATGAAGAAGTTATAAATGGCTTAAATGAAACCATGCTTATGTGAGGCTAATAGCATTCATGAGCAGTAGGAAATCACGTTTTCTAATGAGTGAATGAATTTTGATTGCTTCACATTTTTTGCCTTCGTGCTCAACGCGTGTGTGTGCGCGCACATTTGGGAATGAGACCGTCTTCCCAGTTGCGGTTACTTGCAGGAGCACCGAATCGTGCCTCTCCATGAGTTTAACAGAAGTGACGACACCAATTGTCACATGACCTTCAGAAGGCAGATGGTGGGAGGAGAAGGTGAACTAAAAGGACACAGTTTAGGTTTTGCTTTATTTTACTTATTAAAACTGCGTTTCCTGCTTCACGGACCCCCCTTCTCCAGGGGAGGGGGGGAAAAAGTAACTGAATCACAATTTTCAAATGTGATTATCTTCTGCCTCTAGTGGAATTAACAGGGCACGTTGGGTCTTCCAGCCACTGTGACTAACAATAATCCTTTTCTAATGCATTCTTATATTGAGTATTCATTCACTCTCCTTTTGTTTACTCTTTGAAAAATAAACTAAGCCTGCAAAGGTTTGAGCCAGTTTGATATTGATGTTGGGTCAGGCTTCAGGTTTTGATATTTATCATTTGTTCAGTGAAATGGAACTTTTTAAAGACAGTTAATAAATCACTTTGTCAGCTGAGGAGTGAACCACCAGGAAAAGAATGGAAGTGGTAAAAAGACTTTTAAAAATATCTTATACATATTCTGTGACTTCCTGTGAACACTGCAGGGGGAACATTTTCAGTCAGTCTCCTTCAATCCGTTCCTGCTTGTCCTCTGAAACTTTTTATGTGGCTGCAGGATCTAGCATGAAATAGATGTGCGCACGCCCAGCTGAAAGATAAATGTGGCTCTTCCTTTGTTCTCACTGGTCCCTCTGGATGAACCCAGTACACTTTAATGGAAATACCTGCAGGACCTTCAGTTCACCTCTACAGCCTGATGTGAAAAGATGTATCTGGAAGTAGCAGAACCAACATGGCATTTCTACCAACAGACCGACACCAACAATTAATGAGTGAAATTGCCAGTGAGCTAATTAAACAGCCATTTCACTTGAACGTTTGTCTAAATACCAGTAAGTTCAAAGCATTAATTGACAGGATTTGTTCAGTATGAAGACAGAGACTGTCCCTGGGATGGGCACATAGGACTCATCTGGGCGTGTGGGCAGATGATGGGATGCCGCCGGGGAGCAGGCTGGGACCCCTGAGCTCAGAGGCAGACCTGCACCCCCACGCTCCTGCAACGTCGACTCTGAGGATTTCTACACCAGCCAAGCCTGAACCGAATCTTCGCTTAAAGCTGAAATACGGACTCCAGTCCCTAGTCAAGCCCAGATGTGAATGTGAATGCTATTGCTCGATTTCTGCTAACAATGTAATTATACAGAGATATAACTGTGTATCAGGAAAGCCTTGAAAACTTAGTCCTAAATTTGCATCTCTTCTTCATGTAAGAGACGCCATCTGTGAGAGGAAGCAGTTCAGTATGAATTCAATATTATCGGTTAAAATTCCTTATATGACCCAAAAAATGCAAATTCGACAGATGCGAATATTTCAGAAGGAGCCTGGAATGTCTTTCATGACTGTTAGTAACGTAAGTAATTACATCCTCCAGCAAAACCAATTTATTCAACATTTACTGTATTGGACAAGAGGCATCTTTTGTGCGTGACGGCGGGTAACAAAGTCTAACACCTTTAGTAACCAATTTTTTTACATCAGTGACTGTTTTGGAGCATGTGATTTGAGCGTGCAATATTCATGTCATCATTTTCAGGAATTTTACCCAAAGCCTGGTGATTGTTATCTTGTAATAGTTGAAAAAGTAATTCCACTTTACTGGAATTTGTCACTGGATTGCTTTGACGATTATGGGATGTCCAACACATGCAGGACAAAGACAGGACAAAGTTAGAACTCCCGCCCTTTTTGGGTACAATCGTCTTCTTTCAATTGCACTGTCATCAATACTCAGCACTTCAAGTAGTGAGACACTGTTGGCTTGCTTGTGGTACTTTGATGCCTTCATAAAGCCCAAACTGCACATTTAGGACCTAAAGGAGGGATGAAGTACAGAGCCGACATGAGGAACCTGCTAAGGATTTATCAACGCACTCTTCACTGATGTATTAGAGCAGGGTAGCTCCACTTGTTTCTGCTGCTTCAAAAAGCTGTTTCTGACCACGTCCCAGCTAGTCCTCTGGGAGCGGGGCCTTGAGACATCCTGGCGGAGGGGTGGGTGTGCGCTGGACGCCAGGTGCCCACCAAAGCCGTTCTATCACTCCCCCTCCTCAGCTGGACAGGGGAGAGAAAATATAACAA
>JANVCT010000007.1:2677923-2698845 GCA_026770115.1 Aviceda subcristata | reverse complement strand
ACAGCCTGCCTCACCGTGGTCTTCATCACCAGGGGCTGCAGGGGAATCTCTGCTCCGGCACCTGGAGCATCTCCTCCCCCTCCTGCACTGACCTGGGGGTCTGTAGGGCTGTTGCTCTTACATGTTCTCACTCTCTCTCCGGCTCCTGTTTCTGTCTGTCCCACAACCTTTTTTCCTTCTTAAAAATGTTCTCCCAGAGGCGTTACCACTATCACTGGTGGGCTCGGCCTTGGCCGGTGGCGGGTCTGACTTAGAGCTGGCTGGTGTTGGCTCTGTCGGACACAGGGGAAGCTTCCAGCAGCTTCTTACAGAAGCCACCCCTGTAACCCCCCCCGCCACCAAACCTTGCCACACAAAGCCAATACAATCCCTTTGAGGAAAGTACTGGAGAAGAACATAGATGCTCACAGTCTGATTCTCATTTACAATAAGGCCCTCTCACGCTGACCTAGCTGTCAATACAAGGGCTTTAGAGCATGACAAAGGTACAGCGCACTTATTATTATTTATACTCTGTCATACCATGGAAATGGAATTTCCAGATCCTTGCCCTGATGGGCCAATGAGGCCAAATAGCATTCACCTCGCTTGCGTGACTAGCCTCATCATCTCTACACATCTTCATCCCATGGGTAAAGGGAAAGGAGAGGGTTTAAATTCCACTGAACTCTATATAAAGGACTGTCTAGAGGATGAAAAGCTAAGGCCCTGATCCTACAAACATTTTCTTGTTTGGGGCATTTTATTTCATTGCCCCCTTGTATTCCTCATCTTCTATACCAGCTTCTTCTTAGGGTTTTGCCCCACATGGATCTCCCATGGGAAATGCAGGATCCCTGCCAGGACCTTGGTTTTGAGGCTGCTCAACAGAAGCCCAGCTCTCACATCCTCACGTACAGTGAGCCTTGAGGTCTTGCACACATCCAGTTTTGTCTTTCTCAGAAGTCCTTGAGAGAGAAAAGTAATCAGCATTCCTGCTCACTTATGTAATTGTATGGTCTTATTCTCCATATCTTATTCTTTCTCTCCACGTTCCCTCCAATTTGGTACTGGTGGGGTTCATTGGTTTGTTATGTCAAGTTAGGATGTAAGCTCTTCCAAGCCCATGTGCCATCTTTCGTGCTTGTGTAACATCTGACTCCGGGATGCCCAGTGCAACAGATCCCAAATCCATGTTAAGGCTACTCATATGTGCCACTGCATTGCAGGTAGTAACAAGATTAGCAATAGTCATAAGAACATATGATTAGTGCTGCATTTTTGTTTGTGTAACTGTGAACTGCACAACCGTGGGGTTTTTTTCCATGACAAAAGCCCTGTGATTTCAGCAGCAGTGTAGGCTGATTTCATGAGCAGGGAGTACAAGAGCAAATTCACCCCAGAGTCCTTATCGTCCAGCAAGCCTTTTCCTTTTGATTCCCATGACATGACTCCTTTGTGAGGATATGAATTCTCTGAATACTTATTTTCAAGGAATAGCTCCTTTTAATGGGCTGCAGGTGATATGAAAATATAATAATACATTATGCAAACACAAAGCCTCAGTTAAGATTTCAAGAGCGCTATATAGCCGTGAATTCAGTTGCTTCAGTTCATTCCATTTTTCTTGAAGCTGTGTATTCTCCAGAATGCTTCCTGCAACCAAAGTAGTAAGAATAAAACCCATTTCCATTTGGCATTAGTTATTCTATTTCTTTTCAGAAAAGAGTAGCAGTCTTGGTAATGTTCATGTTCTGCTATTAAGGGCTAAGAAACCTTTTCCTTAATTATATTTTTTCAGACAATGCCTTCATTTCACATTTCCCAAGGCAGATAATGCCATGTTGCAACGCGTCAAATCCTGGCACACCAGCCACGCACCTCATTATCCCAGGTCATGGGACGGAATACAAGAAGCCTAATGTAAGTGGATGTCATGAAGCACGATGTAGGATGTCAGGGATGAGGCCTTGACACGCAGTACTTTGCAGAAAAGTGTAGCACGATGAAAAAGTGCCTTCTCTTAACTCTCCGGCATCTAAAGGCAACAAACCGAAAGCATGTGCAAAAGCGTAAAGAACTCTGGACTTTGCTAACTTGCTCCTATTTCAAATCTTCTAAACAGAGGTGATTACCCAGTTGAAGTTGCCAGCAGAAATGCTGTGATATAATCGGATCTCAGATAGTAGGAGTCTCTTCCTGCTTCTCATCACCCAGGAGCCAGGCACTTCAGCTTTAAGAGAGGGAGCTCTTTCCCTCTGGAAACCATCAAAGTCAATGATGCATCTTAATTGTCTGTACAGGAAAATTTGGCCCTTACTTCAGCAGGATTGCTTTGTTAGACACCTAAAATGTACGTGCAAGCAAATGGCTAAAGACTTGATACAATCCTCCCTTTTATTTCTTATGTTGGAAGTATATTGGGCTTATTAATGACTGATTTGTTTAATGTATGGAAATAGTTACAGTTTAAAAAGTAAATACAACCTCTAAAAAAATATTTTTGTTATGTAAGAACAGAATCCAATGATTTTAGTAAACTAATCAAGATATCTATGTCAATTATTTATAAAATTCGTAGCTAAAACTTCCTGTAATCTGAATAAAAGCAGGAATTAATTTTGCAACCAGAATCCATTTTAAGCACTTACACATCCTGTAGCCATTGGGGCAGGGTACCCGTAACAGGGGGACTGAACTGTAATAAATGAAAATAGCTTATTCTTTGGGAAAAAGAAAAGCTATCAGCTTTCCCAGGGAAAAAAAAAAAAAAAAAAAGAAGAAGAAGCAGGGCTTCTCCATCTCATGTTCTATTCATCAGCCTTGCATCACCTCTGGCATTCTTGGGGCATATTTCTATGGTGTTGTCTCCAGACTTGAAATGCATCGTAATATTTTGATGACACGTACAGTGCTCCGAATCCTGTAAGTAGCATTTGTTCTCTCAAGGTGATGCGGCTCGGAGGCAGGAGGGGTTTGCTATGTGTGACAACAAAATCGAGGAAGAAAAGGATCACTGGGGGCAGACTTCTCTGAGTGTAAAAGTATTTTGTGCAAGTGCACAAATTTTGTGCAATTGTGCTGTTTCAGCTTGAGTGGGCCAATATTTTTTAAGCCGTTTCACTGAAGCCTGAAGTACACAAATGGAAGCAAATTTTAAAACACTTTTGCTTTCTGGGATTCTTTGTAGCTATTACATGAATTATTTAAATCTGTTAGATAAAATGGAGGAGAGGGAAGAGGGTTCACTTGCTGGTGAGTTCTCTCCGTTGAAGGGAGCTGAAACTCCCTCCCCAAAATGAAATTGCAGTCCTTCTGCAGCCGTGTGACGGACGAGCGTAAAGCTCAGTAAATGCCACGGTTACGTGCCCACATGCACGCTGTTGTGTCCTGAAACAAAAATATTCGGGCTACGGTTCTCTGCCGCTTCGTCTCGCGAGGCCGGAGCCCACGCGGCCAGCGTCGCTCTTGCAGCGTCGAGTCCGGCGCTTTGGGATTCCGCAGTGTTAGATCCATGGAAGAGGACCGTGCGCACGCCGTGTGAGTCTGTCTGTCTTCCCTGAAATTTCCTGGCGTGACTCATGACTGGCTTTCCCTGCGCCATGAATGGGATAATTGAAATACTTTTCCAGCGGTCAATTTAACATGCTTTAAACCCAACGGTAAGATGACAGGAATGGCAATTATACTCCCACCTACGTTTTGTAATTTTTAATCTCCAGGCTGGGCAGAGTTTATGCTCGTTTTCTAAAGGTCTGGCAGTTTGCAGGTGTGCACCACAACGCCGCGCTCTCCCTGTGGCTCGCGCGGCAATCCGGAGGGCTGTGGGCTGCGGCTGGAATAGGATCGGGGCTGCCTGCGTGTTGCTCAGGCCAAGATGGCAAAAAAGTAAGGCAAGGAGAGCAAAGAAACAGCAGCAAAGTGATACGAGGGGGCGTATGGAAAGGAAATGTTATTAATGACCAAGCAAAGGAGAAATATTTAATGAAGATAAAGCGCAGGACGCTACTCGGCGGATAGCTGGAAAAGAGCTGATCCCGAGCTGAGGGGTAAAGGAGGGGGACAGACATATGAAATGAGAGGCAGCGAAGAACTGCTCGTGTTGGTGCCGAGGAAGGATACGGGCGAGTCGTGAAGCGTGTGCTGCGGGAAGCGAGAGGCCGGAGGTCGCAGAGGAGCAGCCTCACGGAAGGTGCAAGCAAAGGTCCTGGCTCCAGAGCCGGCCAGCCCCGGGCAGGCCTGCAGGCGTTTCACGCAGCAGAACAGCATTCCCCGTCTTCCCGAGAGGTCTCAGCAGCCACATTTGTGGTGGTGACAACGCGCTCGGGGGTCGGTCAGCCCTGTCACACCGGGGGGTGCTGCTTCTGGTGATCGAGCTGTAGCTCTTGGTCGCTGCCAAGAAAGCAAAAGTTGGAAGGTGTCGCACCCATGGTCTGAAGAGTAACTCTGTCATTTGGGGAATGTCTGTGACACCATCCAAGACTGACAATGTTTAGAAGAAACATCTTTCGGGGGTGAATTCCCTCCGGGGGGGGCGCCTAACTGACAGATGCTGCAATCTGTGAAGTGCTGTTCTGATGTGACTCGGCTGGCGCAAGACTCTGCAAAAAAGGGGGGACTTGGACTGGACCCGATTCCTTTCGGCTGCTGGCAAAAGTATCCGTTCTGGGCTTCCCTTTCTCTGCAGTTTTTCAACATTGCCCAGTGCAAGGACACACGCGTGGGCTTGAGACTCTTGGTCTCAAGACTGTTGTTTGGGTGCAGAAAATGGTAGTTTGTGCTAGCGATGTGCTGCTGGGGCCGTACGGCTTTGGTTCGCGTGTGAGTCCGCTCAGATCCGGATCCAGGACTCCGTGCAGAATAAACTTCCTTTGACTCCCAAAATTTCCTCCTCTGTCAGCAAGATTCACGCGAAGCATGGATGCGAGTGGGAGCTTTATACAGGGGGTTTGCTGGCTGAAGGGCTTCACCTAGGGACGTTATGGCAGCTCCCTGGTTATATATTAAAGTAAGGACAGAGGACTTGTTATTTTTAAAAAGTGAATTTTAATATCCTTTGAAATACCTAACTGGAAAATATTTTTTTACAGCTAGATGGAGTGATTATAGCACTGTAAAAATCAATCACTGTTCCCCTTTTAAAAGGTTCTTTGCATTTACCAAGCTGATGAATAGCCTAATTAAATTCAAAGGAGTTGAAAAAAAAACAAGTTCAGAAACCGACGCATGCTGAATTGCTATTTTGGGGAACGCAAAATACGACTATGTCAAAAACCTGTTTGGTGAAGCAGCATGTGATGAAAACTGTCTTGCTCAGTTGAGGCTGCTCCCTTTCTATCTCTCATAAAGATTTTGAATGAAGAATAGCAGTGCTGGTTTTTCAGGATCGGAGTTCCTGTTTCATCCTCACCTTTTGCACTTCTAGGAGTGATGAAAAACAGGAGGAAATTATAAATGCAGTAGTATAAATTACTGCTTTTCATTTTTATTCTTTGTAGAATTGTGCATGAATAATCATTTTTACGGCTTACTTTACTGTCCAGGCGGAGTAGAATTGTGCTGTGCAAGGCACTAATGCGGAGCATGAGGAGGGCTGAGTTACTTTAGCATAAAATGAACATGAGGAAAAGAAAAAACTTATTGTCTTGAACTGGGAGATTTAAGGGAACCTACTGCATTGCTACAGCTAAAATGTTTTCATTTTTGTATCTTTAATTGTATAACTAATTTATATTTATTATACTTATTTATTGTTCATATCAATTTATGATCGATATTGAATTTATGTCTTTTTTCTTCCTTACATTTCAGTCCAGTGAAACAACAGAAGGGTGCTACAAACATTTGCATTTGCTTGTTACAAACTTCTAGTGAAGCCTTCTTTTAGTTTCTCAGGCTTGTTTAGTTTCCAAATACAACAGCAGGAGTTAATATTCCCTTAAAGATGGTCAGTGGATTGCCTATGTGAGAAGTTACCTAATCTGGCATTTGGATGCTGGAGAACCAAATTGTCTTTTCTGCAAATGGATCAGCTGTTTGCCCACCCTCCACGTAATAGTTGTAGGGACCAGCTCTACACACATTTTTGCACTATTATCTCAGTTTAACTGATGTGAAAGAAACGGAAGGGACAAAGAGTATTAGGGCTCTTACTCTTACCCCAGATTTGAAAAGGCTAGCTGTAAAGAAGAGTAGAGGGAATGACAGAGAAGAAAATACGGTTGTGATTAGAGAAAACGTACCATGCAGGCAAACAGAGATAAGGTCCAGGAGGAGGCTTGGTGGGTAGGTGAGAGCTGGAGCTGAGCTGGAGCCGAGGGGCAAGCGAGAAGGTGAAAGAAAGAGGAGGCAGCTGAGGCAGAGGCGCGCAGCGTTGAACCCCGAGGTAGGGGAGGAAGGCCGGAGGACTGGGAAAAATGAGACCGGCAGACGGACACCAAGTGCCACGCCGAAGGAAACGTTAGGAAAGAGCTTATTAGAGCAGTCCAGGGAGCGAGGGAGGAACGAACAGCAGGCTTGGGAGAGCGAAATCCGCTGGAGGCTGGCCCGGAGCGTGGAGCGCCGCGGTTGGAAAGAAGGGGCGGCTAATGCGAGGAGAGGGACCCGGGCACAGGGCAGGACACCGAGATCCGCGGGGTTCAAACGCTGCCCAGGGACTTTTCCGCAAACCGTCAGGTCGTCGGGCGTGTTCAGGATTACCCTTTGGCTTGGAGGAGAGAGAATGAGGGATTACTCTGATTTTCTTGTCGTAGATCAATGCTGTAGAAAAATAAATAGAAGAATTTCAGGTAAAAAGAAAACTGCCAGCAGCTCCGTTTCTTGTTTGGATTTCTTTTTGCTAGCACATAACTGGAATTTGACATTACTTTCTCTTTGCTTCCAGATGTATTAGTGCACATTTTTCTGTGAGAATAGTGTCACTGGCAGGTTTGGATTGACTTCTGCTACTGACTGATTTGGAAAGTGAAGCCTTCTGGGGGAGATAAGCTTATAAGTAGCTCCATAGAATTTCTACTCGTCTCTTTTTTTACATTGTGCAGAGGTTATCAGGCAGCCAAAGTTCAGTCACTCTCAAGTGCAGTTCACGGCTCAGGAATATACAGGTGCCAGAAGAATTTATTGCAGAGTGGCACAGCCTGATTTCAGTGTGAGAATGGTCCCTCCAGTGAAAAATTCATAACACGTCATAGAATTGGGAGTTTCCCCAAAGCATCTCACAGTGAAAAGCTGAAACCTGTGATAAACTTAATAGGTGGATTTGCTAATCTTTTTGTTTTGTAAAGTTTGTGTGTCTGGAAAAAATACCAGTCTCCTGACTTTTTTATTTAGACATTACAGTTGTTAGTTAAACCGTCCTTCTTCTTGTTTCTCTCCTTTTTTTTTTAATCCTTTGCACCTCATTAGACAGTGATCTTGGGCTAGTACTAACAACACAGCCTTCTACCAGTAACTCCTGGCAAATGGCTGGTGTGTTTCCATCGAGTCGTGAGTACAGTTGCACGTTTGGTCAGCTGGATGTCGGAAATTTTTAGAATCTGGTTTTGCTCCCATATGCCGATAGATATCAAGAAGAAAAGTGGTAGAAGTGCCCATTCATTTTGGTGCCCAGTCTGAGACGACCAGATTCTGGTATTTCAAATTCGTTCCTGTTTTGCAGCCCATGACAGGCAGCCATCAGGGCCAGTTTTATAAAGGTTGATGTGGAAGGCTACTGGAAGGAGTTTGGAGTGCTAGCCAGGGAGTACTTTTCGTGACGGCATCACAGCGCTTCTTTTGGGATCTCAATCCAGCATCTAACTGTTTCTAAAGTGAAGCCACATTTTGGGGGGGGGCGCAGAAAACCCTGCAGTTCCTGCTTAGCACAGGTAACACCTTCAGCCACTGCGGTGATCAAATTCTATTGCCTCTACTGCCAAACCGAGCACGTTTGCTAATTTTCTAAATCGTTTAAATTTGTGCAGATCCTTATGGGAAAGAAAACATACACCCTGCCAATGAACTTGAAGGTTCTTCTTTATAGCGTGGGAGCATTAGTGCTCTTCACAAAAATGCTTTTGATAGGAGAAAGACAAAGAGCTTGTCCCCAGTCCCATTTTTACCTAAAATCTTGTAAGAAACTACAAATTCCCAGCCTGGGAAAAAAAAATTAGCCCAGAACTTTGGTTAATCTTTGGCAACATTTTAGGTAACTGGAAACAGAGTCTTCTAATGGAATGTGTCAGGCAAATTGAACTGTAGGAGGGACTGTCAGCTATGCCTACGGTTTCTTATACTCATCTCCTATTGGAGATATCACTATATAAAAATCTTAAAACATGATGAGCACAAGCACTGCAGCCTTCCTAATAGTTTTCCTTATTTGAGCCTGATAATAGTCCGTTACGTCACCGTTACTGCAGTTAATCATACCAACCTTTCTTCACAGGTTTGCTTTCCTTGCAGTTAAGTTTTACCTCAGGTAACAGTAACTCTTTTTAGTGTTATTGCCTTAAGGTCTAGGAACACCCTAGTCCTTGTTTCTGGCCTCATGGGCCATGCAGATAACATTGATGTCTTGAACTAAATCCAGGAGGAAATGCAGTATGAGACCCTTTACTGCTACTTAAGTGACCCTTCTGCACATATCTAGCTTTTAAGTGTCTGAAGTTAGATGAAATTAATCCCATCCCAACTGGAGTTATTCACCATTACCCTCCTGACTGTCAGATGAAAGGCAAAGAAACATGAGCAGTTCCCAAAACCTTTGTTTGCAGCTGTCATCTGACATTTTAATGTCATTCTCCAAAAGCAGTCAGGATACTATCCTGAACCCAAATTCAAAGCAGGCAAGTTCAAACCTATGCAGTTAAATAAGCAGAAGGTTAACAGTCCAGTCCCATCTGCCAAATCTGAGGACTAACCAAATCTAAAAGCTGTGTTGTCATCCAGGGTCATAAAAATCTAAAAGAAGAAAGATCTGTAAGCCATCCAGAATCATAACATGGCCAATTTTTTATTTAGAAGCCTCTTTAAAAATTGAGGTTGTGATTTCCCTCTAATTCAGCCCAAGAATTTCTCATTTTTGTCACTTTGCAGAAAACTGATCCAAAACAAAATCACCCATGGCTCTGAGGGAGTATCAGGTCTCCACTTCTCAACGTATTAGACATGGATTCTTATGAAGCTGTTGGCTGTTGTCCCTGCTGGAGAAACCCTTCACTTGCATCCTTCAAGAAGTAAGAGCCTGATAAATAACAGAAAGTCCTTCTTTCCCGTCAGCTCTTCCAACTGCTTCAAGCCAGATGGAGCGTTCTCTTTCTGCTTCTCCCATCTTTGATTTTGGAAGCACTAAACCATTTATTGTTCGGCAAGAACCCACAGCTTTTCTTTCTCTTCTCATCCTATTTTCTGTCTCCTGCTGCTGTAAATAGCTCCAGACTGTCACTGTGACTCTTCTTCAAAGCTTCTCCAAGCTTGCGGAGGATGACTGACCCAAGTTTTGTCAGTTGCTCAGTCGTCCCCAGGGACCCCAGGATTACCACGGCCCACAGCAATCCCAGGGATACCAATTCATCTTTTTTCTAAAACAGACAGCTGGGACAGATGTGGGTGCCAAGGACCTCGTGCAAACCGTAACACTTGGGAAAGCTGGAAGCAGCAGCAGAAGCCCTGGCAGTTGTGTGCCCTTAACCTCGAGGAAGACGGCATCGCTCCGGCCATTCCTGCGGCACGTTCAAAGGGGTTTCATCTAAACCACACGGGCTTCCGCCCGTTTATTTCCATACTGATACTTAAATAAAGCTAAAATTCTACGGAATTTGATAGCACTTGTTTGGAAGAATTGAGGTTAGAGAGGAGCTCTTTCGTCAAGTCTTACATATTTAGTAACTGACATCTTCTACTATATTTAGGTTGTGTACTGAAGAGCAGATAGCTGATTATGTAACAAATTGAACTTTTTCCGGCCTCTTTGTGATGAGCAGGGCATTCGGCACCCTGATTACAGTTGTAAACAGTTAATAATTATTGTAATAAGTACTGTTATCATTAATCTAGGATTAAACTTCTGAGATTTCCAAAGTATTTTACAAAATAATGGAGACCTGTAACACTGCTGTGAGTTAATTAAGACCTGACATCCTTTTTTTGGTTTGGGTTGTTTGGGTTTTTTTTTTCAGAACTGAGGATTAAGGGCCTGATCTGGAAAGGAATGTAGATGATGCTGACTCAGGTTTCAGTTTTAGTATTCATAATATTGATAACATTTACTTAAGTCTTTAAGCTCATGTAGCTTATGTCCTTTAATATCATAACTGCGAAGTTATACCAAGGTACTGGTGGCCAGACTTTTCCAGAAGCTTCTCTTGCTATTTATAATGAAGGCACAATTAACCCGAGTGTTAATGAACTTATAAATTTTGCTAGTGCAACATTTGTTACGTGTGTGAGGAAAAAGAGGAAGGCTGGAAGAAAATTCATGCAACAGAAAGCCATTCAGTTTTTTTAATCCCCAGTTAGTGGTGAACCAACCATGTAAGTATCAGACATAAGGAAATTTTTTTAAGAACGATATTTTTGTGAGTGTTTAATTTCAAGTAGTTGGCACTTTCCAAAGATTACTGAGGAAATGGATGGCATCAGGACTTTGAGATCTGAAGAAATTTCCCCAAATACCCAGGCCTTTCATCTCCCAGAACTCTGCTCTAAAAATTAAATCCTCACCCTTCAATGAGAGAACGAAACAGATTTCCATCATTACTGTGCTTTATAACTCCACAAGTCAATCAAGAAAGATGCTGCACAAGGAACAAACATCTTATACTCTTTGGTTTCTCCTGAAGCGCTAATTATCAGTGCTACGCTTAAAAAGTCTACCTGCTCTTATTTTTGTGATCAATCTTCTAATCATCTAATAAATTACCAGGGTAAAAGAATGACTTCGGTTAACTCTGCAGTAAATTGGCTGTTATTAGTCAGCAACATTTCTTAATACTCTGTTTGTGTATATAGCTGTAGATGAATTGCCAAAGTAATATAATAAGTGAATAGGGAAACCTGCGGTTCTTCTTTCTAATTTCACCAAAAAAACCCAGTATTCACATTTGAAATAGAGAAGAAATTAAACAAAATCTCTGTAGCTGATTCTGTCGACTTACTGTTGCTTGCTTCATTCATGCCTATGCAATGTGTGGGCATAGTCATCATAAGCCTTCCAGTGTTCACCCAGTTAAACACCGCAGAAGTTACTGTTGATTAATTAATCTATAATTTATCACCTGCTGAAGTGTCAGCCCTGGGGAGATGGAGTAATTTATATTCTGTATTCCCTAAGGAGCCACACGTTACCTGTGAGTTACCACACATTGGACACAACAAAGCGGTTGACTGGTTTTATCTGAAACAAGCTCTGTCTCCCAAGACAGCGGCATTTGGCGTTTGACTTGATGTCGTTTAAGTATTACTGCATGCAAAATTAATTGGTTACTTTTGGTTTTCTTCTGATAAAAAGACACAAAGTCTTTCATGTCCCTTCTCTGATTTACTGACATTTTGATGTAACTTTTAGTGTGTTGCCTTGTATGTTCTTTTCTCTTTTAGTAAACCAACTGCCATTATCTTTTCAGCATTCTATTTAACCGTGACAAACCATATCTTCAGATTTAGTAGAACTTTAATTGTTTCTCCTTTAAATATCGATACTCCGTGGTTTTGCTGCAAGCCACTCTTCCAAAGGAAAAATATATCAGAGCTGAAGAGTGGTAAAATGAATTGCCCAGTTTCCATGTGATCCCATCCTACCATAACTCAACCACGTAACATCACCTATCAGGCAGTAAGGAGGCAAATGCAAATGAGTGATAAAACATGACACAATTCCTGTCCCTCCACCTTTCCAGCCTCATCCAGCCTCAATGGAAAAGAAATTTTACACTCTTTTCTTTCCTTCTGTAGCTGTTTCTACAGTTTTGTGCGTCGGGTGGGTTTTTTTTCCTAATAGCAACTCTTGGGACTTGGAGAGTGACGGACTAGGTCGCTGATTAGTTTCCTCAGCTTCGACATCTGTGGTTTCTCCGCCTAGGCAAAAGAAGAGAGCAGATACAAGGGCTGGAGCCCTGACTGCTTTGTGACATTAACGGGGAAGCTGACGCAGCCGCCGGCGCGGATCAGGAGCACGCACAGCACCGTCGGTCTCCAAGCTCGGGCTCGCGCAGCCGCCGTAACCGCCGGATGCCTCGGCCACGGTCACTGTCGACAGACGTGCCCCAAGCTCACAACAAACGCGGTGCGGTGTGATTTAACTTACCCCACGGCGAAGAAGGAGAGCAGCAAGTCGCTTCCCGTGCGTTCGTCACGGCCTAGGAACACGGGCGCCGATAGCTCTTGCTTCTCGGCAGAGGTGCGCTGAGATTCTACCCTGCGGCAAACTGGTCGCGTGTCTGAGCCCGGCGGGGAGCGCGGCGAAGAACGTGCTGACACAGGAGAGCTCGGAAGGAAGGGAGAATATTCTGTCGTAGTCACCGTGTGTTTGGAGTATTGTTAGAGGCGTTTGGCATACCGCACTGGGCTCCTGGCGCGTGGCTTCCCAAATGCGTCCAAAGGCTTAAAAGTTTTAATTAAAGCTCTTCGTTTAAATTGCTGACTACTGAAGGTGTTAAGACTTTTCCGGGTGACAGCTGTATCGCTTATGGTGGACGGCTCAGTTACCAGTTAGCAGTAACATTAAATTTATGTGATGCCACTATATAAGTTAGCTAGAAAACCGTGGAATATCATATGAATCCATTTGGGAAGTCACCATCTCAGAGGCTTGCTGAGATTAAAATTCAGCTTTGCATAATCATCCGATATATAAGCACCAACAGACCCAGAAACTTTACTCATTTCTAGATTACTGCTATTAGTCAATTTTTAGGCTGCTAGGAGTATCTCAACACACATGTTAATCAGCACAGATTACCGCAGTTTAGTACCTTCTCACTCATCCTTCCAGTTTTTAGGCAGTAGGCCTGCGATGAAAAAGCGCTATATTCCTTTTAATCTTTTCTTCTATTTTAACCTAGCACAACCCACAGCCTTTTGTTCACATATGTGGCAGAATGTCACTATGGTAATAACTGTGCTATTTTTTTCAGCTGTTTTAATGGTATGCTAACATTTGTTGGAAGCTAGAGATTTTGCTGGGGTACTGTTTCTCACATCTGCAGCATATTGCCCACCGAGGTTTGTATTGTTGATTCAATTTCTGATTATAAATCCAGACCTAACTCTTATTTGTTCTCCTTGGCTTTCACTGAATGAACTAAATTTGTGGGTTTGTATTCTTTGTGTGTAATTTTCCTCAAGACACTCTGTGAAAATCACTATGTAAGCACAATTTGTGCTGCATGGTGTTATTAAGTATTCTCTTTTAAGTTGTACAGTGAAAGAACTGTATAATTCATTTTGTTGTAGCTTCCCAAACAAATATATTTTGCTAAAATATTTTTGATTAAAAATTGGTGTGTCATGTAGCTACTTCCCACTGATTTTAAAGCGAGCACAAAATAGGATAGGAGGATTTTCAAAGGATGTGTTTTTCTCAGGTGTTTTCTTTGGGTTGAATCTAAAAAAGCTTCCACTGGTAAAATACTGTTTTAAAGCTACCACATATAATTTCCTATGCCAGTATTCCTATGGAGGTCAAGATTTTAGAGTCAGATCATCAATATACAACATACTTCATAGCTGAGATATGTGAATCAATCTCCTTTCTTTCACTTTGAAATTTAATATAATACAGATCAGAGTGTGGAGAACCATGGTATGCAGTACTTAAAATATTCTGCTGGTGAGAAGGCAATGTGGGAACTGCTTTTTAAAATAAAAATAAAAAAATCCGATTTTTACGTCAGACCAGGAGGTGATTATGCACTGCTACTTCGCAGTTCACCACCACAGCAGTGAATAGTGAATGACTGCCTCAAAAACATGGGCAGCTGAGTTTCTAAACAGATATTAACCAAACTGCACTTCCATGGTAATCACTTCTAGTGCGTTAGACATCTACCAGTTGGTTTTTTGTCGTTGTTGTACCAGTATATTCTATGGTCTGAAAATTTTTTGTTTGTTTTGACAACAGTTTTTACAGAATTTGCCTTCAGTGGTTTGCAGAGGGCTAGCTTTGTCTATGGAGCTGCAGCCAAATATTACTCTCAGATCTACATGATCAGCTTTCATTTATGTTCATATTATTGACAAATATATATACAATCTGATGTAATTTCACTATGCCAAAGCTTACATTGGCAAAAAAAAAAGTTCCAATTCAAATAAATCTTATACATTGTGTCTTTAATAAACATTAAATTTGAATCCAAACACCACTGAAACTTAGGAATTTCTCCACTTTTCAGTATGCACCTGAGTTCCATCGAAAGTAATAAAGGTACTGGAATCAAATCCAAATGGAAATACCCTTCAAAGTGGGCAAGTGATATTTAGAACTGGGTCTGAGTTTATGTGACTCACACACCCGACTCTAACAGTTGAATCATCAAGTTACAACTGTTTCTTGATTTATTGATGTATACAGAGCACGGCAAAACTTGACATCCTCTGCTAAGTTCTACTGTACTCCAATTTTGACTTGTTTTTGAAGGAATCATCATCTTTCTGAGTCACTGAGGTACAATAGCATCTTCTCTGCTCTTGTCACTGGCTCTTTCCACCAGTTTCTCTCTGGCTCACCACTCTTCGATGTCCTACCCTGCCTCCGCTGCAGTCTTTCCATTCCTCAGTCAACATATTGCTGGCATATATTTTTATTTTTATTGCTTTTCTGGAATCCCACTTCCTGAGTGACCTCTTTCGCTCCATATTCTCTGTAAACACTCTTTTGTATACTTGTAGAATCTTAAACCTGTGTTAACTCCTCTGCCCAAATATTTGGTGGGGGCAGATGTAGGCCAAGTAACTCAGAAACCAGACTTGTGCCTCAATTTTCTATTCCTAGTTCATCAGTCCTTGTGAACTGGATGAGCCTCCTGTACAGCTAATGGAGCGAAGGGTGCGCTTCTGAAAGCCTTCAGGAGGAGGCCCTATCTGCCCAAATTTTAAGTGCAAGTTAAAAGCCTGAATTAGGCACACCGTGTGTCATGTTCCGTGACTCTCTGGATGCAGAGATGGGATATTGTTTAGGCTTGTACTTCCCCAGCTTAAGACTATTAAAATTGAATTTTCTTTTTTCCTACCCCTCTTTTATGTTATTGTCATTGACATTTCAGATGTACTTTCAGTAATTCAGATTTCCAGCTGTGCAGTTCTCTGACCTGTCTTAGGCTTCTTGTGGGCAGATTTACTTTTCTAACATCTCTCAAAATCCATCCTTTTTGTTACATCTCCACAAGAAAAAAACTCATGTCTCTTTTTTTTTTTTTTTTTAGTTTTTCCAAGGTTACATTATCCTTCTCTTCCTCCAGTCTCTCTTGCTGAACATTTCCTTCTTACAATCGTTCAGCTTGCAACATTCATTCAATTCTGCCCTGAATTACAACTGACGTGAGTTCCAAGATCCTCAGTTGGGTCCTTATCTCTTGCAAGATAAAGCATTAACTTTTCTCTCTCCCGTTGAGAGAACCCACACTAATACATGATCAGAATACACGCCGGTGGGTTCCTGTTCTTAGCTGGCCTGGCAGGACCCTCTCCCTCTCTCTGTCGACTATGGAAGGAGGCAAAGACAGCAAGTCTCTGTTGGGTCAGCCCCCACTGTGTCTTCTCCTATACTCTTCCCTCCGCTTAGTGATTTTCTTGTAGCGCATTAAGGAGCAGGTTTCCATAGAACTCCTTCCTATCCAAAACCTGCTTCTGTCTTCAGCCTTCCAATACAACAATGATTCCCTGGGTCATTGCCTGGTGGATAGGGGCAACAGAATCTTCGGGTTGGATTGCTATGCAGAGCAGAGGAATTAATCCTTTTAAATCTGAAGAATATTGGTAATTGTGGCACTTGTAAAAGGTGTTCTCATGCAGGAAGTGCTTGCTTCAAGTTGTATTTTTCACATAGATTTTATTTCTGCAAGTAAGATTTATTTTTAATATCAAAGCATTCAAGTCAGGAGATGGGTTTCAACCTTCCTTGGTTTTATGTTTCAACTGCACTGAGAGTAATATTTTGATTAAAATATTTGTCTTAGACTTCAATGACAGAGCAAATATTAATGAGAAATTCTGCACCACAAGAGCTACAGAGAATGAAACAATCTTTACAAAACACATTTTTTGTCCTGCTCACTTGAACAGTGAATGATTATGCTACCTGCCTGCGAACTGCACTTTTTGTCCTAATCGTACTTTGAGTTCCCAGGAGAGGGTCACACAGTACAGAAGACAACCATTCATTCCAGCATGTGTCAGTTCTAGTGGACTTCCACTCCACACGAAATAGCACGAGCTGATCAGTCATTTTCCCACAGAAATACATTGCACTTCCACATACCTACTGCCACGTCTCACTGACCAGAATTCTGCCCCTGTTGGATTTGTATTCTCTCTAGAATACTGTGGACAGGAAAAAACAATAGAAGACTTTAGTTACCTGTGTCTTCCTTTCCATTCACAAAAATCAACACTCTCTCTTCGCTGACAGGTATTACTAGCTCAATATGGAGAGACAGGTCAGTGGAGTGTTTATATTCAAGGTTAAAGCTGAAAAAAAAAAAAAAGGACAAGAAGACTTGCTATATGATCTTTTTAGCTTGTTCCACTGCCACTGCAGAACTTTATTGCTGCCACACAAAACTCATAATGCTTGCCCTGTCTGACTTCATATGATGGATTACTTAAAGTGAAAAATTATGAAGAGATAACACCTCACATCACTCCAGTGCAATCTCACGTGAAGATAAATGCCTGAAGTGCTCTGAACTCAAGACTTGTAGAAAGGAGAGACTGAGGAAATTCAACAAAACCAAAAGCCAACATGAATGGGCTTTCAAGAGAGAGATGAGAGCGGGAGTGTGAAATAAGATGTCACCGTACTCTGACAGAGAGGACGAAGCCTCGTCTGTGTCTGATCAGTGGTCCTTGCAGTCTGGGAAAGAAAGGAGAAGAAACATGACTGTAAGACAGTGTTATCTGAGGAGTGAGGTAAAGTAAAACTAAATACTAGACAGCCAGATCCCAGCAAAGAGACGAACAGGACTGACATAAACCAGTTTCCTTAAGATCTCCTCAACACTGGAAGTTTCCTTTACGTGGATAGCTTCAGACAGAGACTTTCGGTGGGTTTATGACATCTCCACCTAAAGCTGGTGTCAAAGGTCTTGGCCTTACAGCCAGGAATCTGAGCCTAGGATTTATAATGTCTCCTGCGATTCCTTTTGCTTCTCCTACTGGTCTGGGTCATCTCAGGGGTAGAAAGGGCCCAGCTAGTAAATTTGGTTCAGTTTCCCACAGTGTTTCCACACTGACTTTGGGTGATGGCCTAGAGGTACCTCTCAGAAACACAAGCATCAAAGGTGGGAAGACAGTATGGTGCAGGAGCCGGGAAACTGCCCCAGGAAGCAGCCTGAGAGCTAACAGTCAGAAGTAGTTCCTCCTCCGACCACCTCTTTGCGCACAGACGTTTCCTAGATGTGTCAGCTTGCACGAACTGGAATTTGGCACAGGCCCTGACCACCTGTAGACACAGAGGCATTTGAATACCCCGTTGATAGGAGAGGTTCCTTGCCCACGTGCCAGTACCAGCTCTGGCAGGGCCACGCGTGACTCTACAACTGCTGGAAGGGTTTCACCCAGTTGTGAGTGAGAAGGGCTTTGAAGACGTCCTGGAAGGTGAGCGGGAAAACCTTTGGCAGTCGGTAAGTAGGGTCCACGGTGCCATTCAGCCACCGGGTCCACCCCGTATGAAGTACTAACCCCCATGGAGCTTTCTCCACGTGAAGAGAGTGCCAGCCTGGTTGCTTCCTGGGACTTGGACTTTGTTTTGCCCTCACCAAGAGGTGAGGGCATGGCAGGAGGAGGGGGCCTGAACTGGTCATGTAGTGAGTGTCCCTGGTGGGGCCACTCTGTGTCATCCAGCCTGCGCCGAGCAGTGTCTCTGACTCATTTGACAGGGCCCGTCATTTGTCAGGATTAGTGTCGTTGTCACCTGGAACTTAATTAAATTGCCCACACACACGTATCTAGCACCACTGCCGATGCCTTGGAGTGCCCCACTTGGCCTCTAGCTCCCACCCCAAGAAGGGCATGGATCCCTCTCAGTTGTAGAGAAGTTTCGGACGTCCCAGGGCGTCACTGGTGGCAGTAAGTGTCTTTGTGGGAGCAACGGAACCCAGCCCCTGGGCCTGCGGTGGCTCAGGTACCTTTGGCTTGCTTGGCCGCCTCCGTCATAGTGTTTAGTCAGCGATATTGAGGTCCCCTTTGCGGAGGGCAGGGTCACACTGGACTACCTTGGTGGTCCCCAGGCATCACCAGTCAGGCTCGGGCTGCTGTAGAGATGTGGGTTGTCCAGTATCGAAATTTCTGTGCGGCAGGTAAGGGGAGGAGACCCCTTATGCTATGCCAATGTATCTATCTGAACGCTTTTTCCATATTTACAGATCAATTCCTAGGAGAAGGTGTTCCCCCTGAGGAAATGCATGTCTTTTTGTCTGAAGCCAAGCAAGGAAGAGGAAAAGAAAGGCAATAGGCAACGTCGGTTCTTGCCAGGCAGGGTTGTTTCGGATGTCAACCAGCAATCAGTTACCACTCTCCAGTTAGAGTATTTGCAGTTGAAGAGGTTTCAACCTTAGATTTTACAATTAAAAGAAATTAAAAGGCAATGCTCCTACCCAAATTTTGTTTCAAAACAAGTAAATTTTGTAATACCTAAACTGACAGTCAAAATTTGTTATATAGGGAACGGATGTCAGAGCCAGCTATAGTCAAAACCTAAAACTGACAGAAAACTTTGTTATACTTGGATTTTATGACATGCTAGAGTAAACAGGATTTTGACTGACAGCTTCTCAGGGAGACAATCTTACCATCCTCGTATTGTGAAAAGTATGTTAGCAGAAGAGCACAGTAAGTGGTATATGTGCCAATATGCAACAAAACCTGTTCAGAATTTTTTATGCTACTTGAAAACGAGTGATGTAAAGACAGCTCTAGCTTTTCTTTTTTTGATGGATTTACAAGAACATTAGAAAAATCAGATAAACCTATTTAAAGTGTCTAAATTCCTTAAACTATAATAACTTATTTCCCAAAATGTTATGTTTTCATTATTTTTTCTGAACAGATCTTTGATTTTGCAATGTTTTGTGTTGTACAAGCCTCATCTTTCTTCTGTTTTTTTGTCACTTTTTGGAGCCTTTGTGCTTCAGGCACATCTAACAATGTATCTGAGCTATAATGAGGAGGCCATAATTCAGCACAGTATTCACATTAGGCACCTACTACTATTCAGTATAATGAATTTTTTTATAGGTATTTTCCAGTCTTCTCTTACAGAGTGGCCCTTACAGCTTTACAGAGGCAAGCTACGCTTTTCCCAGTACTGTACTTTGCAAGATGACAAATTGGCAGACCCCTCTATTCATCACCAAAGCGGCACCACTCTAATACACAGGTTCTGTAGTTGAATGTAATTAAGATATGCATTATTGATGTGTCTCTGCAAGAAAAGAAGCAGCAAAAATGTATCTTTGTCATCAGGGTCAATCTGAATATGATGGCATCTGTGTATATTGGTTTTACCTAGTATCTTACAAGAGCAGGTCTGTTTTAATTAACTATCTGAAGTAGTTCTTTCCTCTGTTCATTGAACAGGCTTCTCTGGTTTCCCTACCAGGATTTCTGCATTCATTTTTCTCGTTAATCTCTCTCAACATAATCTGATAGTAACTTCATTTTCTTTCCCTGAATTACCCCAGTCTTTTCTCTGGTCATTTAGACTTAGCTCTGCTCACTATTTCTTCCCCTTTCCTTTATCCATTCTTCTCCTATGAACTCTTAATTACCGTTTCCTTAAAACCATGCTCCTCCTTTCCCAACTGCTACAGCTTATCCATTTCCAAAATTTCTTCCTTGTGAAACATCTGGAAAGTTAGGTCATTCTGCATTTGAGGACTCCCAGCCGAGAACACTTTCTTTGCTTTCTCAAGCACTTCAGGGTTACCTAGAAGACTCTGCTGGGCTCAAGGCTCATTGCAGGACCCATTCTATCAGTAACATAAATGTCACGGTGTTGAGGAGCATTGCCTTTCAACGAAGAACTGAGGTGCAGAGATGACAGCCTGCCCGTGCAAGTTCATGGCAGAACCTGGAGATACTGGGCAATTTAATGCCTTTACCACCAAACCATCTTATTCCTGTAGCTGGTAATACTGAGTCATGGTTATCAGTCACAGAGGAGTATGGATGATTCAGAGGTTCATTAATGAAGCACTTTGATGTAGTTGGAGGCTATACTAATCTAGTTTGGAGATACAGCCAGAAGATTCAAGAATCCTGTTGTTTCCTTTTGTGTGCTTGTATTTGATGTTCTGCAGTATAGTAGTTTTCCATGCCAAGGGATTTATTTCTAGTTGCTACAGACTATTACAGTACCCTTCAATGTAACTCTCTGGTGACATTTTTAAATGATTCATACACATTTCATATGTACTAGCTTATTTTTAAATGGAAGATGTAGAGGAAAATCTTAAAAGGCACACACCTGTACTGGGAGCCTCGCTGGAGACATTGCGTTGGAGGAGTCAGTGGTCTTGGACAGGCCACCTCTGCTCTGTTAGGGCTCGTACTTGGGGCTCAGGAAGCCCCTGTGTTATTAACATAATCTGCAACTCATAATATAGCTTCGGGAAAGGTAAACTCTAGGCGGATCAAGGGGCAGCAGGTATCGATCCTGGCCAGGAGAGCGCCGCTCGTCGGGGAGGGAGCGAGCCGCGCCGCAATGAACCGGAGCGGGCACACGCCAGTCCCGCGGCGGGCTGCGCC
>JANVCT010000007.1:2583953-2601581 GCA_026770115.1 Aviceda subcristata | reverse complement strand
AATGATCCTGATGGGAAATAATCATCTAAATTCTGTGCTTTCCAAGGTTTTTAAACCAGTATTGACTTCGTTAGTAGTCTTATACTGTTGTGAACAAAATAACTTACAAAAGCACATTTGATTCTTCAGAACCTAAGGAAGAAAGAGTAATTAACAAAATTATATCTATTTGACAATGCCACTTAAAATTAACAAGGTAATTAAATACTGAAGGGCAAATTGTAAGATGGTGATAAACCTTAAGGTAACAGTTTATCCCCTATAAGAATAAACTTTGTGCCTCTTCCAAAAACCATTGCTTGGAAAGAGCTTTTCAAATCTAGCTACATGGCCAAAAAAAAGTAGGTTAGTAAGCAGTACTGTGTCACTGGGTGTAAGCTGTAAACACAACCCTGCTGAAATGTGGTTCTCTCGCCTCTGCACAAAATTGCGCAGCATAATTCCATGCTATATCTATCATATATAATTCTATAATTATATCTATATCATATATAGTAGTCTATAATTGTAAGACTATTTGGGCAAAAGCCAATTTCGTTTGCTCACATGGGAAATGCAATTGCAGCATGTTCTATGCGAGACAGGGCTTAGCCATACACTCATACCATACACAAACATCCGCGCTTATGCAATTTTCTCATGTTATCATGCACTAAATAAAAATTTAAAAAACGGAAGATTAACATAAATGCTAGGAAACAAAGGAAATGTCAGTGCTAGGAACATAGCTATAGCAAACCTATATAATATCTGAGTCCACAAGGTAAATGTATCCAAATACTGAAACCCAGCAATGATAGTTGCTCCTCGTGAAACAGTAGTGGTTAGGTAAGCTGGATTTCGTCGGCTAACACAGCTGACCTGAAATACAAGAATTCAGACAAACGCATTCCCTTAGTTAGTTAGCAGAGGCACGTCAGACGAGGTTAGCTGGGTGGGTACCTGCTGTGAGAGGGGGCACTGGAAGTTTCCCGTGGACGGATGCGTGCTCCAGAGGTTTTTATACAGGCACGCACCTGGAAGGAATAACTCTCTGCCCCGACCAGTCGGATTGCAGGCTATTTAGAGTAACATTACCAGGCAGCGCTTGAAGAACTTCACTGTGTTACGCTAAACTGTTCCACATTCGCAGTACCAAACGAAAACGCTCTTAGGCTTTGAAGTCCCCAAGCGTACCAGCCTTCAGAAATAAAATCTCGGCTTCCTCCAACCTCATGTTCCATTTTTGCAGATTAAGTGCTCCCTGTGTTCACCTTACAGTCTGCAGTGCCGAGCCAAATGAGCAAGTTACCGTGGGCAAACTAGCGCGTAAATAATATGTGTGGCCACCTGGCAGTAGCCCAAAAGCAGAGAAAAGTTCATGAAGCTCCTACTGCCAGGAAAAGGTCGTTTTCCTTGCTCCACTGAGTGTCTGGCTGGGGAAGCTCTGGATACTCTGTCCTGAGTCACGGAGAGTATGGGGAACTGACAGCCCGGAGGAAATAACAGCTTTCCCGTCACCTTTAGTGCAGGTCGTAACCATAAAAAATATTATATCTACTGTAAGAGAGAGCGCAAACATGAAAATCGCGCTTTCATCAGAAAATCTTGCAGTTGCTTCTTTTAAAACAGATGGCTATTACAGGTGTTGGAGATAAACCACATATATATTCCTTACGTGCTTCAAGAATTTGAGAGTTTTACATGCCTTTATCACTTTTCCTGCCTTTCTGCCCTCCCTTCTCCTTCTTGGAAAAGATTCTGTAGAAAGAAATTCAACTAGAGGGTAGAAAAATTTAAAAGGAACTTTGAAAGTCATAAAGCTAGAAAACAACCCCCGGCTAATTAATGAACAACTGAAGGTTGGCAATAGAAGTAAGGCAGGCATGTAGATTTTTAACTCAATTTATGGGCTTTTAACTCAATTTATAGGCATTTAACTCAATTTATAGGCATCTACATCTTTGGATGAACAGCTTTTGAGTTCAGGTAATGCTCTCTTCAAGAGAGTGGCAAAGGAAAAAATGAGCCTTTTCCATCACCACGGCCATGTATTTCACACACTAGCCGCTGTGTGTATCTAGTAGCCACAGCAGGTATAGGAAAGACTTGGCTGCTCATTCAAATGCTCACCAGTTTTTCCTCTGAAATTTGAGAGTTAAAAAGACACTTTTTTTTTTTTTTTTACTATATATACTTGGGACCTGGTATTAACTGTATTAAGTTGATATCGTAAACGTAGCGTTTGACAGAGCTGCCTGACTTTACACGTAGTGCAGACGAGCGGCCCCGGGCTAGGTCAGTAGCTGTTGTCAGAAAGAAGGCGGCAGAGACGCGACGCTGTTGGAATGACTGCCACAGCTTTTTTTTAAAGACGTTGGTCTTTTTAGCAGGCGCATTCCCGCTGTCACATCTATTGTATTTGTCACCGGGGGTGAATGTAGCTTGGGCTGGTGCTGCTGTTAAATTTCTGTCCTAAGCTTTGGCAATGGGATTGATGCTGAAAGTAAATAGTTTATTTTTTTTAATCAAATCAGAGGAACTGGCTTACTCGATATCGAGTCTCTCGTGTAAGCAACTGAAAAGGATGGCAGCTGTAAGGACAGTGTTACAGCTTATTTACAAATCATGTAGGTATGGCTTCGTTTCTTGTTTGTAAGCGATACAGGAATCAGCACGGATACTCTGAAATGTAGCCGTTGTTGACATATATTTACTATATAATTTTTATAAATGCTTCTTGTGCTACAGTCTATCTCCAAGCATTTCTTGTTTAGCATTGAAAATGAGTGTTGTCTGGAGGTGTAGCCCCATGGAATTAAAATTTCTCCAGACTTCTGTGAATAGGCAGGCCGAGGGGAGTACAGCACCTCAGTTCTGCACATAAAGGGTGATTTTCAGTTCCAAAATCCAGTTCCACAAAGCTCTCTATTATTCAGTTGGCTTTTCTATTTCTATAAGCACGCATGGGAATATTGCCATGTAGACCATTTGTGAAAGAAAAAATCGCAACAGGCTGCCAAATGTGGTGAATAAATCAAACTTCAAATATTTTTAGAATGTATTTATTTTTAATGTGAGTTGTGTGGCTTGGGCTTTGGGGGTTTTAAGTCTGGTTATATGAAACCAAATTGGTGGTGCAGGTCTTTTTCCTTTTTAGTGCTATCCAACTACCAGGAAGGCTACGAAGAGTATGTATTCTGAACTCTGCCTGTCACTGAATTCAGCAGTAGCATCCTCTTCAGTGTGTAGGTGGACTAGAAATATATTTATATTATTGTATTATAGCTTAGTGTGATTTAAATTTAAAACAAATTCAAAAGTTCCTCTGCTCTTAATAGTAGCAAGATCAATGTAAAACAATGTAAAATGGTTAAAACCTTAATTAAAGGGTTGTGAGAAATAGGTATGAAAACATTAAGGTCTTCTCTGAACCCATCAGGAGCAAGAAGCCTGCCAGATTTGTGCCAAAAGAAGGCAGAGTTAAACCAGAAAAATTAAAAGAAATTCTTATCAATGAAGTTAATAGTTGTAAATCACCAGGGCCAGGTGGTAATTACCCAGAACTCCGCAGTGAAATTCCCAGCTCTGGCCCAGAGCGTGGTGCCTGCTGCTGGAAGCGGAGTCGGTACCGGAGCACAGGAACTTGTACAAATGTGAGGTGTATTTCTACGGGGGTCTTGGAGGGGTCCAGGGAACAGCGGGCCAGTATGTCTGACATCTGTGCTGGTTAAACTGGGAGGAACGGTAGTGTTAGTGTTAGCTGGTAAATAATAAGGCAGAGTGTGGAAAAGGAAGAAAGGTTTTGTGTGTTCTTTGAAAGTGTCTACAAACATGTAGGTCAGGGTCCTCCGGTTAACACAGCGTACGTGGGTCTCGACAAGCTTTCGATGAGGTCGCTCACTAAAGGTCCTTACAGAAATTAAGCTTTGCTGGGGATGAGAAGGGGGAGTTACCTTTTGTTTTAATAGTTTGTTAACGGCAAGGAGGCCATAAACGGTCCGGTTCCAGTGTCCCACGGGGAGCTGTTACGGAATGTATTCCTGAAAGCTAACAGGAAATGAAGAAAATAGTGTGGTGACAATAATGTAGAATTATTCAAGATAGTGAAAACAAAGATAAGCTGGAGAGTTCCAAAAGGATCTCTGACATGTTATGGAAGGTGGTAATGTGATAAATGAAATCTGGTGCTGACAAGTATAACATAATAGACAGGGACAGCCTCTCACTCCGTACCACCTAGGAAAGAGACCTTGGTGGCACCAGGGCCAGCTCTATAAGAATACCTTTGCAAACCAGATCAGTAATCAAGACCAAAAAGGGACTGCTGTGTTTTTATAAGGAGAAGGGGAAAAAAAAACCCAAAACAAGGAAGAAAGAACATTGTTTTTCTACTCTAGGAATTCAGAGTTTGTCTCGCATGTTCAGTGTGTGACTCAAGTCTTCGATTAAAACATTCAGGGTCTCGGAGCTCCCGCGGGATTTGCCGGAGGTCCTGGGTGGCCTGGGGAATGACGGACAAAGAATGGCAGACTCCCAGTTCTAGAGCAGATTCTCCTCATCCTTATTGCCAGAGGTATCTGCTGGACTTTCCTGGATGTGGAAAGCAGGTTTGCATTCTCCAAATCGCAGGGGCTTGGTAACTGCTGTCAGCGCCAGCTGAATGCTACAGCATGGTGTTGACAGAGCCTGTCTGTCTGCTGAAGTACAAACCACTCCAAGGTGAAATTTGTGCCCGGTTAGCATATTCCGTTTTTGGCCTTTTTTTTTTTTTTTTTTTTTCTTATTCCTTATGGCTGTGGGATGAATCCCCAGCTTAAAGGCACCAATACCCAAAGGTATTAGTGGTGGCCTTCCTGATTAGCCGCAGCTGAAGGCGTAGAACAGCACAGGGTATGATCCTCAAACCAAACCCACTGTTTTCATTATTTTTAAAATGAGAAATCCTTTCTCTTTGGTACAGGCCTTCTTTTGGTCACCTAGCTGAGGTGACTGAGGGATGGCAACTCAACCACTCCCCTGGGCAGCCTGTTCCAATGCTTGACAAAAGCATTCTTTTTTTTCTTTAATTGATTTAACATTGCATGTTAAGTTGCTCAGGCCTAACTTTATTTGCACATACAATGAGATGACACAAAGGCATGAAGGGAGCAAAGCAGAGTGTTGCCAGATAAGTAATTATTTAAAATTGTGCTACCACATAAGGGATCTTCACGTTCAGGAGCATGGAAGGATGAAGAAGTGCTCCAAGATTTCATGCCGAGAAGAGAGACACCAGGCTGTGCCCGCCTTGCCAGCGGCTCCTGACTGCCTTTAGCCGTGTGTTGCGTATTTAATGCCTGCTCCGTCCGTCCCTGGCAGCGCAAGCGCTGCAGCTTTTGGGGAAACCAGTGCTGCGTCACTTGGGCTCACTGCAGGAACGAAGAGGTGAGGAACGGGACTATAAATTGAGTGTTTATTTCCATCATGTAACCATCCTCTGTGACTTGGGCTGCTCTGGATTAGGCTAAAGAGCCTCATTTGTGTGAGGACAGATGTGATCTGTTGGTTTTTTTTTTTTCCCCTAGTAATTTCCTGGTTGCTGAGGTTTTTGTTGAGCTTCTGTAAGTGTCCCCTATCCCAGCAAAGATGCGTTATGTAAATGAGCAGAGGTCGTTTCGGTCCCACATGCTTGCATGAGGAGGTTGGCGAGGGAGGCACGGCACAACATCCGACACTGCTGGGTGTGAAAAGTGCGTTTGCGTGAAGTCGTGGGTGAACCAGATCCTTTGCCCTTGCATTCACATTTTGACAGCAGAGGCAATATAACACACCTGTGGATTCTTTTTGCAGCTGATTAACTCCTGTCTTATTATAAAGCCACACACTTCTCCTCCCCTCAGCAATGAGTTTTGGGGATTTCTTCAAGCCTTCTGTAGTTAATTTCTCAAAATCTGGAGCTGTTTGCCTTCAAGGATTGTTTTAGTTTGAATTTCCTCATTAATCTTAGTTCTCCTCTGAATTTGGACAGCACTATTTTCCATAGGGACCGGTTTTTTCCTTGGTGCCACCTCTTTCTCACCTGCTTTTTCACCCCACCTGTTTGGAGGTCTGCTGGTCCCTGTGAAAAGAAGTCGTTAAAGCTGAACTTTCATCTGAACTCTCAAAGCTTGGGAAGAATTTTACCTCTTCGCTGAGGAGCCCTCTGCCCTGCCACGGCGTGTTGTCTTACCGCCCCTGGTCCCTCTGCCATTTCTCAGCCGGTTGCTCAGAGAAGGACTCAATGCCATCTGCTATTTTTTCCTTATGGCAAGGAAAGAGATCTCAAACTAATTCCATGGGGCTTTTTATAGAGCAAAGAGTGCGATGGTCTTAATTTACCGAACTGGAAGTTTTACAGCAGGGCTGACTTGACTTGATCTGTTTGGGGGCTGGTTACTATACACACACAAGAGGGACCAACTGAAGCTGGCTGTGTTAAGGATGAACACGCTCTCACTGCTGCCGGCTTTGGTTGGCTGCAGTTACCACCATACAGAGATAAAAATGGCAGGGCTTTTTTAACAGGTTTGGTTTGGTTGGGGTTTTTTGTTTGTTTTGTTTTGGTTTTTTTTGTGGGGAGCTTACTTATCCCCTGTTGTAATAGCATCTGCCTCGGATTAACTTCTGCAAGTCCTTATTCAGGTAAAGCTGCTGAAGCCAGGGGGAGTTTTGTCTTGGGGAGGGATGACGAAACGGCTGAATAACAATAATGTAAGATGTGATTAGTGGTATCCAACTGAAGAGTCTCCTTGCTTCTCTTCCAGTTGTGAAAAATCTGATGTTTCTCTAGTAGGAAGATGAAAATGGATTTGGAGTCATTTCAAGTGAGTGACTAATGAGTAGTTCAAGCAATATTGCAATTAAGCAATTAGTTTTGCAACAGGAATTAAATATTAAGAAATTAGTCTTTGCAGGCAATTATTAGAAGTAACTTGACCTTATTAAAAAACATCAGCTGGAAGAGTCTTTATTGACTCGGCAGCCACCTTAGAATCACGGAATCACTTAGGTTGGAAAAGACCCTTAAGATCATTGAGTCCGACCATTAGCCTGGCACTGCCAAGTCCACCAGTAAACCATGTGGTTTTTAACGAACCTGGCCTTGTATGAGCTTAGCTGTACAAATATAGAGGGCAATACAAAGTCTGTTTCCTTAACTGTTGTGCATGCAGATCAAAAATCTAAAGCAAGTCAAAGCAGCACCATGCCTGAATTAGTCCACAGACTCTTGATGACATTATTGAAACCATAGTTGAAATGTCAAATGCTGACCATAAGGTAAATTTCTGTGTCGTTGGAATCGGTGGGATTTTTGCCTTAGACTGCCAGAAATATAATATCATTTCCTCAGGTTTAGCTGTAAGAGGGCTCTTGTGCATTTGGTATTGTGCTTTTTCTTTTTTTCTTATTTTCTTTCTTTCTTTTTTTTTTTTTTTGCATGTACAGAATGAGTTTGGGTGCAAAAGGGATAGTTTGAAGCCTCCAGTTTCACCTGGATTTAATCAACATCTTCATGCTGCAGTATTGAATATGTAGGAAAGCTCAGCAAGCTTGTCAAAGCAAGAACTGACAAATTTAATCCTGAGTCACTAGTAATATTTATTTTTACCAAAAAATCTATTAAGCCTCTGCATCTGTCATCACATCTTTATAACTGCTGCCCAGAGCTGTAAATGGGCTGTAAATTCAGTACTGACTTACCTGCTGTATCTTGCTGTGCACCTGCTTCGCAGGCAAACCTGTGCTGTCTCTGAAGGAGGAGAGGATGCCTGCTTTGCTCTATAAAAGCCCAAAGGATTGCAGTCTGGATATCTAACAGACAGCTCACTTCCAGTCGGGAGTCATCGCTAAGCCCTTCCTAGCTCACTAAAGACGGAGCTGCTGTGGCAACGTGCCCCTCCTGACTTCTTCAGGACACCAAAAATTGTTCCTGGTTTTGGTCTGCAGAAGCCCGAGTTGGGGTTTGCTGCCTTTTGGGGATGTAAAGCCAAGTTTGACTGTTCGAAGGGAGAGTTTTGGTGTTGGTTTTTTTTTTTTTTTTAATCAGAGGGACGCTTGAGCCTTGGCACGTTTCCTCAGCTTCGCTTACCGTATGGTTGTGTTTCGTGGAGGTGAGAGGCGAGAAGTCCCAGGAGCTGAGCTCCGGGGAGGCAGCCGGGCTTGGCAAACCTTTTGTTGTGCTGCTGCCTCCGCAGTCACGCAGCGTGCGTGTAATGCATTAGGAATGGCCCGGAGCAGGCAGAATTACATTATCTGGAAAGTACCAGTAATACTTAAAGCTATGAAAGATTTGCCTGGCAGCTTTTGTAAGGCTATTCGGGAAAAGATATTTTGGGATGACTATTACGGCAGGGTTAAAACCATTCCCCGCCGGCACCACCGAAAGGAGAGGGGCCACTTTGTGCATTTTAAGCCAGCGATGGGTCCCGCGAATACTCGGTTGGCCCGCTCCCCTCCGAGGACACGTCCCAGGCAGAGAGCCAGGGTCTCGGTATGCGAGCCTACTTGGGGAAAAAAAGACAATTATTTGAAAAGCTGTTTAAGGACCATGATCGCAGCATTTCAGCTCAGACAGAACCTCAGAGGAGGGGTGTAGGAAACTATCATCAGGTGAAATGTGTGCCATGAGTAACAGTATCCTGCCACGGAGCGCGAGCTCATCTGGCTACGGCGGTAGCAATCCTGGGCAATTACATCTGTATGGATGCTTTTACGTTATTTTTCTTTCTGGTCAAGTACTGAAATGTATTGCTAAGGTTGCAAGGAGCCCTCTTCAGCTGTTTCCCATGGAAATAGTTATTGTGGGTGCAGTTATCCATGCATGAGCTATGAAATTCAATTAGAAGAATAATAGTCTTATTTTGGTTTTAATTATCACCTGTTCTGCGATGCAGCTCTTCTAAAGAATGTGGTTAGTGGTAGTACTGTGTGAGCTGAGCCGTTTTCCCCTGCAACAACTGCCAAGTACAAAGACTTTAAAAAACAAACAAACAAGACCTGAGCTTTGCTGTATTAGACTCGTTGATGATAATATGTCTTCTTTGGCCCAGGTCCTTCATTTAACATTTCAGCCACTCTCTTGGTTCAGTTGGTAGCAGCTCAATCTTCAGCAAAGTCTGTCTAAAACATGGTCTAGCTAAAAGGAAAAGACAGGAGCAGTGACAAGTAGGAGCAGAGGCAAGAGACATTGTCTACTATGAACAAGACTTGTTGTTGTAATGAATACAGCTCAACATTTCGCAAAATGTGTGATTGTACCTTGCACAACTCTGTGTGGTAACACTGGTTTTAACTACATTATTCAGTAATATGAATTACTGTGGGTATACCTGGTGCCTGCGCAAGTTCAGGCAGCCGTGCCCTCTTCCACTGCGGTCTCCTGTTGTTCCCGTGCCGAGTGGGATGTTCATAGGTGGGTGCTTGGGGCATCGCCAGTTTACCACTGGGATTTGAACATGGTCGGTGCTGGACCCCGCACGTCCCCATCGGTAAAGCTCCTCCTCTGCTGGAAGCTGAGGCTTCCTCCTGCACCCGTGGGTTTCGGGAGGCAGTGACGAGCCCGGCGTGCCTGCCCGTTGCTGATGGACGTAATTCTTGCCCAGCTCTTGGTGTCCTCCTGCCGTGCGCTTGCAGAGGTATCGATCGCAAAGGCACTTGGTGATGTGCTTTGTTTGTTTGTTTGTTTGTTTTTCTTTTCTTCTTTTTTCAGTCCTTGCTGACCAGATCCTGCAATGTCACGCGGGTGCTGGGGAAGACGCCAGAGCACAGTGATGTTCACACTTTGCTGACTCTGTGCCAGGTTCGCAGGTTGGCGACAGGAGTGGCTGCTTATGTCACACACATACACACACACCCCCCCCGGGTCTTTTTTTTTTAGGCATTTGTTGGTAACTCAACAGAGACAGGAGGAACTGGATGCTCTTCAGGGACCACTCTGATTGGCTTCAGGGCGATACGTGGTGCTTTCATTTCTTAAACCTATATTTAAGCACCAACAACAAAGAAATTCAATATATTAATGCTGTGAGCAGACTCGTCCCGCTGGAAGTCAGGTATGTGCCGAACATGGATAGTTCAGTGCTGGCGAGAAGCTGAGAGCCGGGGAATGAGGATGGTCTGGACTTGTGCCTGGAGCTCTGGAAGCCTCCATACCCTTACACCACCCATGTATAAACCCTTCTGTCCCCATCCCTTTTTTACAATTCAAAGCGAAAAGGGAGCTCTTTACAAGAATCTTACTGTAGCTATAGAAGTTTCTGAAACACCAAACAAAGGGGGGTTTATTTGTTGGTTTTTTTTTTTAATCTAAAGGAGTTGCTACTTCCTTCTTCCCCAACCAGTGATAACTTGTGAATGGGCTCAACTGAATCAAGTACCGGGGAAAAACAATTTGCTGTACCGGAAAGCCTGCACGTATGCAGGGTGTTTCTGTGGTTTTAGCCTCCTGATTTGCACTAAAACCATTTGGGTTTGTTTTGTTTTAAATGATGTTTCTGAATTTTGATGCCAGGGAATCCCTTGGCTTATACATGGTGAGTTGAGTTTGAAAGCTGGCTAAGGGGGGAGCAGAACTTATCCCCTTAAGTTAAATATTGTTACTGTCATCTTTGCATTCCTGTATCACTCACGTGGTTGTGTCTGGAGCTGAGAATGGAAACCTTTCATCATCTCAGCACCAAGCTCTCCTTTTATCCCCGCTACTCCTTGCCTGACATGAAATGGCAACGTGGCATTACGGGGTCGTTGGAAGGGAGTTTGTTATCCTTACACCTGCTCACTGAGATAAAATAAGAGATCAGAATTATGTGAATTGCTGCCTTGCAATGGAAGGGCATGCTAACGAGCAGGAGGGTATCTAAGAGTCCTTACACGCAAAGACAATTCGGTATGTTCACCAAGTAAATCTCTGCAAAGTTGGAGAAGACACTGTAAACAACTAAATATGTCCAGACGTTCACTCTCTCCTCCTCAGCCTGGGGATGATCCCCATTAATTTCTGAGTTTAGTCCCTCCATGACAGGCTCCAGTGCAGGTCAAGATTTCTCTTGCTGTCCCTACCCCTTAATTACTGTGCACAGAGGCTGAGGTTTGTTCTCGCCCAAAAAGGCTGACAGGCAAAGCCTGTGTACTTCAGTGATAATTTTTATCTGAATTATTCATATTCTTGGTGCACAGTGCCACTCTGCAAAGACTATGCTGATGCTGAAAAATAATTTCAAACCGCTGAATATTGAAACAAAATTCACAAATCTCTCTTGGAGAGGCTGGGTTGGCAGTAAAAATACAAAAACCTAGCAGCGCAGCTCTGACTAGTGAGAAAGCGCCGGGGGATCCGTGATGTTAGTGTGAGAGGGCCCAGCTTGTCTCGCTTTCCTGGGCTCACCAGGTCAGAGAACCGTAGGATAAAAAAAATGGAAATTCCAGCATCAGCCTCCAATACACTTTTCAAGCCAGAAAGCGGCACGTAGTGCAAAACCAGCAAATCGGCGCTGCCGCCGCAGCCCGCAGCCGCGACAGAAGTGGCGTGAACGACACCAGTGCGGACTTTCCCGGCGACGTCGGCGCCTCCCTGGCGCTCACCGTACTCCCAGTGTTCTCCCAGTCCTCTTCGAGACACGACGGGCAGCATGCGGTGGCCTAAATACAGATGCCCAAAGCCCTCTAAGACGCCTCGGCGTGTCCGGAGTAATTGCGTGGGGCTGACAGAGAAGATGGGGCGCTGCCGGGAGACCCCCACTCCCTGCAGCAGCAGCGGCAGCCCAGGTGGGTACCCGAGATCATACTAGACACCCGTATTTAGGCCACTTAATCCCACTGGGAGAGGAGATTCGATTCCAGGTGAGAACACCTAAATTTGGTCATCAACGTGGGAGTTTGGGTCACTTCACTCCACGGAGATATAGCCTGTATAATCGATGAATCTAGAAATAATTAATCTCTCTAAAACCAGGATTCAGTTGCCTGAAAGCAGGTGTCTAATACTATTTTAAGTGCTATGGTGTATCCCAGTTGGCATCCTGTTGCTGCACCAAAAAGAACGTGGGTTTCCTCCGTCTCGCATCGTGTCTGCCAGTCCCGTGCGGATGTCTCATCTGCCCTGGAGTATCAGATGGCAGGAGGAGCCGACGTTAAGGGAACTGAAGACAACCCGTGCTGGTAGGACATCTGCATCGTCCTCCAGGCTCCCTTGACTGCATCAACCAGATCTCTGCTAGTTATAGTGGGAGCCAAGATACTAAATTTTAAGAGAACTCCCCCAAATAATGCTAATTCACTGACAAAATCACATGATTTGGGACACTGAAAGCCCCTTTTTATCCCAGTTAGATGATTTATGGGTGCAACCGTCTCTTACCTCCCAAAATGGCAGTCCAGCTTACAGGCTGATGGTTGTTTTTAAGTCAGTTTTTCACAGTCCCTGCTCTTGTAACTGTACCCCCGGTATGAAAAAGCTCGAGCCTCTCTATTAGCTAGAGAAGGGTGCCGTAGACATGTTCAACTGGGCAGGCGGCAGCAAGGTGTGACGTGAGGCAGGGGGTAGACTTGAACTTAGGTCTTCCCCTTGAAAAGCAAAATAGATGGGAAAGCGTCTCTGGGAAACCCACCAGGTCTTGCACTTGGACAAAAGCATTTGGATTTGACTAATTCTAACTATGGCCAGCAGCTGACAAGATGGAGATTTTTGGACTTGGCTGCCCAAGTGGGGCTTAGGAATGCCATGTGTGATTAGACTTTTTTCTGTCTGTGTTAACTCAACCCGCGGGAGAAATAACCAGGTAAAATGGGACGGAAAGTATGTTCTCTCAATCAGTAAGTTGAACAGGATTCTCTTCCCAACGGGTAAACATTCTCTCCTCCAGTGTTCTCTTCCTGGGAAAGTTATTTAGGTTAACTTAGAAAGGTTTAACAGCTACACAAAAATCTGCATAATTAATACGATTGGGTTTAATTTTGACTACTAACTAGTAGCTGTAGCTGTCATCCATTAATAGTCTAACCATCATGTAGCATAATTTCCTGGAAGTCTCAGAAAATTGAGTCGCAATTGCTTGTAGAAGGCCATTCAACCAGACCAAGGCAGGAGCAACTACACCTAAACAATTCCTGGCAGATGTTTGCCCAACCTGCTTTTCAAGACCACCAGAGAGGCGCAGTCTTCATTTTCCTGAGGTCTGCCAAGAGCCGCAGACTGCGGGTGCAGGGCCTGGGTGCAAGGGTGAGCAGGTTTGCCCAGTTTGTTTTCGTAGAGCCTCTGGTTGAAGCTCCAAGGCGGAAGATCGCTCAGCTGTAGCGCAGTCATTGAGGACATTCCAAATCCCGTTAAAGCCAGGAAGATTAAATTGAAAAATGCGTGTAAGCACTTTGCTGAATGACAACTGCAAATGTGTTTGAGCGTGAGCCGGGGTTACTTGCCACCTTACTATATCACTTGGTGCCCCGCTAGACTGAGACTTGCGCAGCAAGAAGTCGCTCCAACCCCTTACGAGCCAGCAAGTTTCACAGGGAACAGTAAGTGTTGAGTGTCCTCTGAGTTAAACTGTGCTTCTTAGTGAGATTACAGGGCAAATGCTCATTTAAAGCGAATAAATATCATAGGTAGAGAGATACACTACTCATGCCCCCACTAAATTTCAGCATGATTCCTAAACTGAAAAGTGCGTATATCACCCGCTGGTACAGACATGTATGCTGACAGAGGACCACGTGGAAGGAAACTTCACTTTGGCATGTTTGGGGTTTGGGTTTTTTTGTTGGGTTTTTTTTTTTGTTGGTTTTTTTTCCCCAAACTGCATCAGTCTGAAGACCGGACAAGAATATACTCACTCCTCAAACCTGGAATGAGATCCTGCAAACGGAGCTATATCCAGCCAAGTTTTATAGACTCAGAATTATTTCCAGCATGTGTGCAGGAAATATGAGAAAGGACATTCTTCCTCCGTGGTTTAAGATGTTTTTAATGAGGGTAAGGTTGCCTCCCCTCCCTCTTGTCAACTCCCCCATGCACATTCAAGGTGTTCCACCATTTCAAGCCCTCCCCTTCAACACCAAACTGCTCAGGGCTCTTTTCTAAAGATTGCCCTCGAATGGGTCTCTTGTGCACACCTGTAAAAGCAAGAAGACTTGTCTAAGAGCGTTCTCCGTGGCATCTGCCCCTCTTCTTCCGTAGAAAGCTCTATCACCGGTTCGTGTGATGTCTGGCTAGAAAAACATTTCTCAAACATTTCTCTGCTGCTCGACTGATGGGAGAATTTGGGACCAGTTAGTCGTTGCCTTAGTTCTCGGTGATATAATGCATCTTCAAAGAGCAATGCTGGCACGATTATTTCGAGCATCGTAGCACAGCTCTTTTCAGTCAGCAGCTCTCCAGGACCAGGACACCAATAGCCAAAGCCACCAGAGTCAACTGGAAGGAGCCAAAGTAGCATAAAATCCCTTGAAAAACCCAGCACTTCCAATTTTTTATATGATTGACAAAACAAACATAGCCTCACTTGAAGGGGACAATTTCTGCAAACGTGCTACTTAGTGTTTTAAAGGTTTACTTCTGCACTTTTAATTTTAACATCTGGCTATGCTGCTCTGAATAGGAGAAGACCTGCTTCTACACTCAGAAGCTCCTTTAATAAGGATCTTTGATTTGTTGGTTTTAAATTACAGCTCACAAAACATCAAAATTCTCATCTAAGAAATCTGTAGTAACAGGAAAAACATGCATACAGCTAAGCTTGTTGTATGTAATATTTATCTTTTTGTTTAAATTCACCAGTGAGTAATAGTGACGTATTATCTGGGAGAATGCCTTGCCAGTGTTTGCTAATCACTCTTCCTCATGGTAACAGATATCCTGCATGGTCCAACAAATTGTAAGTCAATCTTCAGGCTCAGTGCAAGGCAATATCCTGAAAGAAAAATGACTTTGGCAGTTTGTGAGCAGCAACTTTAATTACAGCCTTGGTACTCTGAGCATCACACCGTTTCATTTAAGAAGCATGACCACATGTTTGCAAAGTGAGGACAGGTTTTTTATTTCATTGCAGAAGCCAAGTTAGAAATCATAAAGATAGCGTGATAGCAACAGCTTGCCTCATCCAGAGGAGGAAAAATCAGAAAATAACTTTTAAGTATAAGAGGGAAATAATGATATGTGTGTATAATGTTTTCTATAATAGATATAATACTAATTATAACATTGGGCTGATGATTGTTTAGTAAGAGAGCTTCTGTGCTTGTTCCGTTGCTCTGATCTCTGAGTGCAGATGTGGTGTTAATTTTTTCCATTGCGAGTACCAATTTATTGGAAACATTTAAACGCCCCCCGTCTCCAGAAGGGTCCCTTTGGTATAATTTGGGCTCTGCAGCATTGCTGAAAGGTGGGACAGAAGAGAAGCGAAGGCCAGGGGCTGTCTGGCGTTGTGTCCCTGTTGGCGATATGAAGGACGAGGCTATGACCCCGCTGCCAGAGCCGACTTGGCTGAGCACGTGGGGTTAACCCGAACGGTGCCCAGCACGTGCAGGGAGAACCTGCTCCGGTTATTAATCCGGACGAACAATGACGGGAGCCAAACACAAAGCAACAGGCCTTTTGGCAGAGCCAAAATAAATCAGGAAAAACCATTCAAGAAACAAGCCCTTGGAGTTCAAGCCAGCCAACGCAGACCTCGCGGCGCGCGCCGGGTGAGGAGCTGCCCGAGCGCAGAACGGGGAGAGGTGAGCTTTCCCGGTCCTCGTCCCTGCCGTGCCACCCACAGCCAGACGGGATACTTCTGACCTGCTGTCTTCAAGGCCTAATAAGCTCAGGCTTAGTTTCAAAGGAGCCGTGAGCCCCTCCTGAGTCAACCATCACTAGATCCTAGGTCTGACCTACTCAACCCTCCATGGGGTGGGAGTGGACAGCCTACATGGGCACCTGAGCTTTGTAACCCTCGCCCCATGGGATGGGGGGTCGTCTTCTGCTGGAGAAGGTTTGCATGGAAGTGGTTGAGTCACCATCCATGGAGGTATTCAAAAAGTGCATAGACAGGGTACTCCATAACACGGTTTAGTGGGCATGGATGACAGTTGGACTTGATGATCTTGAAGGTCTTTTCCAACCTAAATGATTCTATGTGCCATGGTGGTCAAACGGCACCCGAGGGGGGGCAAGGAGACAGTGGCACTGTGTGATGGGAAGCAATGGAAAGAGGAACAGAAGTCAAGGAGGAGGAAGCAGAACCACATTCTCGCTTCCATTCACCGCCCTGTGCTGGGACAGAGGCTCCCACCCTGCCAAGAGTCCTGCAGCTGACTCGTTTAAATCAGTTCAACGGGCTGCTCGCACACCAGGAATGACGCCTGCGTTTTGAGGGTTTTGTCCTCTGCAGAAGCGCTGCAGCCCCTTCTCCAGCCGGACTGAGGAATACCCGGATCCATGCCTTGTACATTGGCAGCAACAGAGATGTTGGGAAGTCACCTCCCTCGCCCATTTTTTCCCCATCCTCCCTCTTAGCCAGCTGTGTTTCCAGGACACTCTCCTCATTTCTTGCCTAGGAAATTCCCCTGGCACAGTTTTACGTGAGCAAAGACTCCTTCCACAGAACTAGGAGCTTTTCTAATCTTGTCCTCTCCCTGCTTTAAAGACCTGCACTGAGACCTCTGACCAGGTGCCTAATTAGTTGTGGTGGCTATTACGGCATTTCTAGTTCAAGAGGACCCTCAGTAACTCGGGCTGCCTCTTCTGCTGGGCCATGGAGAGCAGCAGTCACCTCACCTCACCCAGGCACGTCTCAGGTGGCTTGAGAATCCAGGCACCAGGATTATTGGTTCCCTATGGAAAGGGAACTGTGGTTCCCCAATGGAAAGCAATGACCGAGAACTAGTCACAATGTCATTTACACACACCTAAGAAGCGCCCAAGTGCGCTACTTATTCCACCTACAGTGTAACATGGCCTCAGCAGACCAGAGACTCTGGCCCTTCCAAGCCTGCTGGATTGCTAAGCAATCACATTATTTATTTTCACCTTTCTACTGCCAGTTACCTTCTCTTCCTGACTCAAGTAGTGTTGAGTTTTCCAGAGTGGGGACCAGGTCTGTTTGCCTGTAAAGCACTCAGCACAGTGAGCCCAGGTGAACGTGTCTCACTTCAGGCACCCCCGAACTCACCTGGATCTTTAACCCTGCAGCTGGCTCCCTGCACCGGGAAATACGCTGGAGCTGGATGCCTGACGCGGCCAGGCACCATCAGGCCAGCGCTCTCCTGGTTCCGCTCCCCTCACCTCCGAGGAAAAAAGGAAATACCCTGGCATGGTCCTTCCCCGGGAAACTGAAACCTCAAGTCAGAAGCAAGTGTTACAGCCCTGCCGTTGCCTCAACTACCCATCCGGCAGGATGGTGCCAGAGCTTCGCCTCTGATATCTGTCATAGTGTCAGAGGTGTTAACATCCAATTACAGGAAAAAATGGGCTCGGCAACCAAGGGAAAAACTGATTCTGCCTTTGTGTAAGCCAGGAGATTTTTGCTCCTGGGAGAGAGGGTATTTTTGTGTCCTGGTTTCAGCTGGGATAGAGTTAATGGTCTTCCCAGTAGCTGGTAGGGTGCTGTGTTTTGAGTTCAGTATGGAAGAATGTTGATAACACCCTGATGTTCTCAG
>JANVCT010000007.1:2462422-2478891 GCA_026770115.1 Aviceda subcristata | reverse complement strand
AAAGAATAGACTTGAATGGAGATGCTGCTGGTATTTTTCTAATCTAACTGAAAATGTATTATTTTGTGAAAGACATGACATTAAGCAATTTTTTTCTCCCATGCTGCCTATTTTGCTTGCAAAGATTACCTTTTAAAAGGTAATCCTTGATGCCAAATCTCTTCTGAAAACAGGCTTTAAGCATGTACATGGCTAGGAGCGTGGCGAAACGTGGTCAGAAGGAAGCCCGGGCAGGTGGGGAAGAAGGTCTCCCTTCCCCAGGGTGGGAGAGGGGCAAAAAAGCATCTGGAGAGATGGTGTTCTGGAATAAAAATTGTCTCTCTATAGCTGTGGTTGCAGAAGAGGTCACTTGTCAAAAGAGGACCTCTTTCTTCTGTTGTGCTTCTGGGTCCCACGTGTTTGCTGCCCTCGTTCGTCTCTTCGCTGCCTTGACGGTGAGCTCGTAGTGGCAATGACTCTTCTTGTGCAGGTGAGCGGAGGGGGATGTGATGCTTTCTGCCTCAGCGTAACAGTAATTAGTACTGGGGTGACTGGCACTGGATGCAGCGGGGATTCTGCCTTAATTTGAAAAGGCATATTGAAAATTCTACGCGTCTCTCTGCAGGTATTGTATAATGACCAATTTGAGAGCAACAGTGAAAGTCTCTTCGGTTTGTACAAGAATTGTTACCTCTGTTGACCTGTCCATAACGGCTCCGTGAGATTTTTAATATATTTATATTTGCACAGATTTATACTGTACACTTCAGGGTCTCTTTTAAGAGATGTGACATTACTCCTGCTATCTCTACTTCAGGGGAAGTTCTCTCCGTAAGCATTAATGTGGGATAATGCTCAGTTTTTCCACATCTAACTACAAGAACAGGGAAGAACAGAAGAAATATCCCACATCTTGGGCAAGTGCTCAGGCTGCCAGGCAGTGATACAAAACGGAGGCACTGATCCTTCCCCCGTTTGCCCCGTTACTGACGGACTCCGAGAAGCTGACATGGGAAGTCCAGGGTTTGGTGTCCTCAGCCGCTGGGTCCAAATTCCTCCTTGGTGCCCTGGGACTGTCCTGCACCAAGTTACGTGGATGGTGACACATGACAGCTGCTGTTTCGAAGCGAAGCAAATTAAATGTCGCAGAGAGCAAAATTCTCTTTAGACAACTCTTTTTGTTCCAATGAACACATCCTAATTGCTTGCTAGTGGACAGGGATGTACTAAAAGGAGACCCCACTTAGCACATCTGAAGGATGAAAGCCATCCCTGATGGTCAAACCGCACTGAAACACTCTTTTCCTTGCTTCCTCCTTAATAAAAGATGCTATACAAAATATAGTTTATTGTATTACAAAGCTGTATGTTGCAACCCAAATGTTACTACTGGCAAATCGACAGCAAAAACCCAAGTGATGATTTGTACATCCTGCTCTTACCATCAGAAAATGAATTTTGCTCTTTAATACTAATTTTCCTCCTCATCACAGGCTGTTAAAACTAGTAGGCCAGAAAGGCACTGCCATTTCTTTGCCTGGACATTAGAGAAAACTCCATGTACCTATGTACTTCTGTGCAAAGCATATATTCAGGCATTAATGGCCACTGCATGAGAGCTGAGTGATCCCTCGATGACTGACTCTTTCTGTTTGTGGAAAGCAGAGTTGTCTCTCTCCCTCCATTTCTCCTGCCGTAGCTCCGGCTCACCTCATACTTAGGCTTTTGTCACCCCGTGCCGATCGCCAGCTTTGGTCACAGGAGACGATCACTTCCGTAAGTCCAGGAAAACTCTGAAATGATGGACAAGCTGCTGAAAAGGATGTGTACAAAACCCACACTTCTGATTTCGGCCGTTTGGAATGTGTCCTCTATCAGCAAAAGTAAAATGACTTTTCTGTGACTGCTTACAATAACTTTTTGATACTTTAACCAAAAATTCTGCAACGCCAAAAATTTGAAACATCGATACATTTATTATCCATGATTTAAAAAATAAATGTGCATCTCGAGGAAGAGCAAAAAGGCTTTTCATATCCTGCCGAAAGTGAGAGTTGAAGGACCATTCTTGGCCTTTTTACCACCAGACTTTTGTTTTCCTTGCAAGCCTGCAGACTTTGCGTGACCACGAAGGAGCCGTTTATGGCTTTGACCGCCCCTGCTCTGCTGCGGCCCGCCGCATGCCGCCACCCCCGCGGCGTCTGCTCGGCTTCTGGGTTTATCCTCACCCCCCGCTCCCCGGGGGCCTCCGCCGACCCTCCAGCCCCGCTGCTCGGCTTCTGCTGGCCGGACTTTTAAGCGTTTGCATTGGAAATGCGCTGCCTTCCAATCCTTGCAGAAACGGGACAAACGGATAGACGGTTTGGTGCCGGGTTTGAGTCTGAAATGCTGTTAGCAGTCTGGGCTATAAATCCTTGGGCTGGGTGAAGGGAGAGTTTATCAGGGAGAAGATTAAGTTTAAACCCAGCGTTTCCACGTTGATAACAGCATTATTATTGCCATCAAGTGTGCGCACTGCATATCTCACCAGTAAGTAGCTCTAGTGTGTCATTCGGCTTTAAGGTCTGTTCAAAGGATTTTCTGCTGTGTTCTTGTTAGCTTTGGACTGACCTTGCTTTCTTCTCTTTAAGTTTTGTTTGTCTGAGGGACAAGTTTTAGAAAAATTTTACGAGCGTTTACAAAGAAAAAGCTAAATCTGCTCGGGCCATCTCATGTCATCGTGCACAAATACTCTAGCTGAAAATTAAGGTATCATCTTATGCAGTTATATTTTAAGAACACATATTTTTATATATATATATAAATTTCAGCAGGTGCGTATTTAATATTTGGTTTATCTTATTTAGGTGTGGCTGTTGCAAGGGGAAGAGCATCGGTGTTCTGGTTGGCTCAAGCTTCGTTGCACGCAGACACTTACACGTTCACTCACGCTTTCTGTTAGCCTCTGCAGTTAACCCGGCCCAGTTGCCCACGGTGCTGCTTGGTGGCTAGCCGAGGCCCTGGGGTGTGGAGCTGGGCTTCTCTCCAATCTCTTTGGATGATTTGTGGGTGCACATGCAAAGAATAACTGCAAACCCCTTCTTTTTTCAGATTATACAGTCTGACACCTTCGAGGATCATGTCCTCTGTTTTGGCCTCCAACAGTGCTGCTCTTTCTGAGACTTCCCAACAGTGTCTCCGTCCCTCATCCTTATCAAGGGTGACGCTCTTTCTTGGTCCCACCAAGGTTTGAAACGACTGGACCTCTACAAACCCTTGTGCTTTGGCCAGTTCCACAGATTGTGCCTGGTCAATATCATGCACAAACGATCCTCCATGCGCCTTGTGATCGAAGCACGTTCACCTCCATCAGCTGCATAGTGGGTCTGACAAGTAGAACATGCTGGAGCACTTGTTGAATAATGTTGTTGTTTTAAACAGGATACCTGGGTCGTGTTTTGGTATTCCTAAACATAGAAGACAAAACCAGTAGTATATCTGCATAAAAAAAATGAATGAAAGCCTTTGCAGTCCATCTTCTTAATTCCTTGTCAATTTTGGTTGGGCTTGGAAAGGGTTTCAAGGATAATGGCACAGATCTCTGCATCTTGGGTTTTTATAACCTGGGATCCTTAAGTGACACACTACATACTTTTAAATTATTGTTATTCTTGCTTGTTTGCAGCCCTGCAGCCATTTCCTATGGGTATTTCAGTACTAACACTCTATCCACCTTTTGCTCCGCCGCAGAATTGCACAAAGTAGGGGTTATTCCAGGATCTGACTGTAGGTATCTACTATAGGTGCCCAAATTAGGAATCAGCATAGACAGTCTAGGGAAAGAGTTCAGATGCTGCTTCTCTGTGCAGACAGCCTAGGTTTCCAGCTCAGGAACCTGCCTTAGACTCTTTAAGTTGGATTGTGTTGCAGTAGGATGGTGATGGATGCAGTAGGATGCAGTAGGATGCTGACTGTAGGCTTTGAAATCATTCAGTGGTTTAACGCGTTCAACTGTACGTCATTATCTACTGAGTGTAAATCAGGTGAACAGTTTTCAGTTGGGCAAGTAATCTGTCCTATCTTGCACATTTGTTTAAATAAAGACTTGCAATTAGGATGGGATACTGTTGCATTTTGCTTGGCAAAGTCTTGGTGATAAGCTTTGGTGGCCAGTGTTACAAATATCTTTGCAGTCATACAGAATCATAAATTACGACTTGAATTGAAACTATATTTGCTGAATGATTTTTCTTCAATACCTGAGACTTCAGATGGTTTGAAAAATGGACTGAAATTTCTCTTGGTTGTACAACAACATTGATCCTCATAAGATGGAAAACCTCTCGTATCTCCTTTTAAAAGCCTAGTGTGTTGCCATAAAATGAATTGTTTCATACGAATGTCTCAGTTCTATGATTAATGATAAAACTGAAGAATTTTTTTTATGCCATGGGAAAATATTTAGCTCTATCCAAAAGAAAACACCAAAAGGACAACTGGGAAGTTCATCAAGTGGGCAAGAAATTTTGAGAGAGAAGACTTCTGTGGTGACCAAAGATTGCAGTTCTGCAAATTCTGGCTTTTGCATCGGTGGCTGGTCTCTCTAAGTGTAATTTGTATAACTATGATAATGTCAATAGGCGTAGAATACAAAAAGCTGCAGAAAAGTGGGATTTGTGCGTACAAGCGCACGATGCCTGCGTGACTTCATATACGTTGGGAGTGGGTTCAGGCGAAGAGTTCGACACGTAAGCTTCACAACGACAGCGTCTGAGCAATCCCCCCGTAAGAGAGCGGTGCCTCGCTGGGACAAACGGAGCTCCGCACTCGCGGCTCGCTCCGCGGCAGCTCCCCCCCTCCTTGGATCTCCCTTCGCTTGGCCACGGCTTCAGCTTCTGCCGCTCCTGCCGCCCCTCGCTGGCGGCGGCAGCAGTAGCCCCGCGGCCCGGGCTCTCCTCTTACGACTTCAGGTCCTACCTGCAGCACGCAGAAGTGGTTATGGTGCAACTCATAGGTGCCGTTTGGGATCCTCCGGGGCACCTGGGACATCTGCCTGGTGGATACGCCACAGGACTTGTGAGAGGTCTGTGCCCTTCCAAAGGGGCAGGGGCAGGCCAGGTGGGTGCTCCGGGGCATCCGAAATAGCGTTGGCTACCAGTGCTCAGGCAATGAAATCACACTCCCGGACCCCGTCTATAATCAAGGGGGAGCAATAATCACTTTTAGAGGACGGTTCAAGATACGGGGTACGTTGAATCATGCTGCTATTTCTTTTTCTGTCGACTGCACAAGACTCTTCAGATGATAATGCTCCGAACGCTAAGCGTCTCAGTTTGATTAGGTCTGGGGTTGTACATCTAGCTGTTCCAGATGACATGGTAACTGTGCAGAAAAGCATACGCTTATTCTAATTAGTTTCTGATTAGACCCAGTCAAAGTGTTTTTCTCTGAATAACGTATTTACACAAAAAAAAAAAAACCCACCACTGTTTCAACGTGGCTGAAAATAATTCATGATATTTGTCTCAGTTTTGCCAAAAGACTGGGTTACACAAAAGCGACAGCAAGCTGTAAGGAAAAGTCAGAGGCGTTTACTTTGATCTTTTTTGAAATGGCTGTTCCCACATTTGCCTGCTGGGTGAGGTTCTCGTGCTGACACAAGCCAAAGGGGACGGACACCACATTGCCAGAGGAGGAGAAACGTGCTTCTTCTTCTTCTTCTTCTTCTTCTTCTTCTTCTTCATAACCCTGCAGTGTGCCTGCTGATAGCCACTCAAAGCCTTATTCTCTTTATTCCTCAAATCCTGATTAGAAGCCCATTAGTCCTTGAAGATGGTGGGTTGCCCGGTAGACCGAAGCTGCCGTCGTACCACTTAACACTGCTTCTCTTGGCTGCTGGTTTGTTTTCAACGCCGTGCTGCCTCTGAGCAGATGTCAGCTTGCTGGACGCAGGGCTGGCCCCCCCCCCCGTGCTGGGGCTGCACCCCTGCCTCGCTCAGGGCCCTGCGGACAAGGGTTCACCTTCTTCCCCTGCCTAAAGGCTGTTTCTCCTTGTCCTCCCCAGGGACGGGGGGTGAACGCGAGGGGCCTCTGACAACGTTGCCTCAGCCTCTTCTGCTGACACCGCTACCTTTGTAAATGTAAGACAAGAAATATCTGGTTTAGGGAGGGGACCGGGGCTTAAGTGTCCCTCTTACTGAGTCATTCCCCTTCTGCGTTGGGTATTTCAGAATCTTACACAAGGCAGAGAGGCCTCAGCGGGAGGGATGACAGCAACGTCGAGAAGAGCCCGCGGCCTGGGCGTTAGGAAGCTCTGCCGGCGCAGGGCGATCCGCGGCGCGGGACCCCCGTCCCCCTCGCGTGGCTGCTGTAACCGCCGGGCTGCTGGCAGCAGCTTTGAGAGTCTAGCTGTTTGGTTTTGTTCCCTCTCCCTTTTTTTTTTTTTTTTTTTTTTTTTTCCTTCCCCCTCCGGAAAGCAAATGCCAGGATGAGAGCGCGTTTTTTCCGGGGTATTGTTTTGCTGGCTTGTTTGGACAAGGGTTGGCGCAGGGCATGGCTCCATCCCTGGGAACGCGTCCCTGTGCGAAATAACGAGCAGCGGTGGTGGCAGAGCTTTCCAACCCCACGCACAAAAGGCAGGGGTAACCCGAGGCAGCCCAGCCTAAGCAGCCAGGACTGCCAAAGCTCTAAAAACCACCTAATTCTCTCCGTTACCTGCACAGGGAATAAACAAGGAGTCCAGGGGGGAAGGACCGCTTCCCTCAGCGCTGATCCTACTTAGTTGCAAGACGAATGTCTAAGGAGGGAGGGCCAAATGCTCTCCCCCTGCCTTCGCTGTATGCACTGGCAAATGCTAGACAAAGCAGATGCAGTGACATTAAAATACAGTGACAAAGTATTAGTAAGAGACCTTGGATATTTAATTAATTTGGGGACTTAAGTAAATTGCCTTTTAAAGGCTTGCTGTGTATCAACAGGGTTTGCTGTAGAGGGTATGCTTAATTTATTTACTTGCTGTATTAAATTAGATAATTTACACAAATTATCAGCCATAAATTGGCCATGGAGGAAATCAACCTGATCTCTATGAATTAGTTTATCTGTGACCTGTTTTAAGCTACCTGATAGGATTTTGATGCACGATTAATGAATTAAACAGGACAAATGTCACTCTGAATGAGGTTCTAGCTTACTCATCTTACAAATCACAGATGTAGATGTTCATCTTATTGGCCGTGCATTACTCCATGATATACTCCTCATCTGAAAGACTGCTCACTTACTCAAAAAATCTATAAAATATTCTACTTGATACCCATCAACCTGGTTGCTTATTTCTATACTGCTGAACTCATTTCCTCTGAGTTAATTGAGTCAATCAGTTTCTCATTATTTAGCTGATCCAACTTCTGCATTTTAATTTTAGATATTCAATAATTTCTAGTCTATCAGCTTCTAACTTTGGTGTATGCATCTGTTTATCACTGTATATTCACAATTTCCTTATTAATTTTGATGCAGTTGATATTTTATTACTAAGAGACACCTAACCATTATTTGTGAAATTGCCCTGTGTTTTGAATTACTTTTATAATGGTTTTATTATTAATACATATAAATAACCCAAAATGTAAAATAGACATACAGACATTTATAAACAAAATTATGGACACTAAAACTCAGTGTGGTGGAAAGTTGAAACAGCTATTTGAACGTTGTTGTAGCTAAAGAATAGTCAGATATTTAAATGTCTGTATTACGATGACATTTACAAAATTATTTGTAAGTTCCCTGGCTTTTGACACTTTAGCCCCCTTGTCTTCCAGGATGTGACTGGGATAAATTAGCACTGAAAAGGTAACGTTCAGGCAACTCTGATCTAGTGCCAGCTTGCTAAATCGGGCCCTGGAGCCATCCTGTGGCTGGAGCTGTACCGAGTTAGCGCGCTCTGCGTGGAAGCTGTTTCATGGCGACTCCTGATACGAACCTATTTCTGTTTAAGCACTTTGATCACGCTGTCGTCCTGAAGACACAATTACCTGTGACTTTGGTGTTACTGGCCAACTGGAATGCGCGGGGCGGTTATATTCTGACTGCACAACGACTGAGAGCTACGCGCAAACTGATGCTCCTTTACCACAGTGTCCTGGCGAAGGAAACCCCTTTTTGTTTATGGCAATCCTATTATAGGATGGCAAGCAGCATCCTCACGACTGCAGCGTTCTGGGGGCTGAGCCTTGCCCTGGCCTGACGTGATCCCAAGACGAAGGGCGTTACGGTAGACATCACCCACTGAGCTTCTGCCTACACGGCCGGCCTTTGCTGCTGGACAGCGAGCATTTATCGACTTTATCTGACAACCTGATGTTCACGCTTTACCCTTCTGAGTGCTGAGACACTGCTGGTGAATTTAATGCGGAGGGCGAGTCTGCTGCTGGAACCAGAACTGCGGTGAAAAATACAACTGCAGCATGAAAAACTAGAAAATCAAGGAGGTAGTGGCAAAAGGCCAGGCTTGTGAGTCAAGCAAGCTTCTGCGAAAGGTCGGTCCAGTGCATACAAGAGGGGAAGAAACCTTGGGCCAATGATAAATTAACTTTTGGTACTCCATTCCCTCTTGGGACTTTAGGCACTGTAACGCTAGAGAAATGCAGACAGAAGCTTCAGGTCATAGTCTTTTCATTAAAAAAAAAAACCAAAACAACCAAAACAAACAACAAAAGAAAAAGTTGAACACAGAAAAAGGCCACCCAGAGTGCATAAAAGGGAAGAGATAATGACTGCTGAGATGTTCTTTCCTCTGTCTCTCTTCTCTCTTGTGTGTTGGAATTTTCATCCTAGCAAGCCATACTTTCTTGTCCCAGGCTTTACTCTGATGCCAATCCCCCTGAAGACAAGCTTTATGGACAATAACCTGATAGAGCACCTTCTGCAAAAAGAGGACACCATTCCCAAACAAAATGTCCTCCACTGCTGCTCTTCAGACTTGATGACTTCATATGGTCGTCAGACCCTTCCCAAGTCCTGTCAGAGCAATTTCTTCTGCCCTTGCAAAATGTCACTTATCTTCCAGCTCTCTGATCCAACGTAACGCAGTTGTTGCCTCCCCTGGTTTCCTGCAGCTCTTACTTGCAGTAAGTAGTACCCAGGTAGTACTACTAGTAAGTACTAACTAGCAGTACCTAGTAAGTACCACTAGGTACCTAGCAGTACCTAGCACCTAGCATGGAGGTAAATCATGAGCTCCAGTTCTACAAACCAAGTCTCAGAGGTTGGAAGCTCTGAGGCATTAGCACTAATTCTAGAAACTGAAAAGTCTCTTATTCATATGCATTCTTGTCTTTGTTGCTGAGCGTAAAATGCATCAATTAGTGGGCACTTCCAGAGTGGTCTTCCACCTGTTAAGGAACAAGGCAAATTAAATTTAAATTGGGCTTCATGTATTGTGTATTAATAGATCAATTCTCACCTAGTACCAGTGGAACAGGGACAGCACTCAAATTGTTTGCTAATGTATTTCTAATATGACACAGCCCTTGAAATGCGACACTGTATTTAAAAGTGACCTAAAAGCCATTTAGAGAAAATTTCAGGTGGGATAAAAATGCTGAGGAAGTGTGTGTAAATATTTACATGTTTACTAAGAAGCTGAAACCCAGCACCAATTTTAGCACCGTGGTAACACCAAAGAGGGCAGGATAGTTTTATGGTGATTCTGAACTTCACTTCGGGTGAACATCTGGTAAGCACCTCTGAGCTCCAGGTCTCCCACTATCCCTGGAGAGCAGTGCATGTAACGATGAGATCTGTGGTCCTGTAAACCACTCTGCACTGACAGACCGCGTCACTGCCAAATCGTCACCAATGGCCCAAGATGAAACGTCTTCCCAAACTGAGCTTTGCATAATTTCAAGAATACTGCCTGTGAGAAGGCAAGAATGATGAATCAAAACATGCAGAGTGACTTAAATTCAGCGTCGTGAGGGGGTCAGGTACACACGTGTGCCGTGGAGACATCTACGGCTGGGTTCCTCGGGTCAACTTCCTTCACAGGCAACAGGGAGGAACAAGTATCTCCAGGCTAAACGAGGGAGGAACAAGCATCTCGCATCCTAAATAAGATGTCAAGCGTAGATTGGACAAACGGTATCTGAAAATACATCTGCTAACTAGGCACTTGGGATGACTAGCTTAGATGCAGATTGTAGGCATTGGAAAAGTCAGGTGAGGATGAATCTCACTACGCCTGAGTTCTCGTTTTTCAGAGTAGGTACTTTATGGCAATACTTATTGCTCTAGGTGCTTTTGATCAGTCCCCAAAGTTATTTGCTTCTGGCCCTGTCTTTTCTGCTGAGGTAGGCAGACATGTAGCTTTTCTGTTTTGAGTCTACTTTAAGTAGATAAATGTTGCACCACTCCAGTGTTGTCCCTTACTGCATCAAAATTTGTCATTTTCCTTGAGGAGAGAACTGAGCATACAGTGTAGAATTTCATTTCATTACACTTCTAGATGTGTGTATCAGCAAAAGCTTGTTTTGTAGGGCATACTTTATGCAGAGTTGAGGGTCATGAAATATGAGATGGTTTAGCATTTCAGTGGAAAGCATATACCACATTTGTTATGTCATTACGCTGCTGAAGGAGAAAAAAAGAAATTAGTTCACCTACTTACTGTTTATCAGGTACACAAATGCTGTACTGTTTACTGCTTTTCTGAGCTAGATATATGTTTCTACATCTTTAGAGCTAAAAAACGATTGAATCTTGCTGAAAATCCTTAGTTTCTCAAGTCAGGTGAAATGTGGTTTTGTGGCAAGCTACAAAAATATAATTAGAGGAGGCAATATACAACCCTACTAGGAAGTTTAGATCCTTCTGCTACCAAGACATGCGTTTTTGTTACAATAGACAAATCTCTTTGTAATGAAAGCAGAGTAGTCTCAAAGCAATTCAGATGCCATTTCTGTAGCAGTGGTAGAAAGATCATATGGCCTGATCAATTTTTGTTGCATACAAGATATCAGGACATTTCCACCCAACAAGAAATAATTTTGTTTCATGCTATCATCAATGTTATGCAATCTATCGCTCTCAGTGTCTCATATTTTCCAGCACCAATTACATGAGGACTCCAAAGCTCAAGTCTCCAGTATTTCCTGGAAGCAAGAAGCTTGGGGAGAAAATGAAGAGATCCATCATAAGCCTAGACAGCCCACTCCGGTTCCTGCATTATCCTGCACTTAAACAGGGGCCCCGAACTCCCGATGGCATTATGAAGCAATGTTCACCAGTTCTTTGCTCTGGGCAGCACTTGTTTCGCCAACTTGAATCACCTCGAAGTTAAACGCCTGGACTCCCTGTCTGGTTAATGAAGAGAAATCGCTGCTTTCACGGTGTGATTCGTCTCTGCTGGTTTAGACATCTTGGCTGGGGCTTGCACCCCACTTACCTGTTTCTATGGGCTCTGTGGCTAAACGAAAGACATCAGTATACTCGTGTGTATGGGTGGCTCCTCTGCAGTCTTTCATGAAGAAGAAATGTTCACAAAAAAAATAGAAAGAAAGAGAAATGGAGAAGTTTTTTCACGAGTGACAGAAAAAGAACTTCCTTTTCAAAAGTGAGAAAAAAGAGGCATGAGAATCAGTATGTGAGAGAGAAAGAGACGATGGCTAAAGTGAAGAAAAAAATGAATGTTACCTAACATACTAGAAAGCAATCTCACTCTGGCTCTGCTTCCATTTAGTTTAATGGTAACCATCCTGCCTACTTCATGGAACAGGACAAAGCCAAAGGCAAAGACAGCATTGCAAATGAACAGATATCCATTAGGGAATTGAAGATCCCTATGACAGGAGTGCTTAATTAGAAGACTGAAAAATCAGGCCAGCTTTAAACATTAAAACTTAACTTTACTAAATTAATTAATTAACGTCATACTTCTCAATAACGGCTAAATCTTACCTAATACTCGCCATCACCCTTTTGCATACAAGCCTGTTAGTCTCTGACACTTACCCTGAACTAGCTGTGGGTCCGCAGCGTCAGGGAGCTGACGCCGTGTAGTTAGCACGGACGGCTACAGTCGCTGGCCGTCCTTCATCACCAAGGCTGAAGGGATCGGGCTCGGAAGCTCGCCCATGACAGATGTCAGGGCCGAAGTGGGCTTGTCTTCTACAATTTACCTTGCTTATGCCTCTTATTTTTCTATTGTTGCCCCCCCTCTCCCCTCCCAACAGGGGTCTTCTCTGCTCCTGACATCGTTTACTCGGTTTTGATTTTGCCAGTCATCCTTCTTGTGTATTCGGATGTCCTGCCTACTTGCTGTCCCTCGTCCTTACCTTGTCCTTTGCCTAGCAGCTTTTTGTCACATATTCATCCTACATACAACCACCCCCACCCGTCTTTGTCCCTGTGGTGGTCTTGCTGGCATACTTGAGGTAAAATGGTTGTACATAGTGTCTGGCTGTGCCATCACCCTGTTACAAAACACTTAAAGACTGTTGCCAGTTATACTGTTTTAGTAATTATATTCATAATCAAGGCAAGTTAACATTCACTATACCCAGATTAGTACATTTACAATTTGTATGGGTTACAGACCTCTGCATTGGCTACCAGAGAGTGTCTGACAGGCATCAGTTACAGTTAAGTGTTCTTACTGAGGTGATAAAAAACTACAGGGATGAAAGAAGAGTCGGAGCTCAAGCATGGACCTGTCTGTCTTGTTACCCCAAACTTACTGTCTGAGTATCTGGGTTCAGAGTAAAAGTCAAGAAAGCCACAAGAAGGAATATGAAGGCGCTATAGGAAGAGAAACATTTCTGACATACACTAAGGTGGCTGCTTACCACAGTCCAGATGAAAACTCGGACTCCTGCCTCCTCAGCAAATCAGAGATGCCTTGGACACTCTGTATGGCTTTCTGTAAAACCTCAGATCTAATCCAAAGTCTGAGTTTTTCATTTGAAGGAGCTTTGAAGCTTGCTTCTAGACCTAGCGACTTCTCAGTCAATAGGCAGCAGGACGACTGCCCTAGAAACTCCAGATCCTCTCATTTAAGCCTTATGCAACAACGATCTTCTCCTATTCTCACTGGTTTGGACACACCATAATATTACAGATTCCTTGTTAGTTGCTCTCAATGCACACCAGTGTACCTGCAACCCGCTGAACAGCCGGCACCGTGGTTAACCAGGAACCAGAGCCCGTCTCCTCTTCCCTTGTTCTGCTCCCAGCTGACCAAGGCATCAGCTGTGTCTAAAGGAATCACCCCAATAAAATGTCAGTTTTCATCCCAGCAGCTGGTGCATCAAGTTCCAGATCTCATGGGTGTGAAAGCCAACACATGAGGTAGGACTGTTCTTTTGAAGTAGCTCATATAAAGCACTTTTGCATGAGGTTAGGGCACTGGGGTGCTGTGCTCGTAACTACCTGACGTGCAGCGAGGCTAAATTAAGATTCTCATGCTTTTTAACTACTCACTGCTGTGAATAGTACAAACTGACACAGCCCCTAAGCATTTTATTTGGATCCCAGGCAATGCTTGTAATGTAACTGGGAACGTAAACCTTGGGCAGTTATGACCTCTAAATTCTCTAAATTCCAATGGACAGTAGCTATAGTAGTGTTTTATTTCATGATGCAGTACTCATTTATCAGTGATTATCTTGAACTTTATCCCTTTTTGATTTTATGGAGTTAACAGTTGATGAAATCAGAATAGTACAGTGCAGGAGTATTGCTGGAACTCATGTAATGATTAGCTTGACAACACATCCTTAAAGTGAACGGCAGAAATTTGCTCCAAAATTTATCCCTTTTCTCATGCATCCATGAGAGGAAGAAGTAAGAATAAGTAAAGAATAACTTCGTGAAGTGGAGCTTCAAATGAATTCTATACTTTCTCTCTATAATTTCTGAGTGGGCTCTGAAAATCTCTCTTGAAACTCAGCGATAGTTCACACTTTCTGCCTTTGGGTACTAAAGCTTTAGCTCCTCAGCCTAGCTTAGGAAGTAGTCTCCCTCTCAGTCTAAATATAAACTCCTTTTAGAGAGAGAGAGGCTACTTTAGGGGGCGATTTAAAGCAGAAACTCAATTTTGAGCGCTCTGCGGCCGCAGACAGGGACACAGCTGCCTCGTGGTATCTCGCCGCGGCTTGTTTCCTCAGCAAGGGAGCCGCTCGGCACGTACAAAAGCAGAGCCTGGGGCAGTCCCCAGCGCGGGTATTTCTCCCACCGAACAGGGCTCTGGGGTGAAACTGGGCGAGCTTCAACGTGGCAATACCTTTATCTCCCCGTTGGGCATGTGGGGAGCTCGGGGAAACCGGGCTTGGTTGGAAGCGCCCAGTGAGGGCCTCAGGCAGGTGGTGGGAACGGCCCCCGCCGTGTCCATTGTCGGGCGACGATTTCCCAGGATAAGGCGAGTGTTTGTATGCGATGCCTCGTGCATCCCTGTACGAGTTTTAAAAGGAGCGGCGATACCCACCGGGTGAAACTGCAGCCTTTCGTAATCACTTTGCCCTCTTTTCGTAGAAAACTAGACGGCTACATCTAGTCGTCTTTGTCATGTGGAATATTTTGGGGGATGGCATAAACTGTCACAATTACGGTGAGATGGAGGTATAGCAGCTGAAGGTTTCAGTTTTAACATAGTTACATAGGCTTCTCTTTCATACCAGTAGGAGTTCAAGATTAAATCTGGCGTGTTTTTTCTGCATTAATACTGCTATCTGATTTTTTGGCACAAACGTATGTACTAATAGTACATTAAATGTTAATCTTCAACTTTTTTGTATTTTATTTGCAAGTGAATATACTTTCATGAAAGTATTATCAAGTTAAAAATGGTTTAGTACTATAACTTTCTTTTGAGTACTAGGAATCATTATTTACACGACTGTCAGTCTCACTATTATTTAACGTCATCCTATGTATTCAGTTTTGGGAAAGAGCATGAAGGAAGAAGGTTTATGGGAAAGCCAACCTGCTGCATTGGGTTATATGCAAATATCTTTGGATCACACCTGATATGACAGCAGCAAATCTCCAGGCGTGGGAGAAAACACAAAAGTGGGTAAGTACCAGAACACGCTAGAGAGAACGGAAAGTTTATGCGAGACTGGGAATCAACAGAAGCTAAAATGCTCTTATTTAGCAGGCCAGGAGTGTGCTAATTCACACCCGTGCTCTTGGCTGGGATGCGGGAACGTGGCGACTGATGCATTTCTTTCTTTCAAAACGTCACTGCGCCATGCAGAAGCAATTCTTTGCTTCCCTGAGAATTAAGAGCCGTAAAAGCTGCTACTTACAATTCAGAGGTTCGCTCAGCAGCGCCCGGCGGGTTCTTGCCCGACAGCAGCCTCTGGAGGCCTCCCCTGCCCATCCTGCAGTGAGGCTGGGGCTACCTCCTCCCCCCAAAGACCCCCGGGGCTACCTCCTCCCCCCAAAGACCCCCGGGGCTTCCCCCTCTGTCCTCCCGCACGTCGCCGGGCAATGCGGCCGTGCCGGGGTCCGACACCAGCGCCCGGTGCGACCCAACACGTACCGACACGGGCAGTACCGCTCAACCAGTAGTCGAGTGGTAAGGGTTTTTAGTGACAGAGGAACAGTGGAACTAGACTCGAATAGTTTATGGGATTTATTCTGATGCTTGGTTTTGCTTCTGTAGGGTTTTTTTTTTTTTCATTTTTAAAATGTCCGTAGGCAAAAAGAGACATGAAGGAAGAGCTAGAGTACAAAAAGACCATAAACCCCCACAAGTCCTATTGTAGCAACTATTAAAAAATATCTCCAAGCCTTCTAGGCTTCAAAAACCAGTTTCTTCGTTAAATAAGAAATGCAGACTAGACACAATGTTTCTTGCAGTGGACATAGAATTTTAAAGATATCTGGTAATAGTAAAATTCAAGAGCTGTGAAAAAAGGATTTGAAGAAAGTAAGACACAAGGAATAATAATTCCTAGAAATGATTTTGAAAGTCTTAAACTGGAAATGAAAAAAAGAACTCATTGTGTGAAAGCTTAAGAATATTACTCCAGATGAATGACCAGCAGAAGAGGCCCCCAAATTTCCAAGCTTAACAACTTTTTTGGACTATATGGGTAAACTTAAGAGAGGATTCTGTGGAAAGTGTTAAGTATGAGGTCAGAAAATCTAAATTTAACTCCTATTTTCGTCTGAAGAAAAGGACAAAGACGTTTTAATCCTGCAATACATATATGATTCTAATCAAGCTGAAAGGTTGGGGATTTTTTTGGGTTTTTTTTTTGTTTTTTTTTTTTAATAAATAAAATAACAAAAAAACCCCCAATGAATGAAAAAATTTAGGAATTCTGTTTGTTCTTAGTTCAAGACTGGTGCAGATTATCTGCAAAGTCTTATAGAATTAGGTGTTTTCCAAGGCATTCAAGAGTATGTGTTTGCACATTGTACATTGCATTGTGCTTCGTAGAAAATCCTTGGTGAATTTGTAACAGCTAGGTAACTAATTTGGGAGATTATTTTAAAAGACC
>JANVCT010000007.1:2424832-2443738 GCA_026770115.1 Aviceda subcristata | reverse complement strand
GGGATGCTGCCGTGTGGGTCGTTCTTTGGCTGTGAGACCCTCTCCTTCGACCCACCCGTTGAGCTGCGCTCATGATTACCTTCCCTCTGGCAGAAGACCTTCTCCCTGGGCAGCCCCGTGGGCAGGGGAGTCTCGCAGTCCTGTGGTATATTGCACCGTTGATGTCAAAGTGCTCTCCTAAGGGGATAAGACACACGCCGCCATGTTGAACTTTGTGATTAAAGCCAAAATCCGCATATTCTGCTGGCTCAGTTCAGTTATTTTGGTGGGGAGTCTGGAAGCAGTACTGCACTGTATGGTGCTCTCTACGCTCCCCCCTGGGGTCTACACACTATTTTCTGTGCTCTTGGATCACTTTTATTTCAACCTTCAACTGAAAAGCAGGAATGTAAGCAGCTGTATTACCTCCAGGGAAAACTGTCGTGCTGTTTGGAGGACACGACTTTCGCTTTTGAGAATGGCCAGTCCCTCAAAGATGTGACACGGTGGAAACCAGTCAAGAGCAGAACTACAAGGGCAGCATGGTGCACGGGCTGTGTGCTAGGGATGCTGAGATAGGCCAAGCACAAGTGTAATAAAAAGCATTAAGTGGTTGAGCTTTCTTTAGGTAATTGGGAAATGTGATTTAAATCTCCTTAGAGAGAAGAGGAAATTGAACGCTTCCCTGCCCCGCCCTGCGGCGAAGGGGATTTGGCTAAGGTACGCTGAGAGGGAGAGGACAAGGGAATAGAAAATGGGTCATCAACAACAGCTGCATACAAAAAAAGCAGCAGAAACCCCCGGTTTGCTCAGAACATGACTGTTAGACCGAGCCCCTGAGGAGAAGCTGGTGGGGGAAATCCTTATTTCTAGGGCCTGGCTGGGTTTTGGGGTAAACGTGTTTCTGACCCGAATGGTGTTCTAAGGCACTTCCAGAGTCCGCGTGCACATGTTACTTAAACCATCTGAGGAACTCCCAGACAAAACTGTAATTTGTTTCTGGAGTTCGGGCACCTTTGCTGAATAGTTTAGCATTAAGTGCAGAAAAGTTTTGTGCATCTGCAAAGGTGTTTATGGATCTGAGTGAGTAGCCTCGCAGCACTAATCCTCCTCCTCCTGCCCTGTCAAGATGTCCTTTCTTATCATGTAGAAAATGCAGAAGTGACTCTGTATCACTGTATATATTTAAGTCACGTATTTTTGGAAAGCGTGCCTGAAGACAGCACATCACGGCTGAACCTAGTCCTGTAGTTCTCTGCAGTAAACACAAATAACTCAGGCAATAGCATTAGCCTTCATAACACAGTAAAAGTAGAAATTATCTTTTGAACACTTAATCCCAGGGATCACTTTTGTTCCCTCTCATAGCCGTTAACTATTTAACAATAAAAATACATATTGTCCAAAGTGCAGTATAAATCGTACCAAGATCAAATTGTAAAAAAAAAAAAAAAAAAGAACATTACATCAAAAATATAATATTCCCTTGGGATGAATATGCTCTTTTTTTTTTTTTTTTTGTATAAATGGAGGCTGTGCTCCACAGAAGCAGAAATTGCTCTAACTGAAGTATCTACTTCGTTAAAGCTTAATTTATCATTAACCGCATGAGTCAGAGCTGCCATAGGTCTACAAGGAAACAATAGGGGAAAATACATGGTCTTTACCCTGAATTGTCTGGTCCCACTAAAACCAGAAGGTTTGGAGCATTTAAATAAAAAAAAAAAGGGGGGGTTTGGGCACGTACTGTTGCAGCTACACCAGTAAATAAGCCGAGGAGGGCGCAGGCTGAACGCCCTACAGGTTTACAAGTGTACCCACAGCATTTCTGGGTGGGTGCCTGCAAAGACCTCGAGGAGGATTTGCTGTGTCTGTGTGACAGAGTTGCAGTGACTAATCTGATCGTATTCCGGTGACGTCCAAATACCATAAGTGATTTTGCCGTTGTAAACAGCCCATCTGTTTCACGTTTTCTGTCTGTGGGAAGTTTTTATATTGTGCACCAAACGGCTTCTGTGGAAAGATTCTGAAAAGCACAGCAGAATGGGTGAAGTGGTATGGAACAGAATGAAAGTAATCAACGTGATGACTGGTCCCTCTATGGACAGCCAAGTATGTCTTCATAAAATAATTTTGCCTGAATTTTCTCCTGTCCCCCCATCACTACATTGTTCATTTTGGTATGTACTGTTCTGTCCTTCCACTCAGATGTTATTTCCTTTTCAATAGGCAAAGTATTTGCAAGCAGCTTGTGTTTTTCCTTCGATTTAATGATTACTGGAAATGACTGCACAAACAGATGCAAGAACCTCAGAGCTCAAGTTAGCTTGGCAATGACAGAAGCAGGTGCTTAAGAAAAGGGTGAAAGAGACATGGGCACATATCCCTGAAGCTTCCAGCAAACAACTATTAAAGGACTTTCTGAGCCAAAACTTGTACCTCGAGCATCTTATTAAGTTGCCAGCAATGAATTTATGGTCCATGAATTAGGGTTTTTTCCACCTCTTTCGTAAGGCCACTTTTTACATATTGTGCACTAATTTTGTCCATTTTTTTTTCACACGATCATTGCATATCTTAAACCTGACATATGTGTTCATCTGTGTAAGCTGTATGTTTTGTTCTGTTTTCTCAGCAGGGGTACTTTTATGGAAAACTGGTCCATATCAGCTGTGGGTTATTTTATGAGTTCAGGCTATATTTTTAAAGAAAGAGCCTTATGTGGAAAGAATTTGTGTTCTACCTACAGCAGATTTACTGCTGACATTAGAAACACATCACCAGCACAACCTGTAACCCTGACATTTTCATTAATCCCTTGCAGTTAATTCCACTTGTGGGGAATTAATTGTACCATCAACTTATTTAAACAGGGCCTTCCCATCTCAATATGACCTCCTTACATCTATTTTGAATTCAGATGGGGGAAAGTGGCTTTTAAAAACTGTAATGAAATCTCTCAAATGAGTAATACATAAACTCATTGCAGAAGAAGGAGACAGAAGGTCTGCAGTCATATTTAAAACAAAAGTATCAGATTACCTTAATGATATCCGATCAGCAAATCTAATCAGCATATCTGAAGCAATTAAATTACATCTATAAAATATGAAGCAATGCTAAATTTGTGCGAGATGGAAACACTGGGTGTGTAATTGCTAATATTTCTCATCGTCAGGAACAATTGCAGTGAATGAGAAACTACGTACGAGCTTCGTGCACTCTAAGGAAAAACAACTAGACTCTGTTTGCCTGGAACAGAAATTATTCATTTTCATAACAGTATCTAAGATATGTAGTAACCCGGGGTTATACCACTTAAAGGAACTAATCAACTTCCTGTTGATGTCAATTAGAGTTTTCTTCAGTGTTGAGGTTTCTTTTCCCTTTCTTTGGAGTTTTGAAGTATTTGCTGTGATTGCAAAGGATTTCTCAACTGGTGAGTTATTAAAAAGTCAAAAGTCCAGTCCTCGTGGCTGAATCCCCAAATAATTGAAGTCCAAAAGACGAAGATCTTTATTTCAACTTATAATTTCTAGTCTCATGTTTTCTTAAATCAATCCTTATCTGAGGGAGGAGGCTGATTTATGATCTTTCAGGTGTTAATGGCAATTGATTGATTCATTTTACATCAAGTCTATTGTAAGCAAGTAGAGATATCGCTACTACTTTTTTATATGCTCTTTGTTTACATAGACATAGGTTGGAATGTCCTCACTGAATTTTATTCCTAGCCCTTCCAAAGTCCCATGCAATTCTGTGGAGAGATGGAGGGCTGGGAGAAATTTATTAAAGGGGGCATACTTTTGGTACAGTTCCAAGAGGCGGCTGGAAGTAACGCCTTTTTTTGTTTGTTTGTTTGTCTAAATTCTGAAATATTTCACAGTGTATTGCAAGGGTCTTCCTACGGGCTTGCAGTTATCGCGTGCAAAGCGCTGGCGCCTCGTCTGGCTGCAGAGAGATTCCTATAGATTCCCTGCGAGCAGAGATGACTGGCACAGAAGTCACGAGGAGGGTTGGGCGGCCAGGCAAGTGTCTGGTGCCATTTTTGATGCTGTAGGGCCATGGTGGGTGCCAGCAGGACACAGGACCTACAGAATATCTGCCACTTTCTACCCTGGCAGTGGAAAGCCAGGCAGGGCAGCCCAGGGCATCTCAGATCACTAGGTGCCTATGTTCAGGCAGACGAATTTCACACCCAATTCTGCATAATCTCTTCGTCTCCTTCCAGAATTCCTCCCGTCCCAAACCAGGTGTCTGAGGGGTGTGATGGCTTGCTCTCCAGAGACATCTATCTTTTTCTGCTGACAGTACTGACTGCTTGTTTTCAGGGAAGGATGAAGGTCGATGCTGGAAACTTACTTGTAGATGGCTAAATTTAATGGAAATTAAATGGAGACAGTAATATCATTCCACAGCACATATCTATTAATGAAAACATATTAGGACTCCTTCAGGGTTTTCGATTATCCATCTTCTGCAATTCCAGTTTGAAGATTGGCAAATATCATGGCAAGTAACAGTTATTTTTACATTTGATATTTTGAGTTAATTTAGTGCTCAGCTTAACTGTGATGTTAGTGCTTCTGGAGCAGAATGAATATTCCTTAGGAAAGAGAAGCAGAGTTTTACTTCTACTGCCCTTTGGTTCTGGCTTGGAAAATCCAGTCATTTGGCTGTGGTACTATTACACTCTATTTGCTTTAATTCTGGACATGAGCAAGTGATAGAGTTAATGTGGGGAGAGCGGGAGCATTCTCATCAAATACCAAGCAGAGGAGGTCTGTGCCTCGGGAGAAAAGGAATATGGATTACTGTTCTAGATTTGCAGCAAGTGTATTGTACGTTAATTGGTTGGACCACAAAAAAATAAGTTCATTTCTCCTTTCTGAGGCTGACAAAAATAATACTGATTGACAGAGATTATAATAGTGTTTTTTGAACATTATAACCTCATTAGTCTGAAACAAGAAACTCATTTAACATAAAGTGCAAATCAATTTGCTTCTTAATTCTATTCAAATTGCACTCTCTTCTGACTAACACAGCACACTATATGACAGAACCAGTTCTTTTGGTCAGCTGAGAAATTAGTTATATGTTCATAGGAGATTAGAATCATCATATAGACATTTTTTTGTCTAGTTTTCTTTTTCTTAGTGATAAAGACCTATCTTCCCAGTTAAAGGAAACATACTGGGTGTTCAGAGACTTTATGCAGAAAAAGAAATGAAGACCAAAAGAGGTATTTCAACTGTTTTTGTTTTTTTTTTCTTCTGTCTGGGAGTAAAAAAATTAGGTATTTGTTCTAAGTCAGGCCATCTAAATCTACTTTATAGAGACGGACAATACCAGTGGACAACTCATCCTGTAACAGGAGTCTGAGACAGCAGACATGATTAACTCTCTGGTGGTGCATCTCTCTCTTCACTGACTAGGGACGACGTCTTTACACCCAGATTTATGACTACAGACTTTGGTTTGGCAAGTATGATTGTCGCATCCTTGCAGCCCTTATACTACAGACCTTGGGAAGAGCTAGGCATCAATCCAGCTGTCATTTCAACTTTTAGGGTATGTCTGTCCTTAGACATGCTTCGGCTCACTTTGCCTGCGAGAACCAGCAGTGCAGCAGTGTTAGGACTCAGGGACCACCCAGGCTCTCCGGACAGGAATGACTATCTAAAAGTAGACTAGATGTGTTTACCTAGAACCTGCTAAGTCATCTGTATGACTTCTTAGCCTGAGTGGGTAAATCAATGATTACCAGTATGTGTAAGAGTTAATTAGATTGGGTATCTGTTAGTCTGAACATCACTGCATGATGCTTTTAAGTTGCACATCCTGCAATGTCCCAGCCACAGCTTGTTCCAATGGATCGAATATTGCTTAAAAAGCAGCGGTGACTAAGTGATACTGCCTTTCTTTGAAAGGACTTTCATGCTGGAGAACATGAGAGGAGATGACGCTGAGCAAGTGAAACAAGCTGATATTTGCAAGCTGGGTTTTTTCTATTGACAATAGTAAGACAACTGCAACTGCAATGCTGGAGGCCACCAGCCTCCTTCAGTGGAGGAGTCCATATCTCAGCATTTATATAGCTGACAACGAAAGACACATAACAGCTTTCTGGAGACCTTTGGGGACAGGACACAGCTTCCCCCAGAGTCCCTTACACTGCTGCGAGACAGCCCACCCCAGCTTCACCAGTGATGGACAGACATTGGTGCTGCCCAGACTTCCACAGCCGGAGATTTAGCAGCTGTCGTGTCAACATAAGCCCATTTCTGGCGACGTTAACAAGCCCTGGGGTTTTGTTTTAAGTCTGATGTGCTCTAGAGGCATATGTCGCCTAAGACCTTTGAGTTGGCTTTGCTTCATGTAAATCTCGGGACATACGACATACATCTTGCTAGATGTAATTGTAATGGCTGCAGAAACTGCAGCCTCCATCCTTCATCCGGGGTCCGAAGTGCACATATACATTAAGAAATGTATATCAAATACGGCATCAGACATCCCATGTTCATTTAATCTTCATCAGGTTGCCCAGAGAGGTGGTAGATGCCCCATCCCTGGAAACACTCAAGGTCGGGTTGGACGGGGCTCTAAGCAACCTGATCGAGTTGAAAATGTCATTGCACAAGGGTTGGACTCTATGATCTTTAAAGGTCCCTTCCAACTCAAACTATTCTACGATTCTATGATTCTTTGATTAATAAACATATTAATTTTACACATAATCTGAGGTGTTTTTGTTACATCTCAAAGCCATAAACTTTGTCTGCGTGTTAGGTTTTAATCTCAATTCTTTCCACCTTAAATGACTCCAGTGGGCAAAATTATAAATAGTTTCTGACTTTATTCAGTTCAGTGTTTACACAGTTGCTTTAAATACACACACACACACATAGTATAAGCAAGACAAACTATTATTCTTCAATACATTTTCAAAATCTGCTTAAAATATGCATGGAAGATTGAAGTTTAGCATGGGGAAAGAGTAGCATCTTGGTCTGTAAGAAAGACATGATCCTAACTAACTTCTGCTGCCCATTTTTTGATGGGCGCAGGATAAAGACAATAATGTTTTTACTACAGATGTTACAAATAACAGCTTATCCTTTTCTCAATGAATCTGCTGTTTCACATTTATGGTTCCTCCATAACAGACTTCCCTACATTTTGCTGTTTAATCTTCTTTCTGTAAAACACAGCATGCCTCGTTACGTGCTCACTCCCGCTAAGTGTTAAACTCCTCCTTGGGGGTTATGACCACTCTGAACTCCCTCCCGAAAACAAAGCAGCTTCAAGCCTTCCAGAACTCAGGAACATTTCGAGACCCTTTCCCTCACATATGGTAGATAGAAATAATTTATTCTTTGTTTAATACTGGGCACATTTCTGCAGCAGTGGAAAGCTCCATATCGGGAACTTAAATTCCACAATTCCAGTTGTGTTTGTAAAAAACCTGCCACATTAACTCACAACACCTCAGAAGGTCCACTTGAATATGACAAAGAGGTGTATAGTTTCCATCTGTTGATGGTTGGCTCATTTTTGAATTTTTTTGGTCAGCCAACCTCTCATTCATTTCATCTGACGTTCTCTGGATGTTTTCTTTACATAAGAGCTACAGGACTAATGTTACTGAATGTATCCATAAAAAATTACAGCTGCAAAAAATTTACTGCACTGTTTCTCTTAGAATTATACTCATTTTCTCCACACACTTAAGACAGCTTCCCATATCTACTTTTGAATTTTCAGAGACAAATAAAGTATATGTACATCCAATTATTTCTGTCTGTGGTTCATATAATTAAAGTCTTAAAGTTGTCAACCACATCAGTGCCTACATGCCGCAGACACCTGGTAAGTTCAAATTTATTGAGTTCACAAAATAACGAAAACACATAACTCTCTACAAGCGCTATTGTCTCCTGTTAAGAGTGGTGAAAGCAGTCCTGGATGAATCAGGGACGATTTTGTTCCACTTTCGAGTGCCTCCCTTTCAGTGCAGAAGTCGATAATTTCTTACGCTTCCAAAATCTCTGCCTGCTCCTTTGTATGCAGCTGTCACGCTAAAATTGCTCTAGGCTTACGCCCCCAGCTTTGTCTCTCTGTTCAAGTGTCCGGCACCTAAAAGACCCAGACTGGAGATGCAAAGCTGTTACTTTCTATTACTGTGGGCAAAAACCCAGAGTCATAATGTACCTTGCACTTGTTAAAATTATAGCTTTAGAATAAATTAATGCTTCAAGCAATTAGTACAGTGCAATGACTTTAGTCTGCCCAGACTGACCTAAATGAAACTTTATTTTATTATTTGCTTGTTCCAATTTCATGGGTGATTCATGTCCAGTGAAAGTCCTCCAGTCTTATTAGATCTTCCACATCAACTCCTGTTGCTGCCCAGGCACTTTTACAAGATTTCTCTTTGTTTGGTGTGGGGGCTGAAACTAGCAGATGAATTTGCAGGATCATGAGCTGGAGTTGGTAATGCAAATATCTGCTTGTTTTTTTTAGCAACAGCCCACCTTTATTCTGCCTTTCTTTAAACAAGACATAATAAAACATCAAATATTTTTAGGGAATTAGCTTCAAAACCAGATTCTACAATTGTGGCAGAAACCATGTTCAAAATCAAAGTAGAAATCTTTCATAAGTTAATCATTTTAAAGTCTTAGTGTACAATATCAGCAGAACTTTTCCTTTTGTTAAATAAAGCAACGGCACATGAAAAAAAAAGTTTTAAGTAAACCGTATAACTTTTCGGCTGGTGGGAACAGAGGTAATTGTCTATTTGGCCTCATTTGATACAAATCCTCCATTTATTTTAGCATGTGATGGCGTTGATTTTGAATCCTCTTTTTCCTCTGTTTTCTCAACGTCTGTCTTTGTTTTGACCCGGTGTCTTCTGTAAACACGGTAGCCTGGGAATCGGTATATATTTAGTATTAAATAAAGAAATTATAACAACTGCCTGAAAAGGACACTGTAGTAACACGTAGCCATGCAACATTTTCCTTCCTTACATTGCTAAAACATTCCAACACCTCCAGCCAGTTTCTTTAAAGCTATGTTTAATTATTTTACGCCAACAGCGCTCACCACTGGGAAAGTACGTTTAGAAAATAGCAAGGAAAGCATTTTAAATTCCGCACTCGGTGTTCGCCTGCTTTGCGTTCCTGTCGGGCGGAGGGACGTTTGAAAGCGTTGCCTGTCTGCCTGGGGAGGGCTTTGGGCTCTCGACCCTCACGTCTACACGAGTCCTCTTTGGCAGGAGCTGGGACAAAAAGTGTGGGAGTGGGGGCTGTGGCTCGCGGGGCTGTGTCCCCGGGGCAGCGCTCCGGCCTGGGGTAAGAGTGGTTTGCGAGTGGGGGCTCAAGGGTCACAGCTGGTTTTAGGTGCGAGCAACAGGGGCAAGTCCCCCACCCTCGGCAGCTTCGTTGTAGGAGCAGCAGTGTGACCCACGGGAGGTGTTCGTGGGAGGAAAAAGGGACCTTTGCCTCTAAGGGAAGATGTTTTCTCACATCAGCCGTGAAGCTAATGCCTGCTTTCTCAAGAGCTGGTAGGAGGGGGAGTTTGTGGGTGCTCGTGGGGGTGGCCCGGGTGGGCAGCTGTATGCCCAGGCACCCCGGAGCGGTGGAAGAAGAGGCGTTTGCCCTTCCTTGGCCAAGGGTAAGAACCATCCTGTGCTCGGTGTATTCTCATGTGCCCAGTCGTAGGTGGTAGAGATCCCACCTTGTGCTGAGAAAAGGCGTCGTCCGGATCTTGAACTGAGACTTGTGTATTCCTAGTTACCTACAGGGCACAGCACAGCAGCAACGCTCAGTCGTTTGGGTCATTATTTATGTAAATATTTTCCATTTGATTATTTTCATCCCCTCTTGTTTTCTCCATATCCATGAAAAATGAAACTGACAACAATAATGATAATTATTATGCTATAATAGAAAATATCTATACTTTACCTCCTAAAATTAGTAGTGCAAACAACAGCTGGAAAATGCTGTAGATGAGTGGGAAGGTAAACATCAGTTCAAGTTGCTCAGGACTGAATGAGAGCTGTACTATAGTTGAACATAGCTGAGTGTTTTGCATGCCTGTTTCCAGAGACACTGTACGGCATCTAAAGGGAATAACACAAAAAGACGATTGTGAAATAGGAGCCTGTGGGCCCTTATGCTTTTTGGTAATCTGGATAAGCAAGAAACATACAGTAATGATAACTAAGAAAATGGTATTCTGCAGCTCACATAGTCAACAAAACATTCCAAAAGTCATATGGCTGTTACCACCAGAACACACATAATTTGTGGCAGTTCGGCCATGGTAAAGGACTGTGATCCACCTTCAAGTTGTGATGTGGCACTCGCTATCATCGCCCTCTCCTGTAATGATGTTCTAAATTGTAGGCTGCCGCATCTTCCTGAGAAATTTTATGCAGTCCTAACTCACCTATAAGTCAGGTCTGTTTCACTTATTTGAAGTGTAGGACATGGGCACACAATGGGAAGACAAATGAAAGATTGGAGGAAACAGTATAGTCAGAATCTGTAAATAAACATGTGCACAAGAAAAGTTTTATCTACATATAGCGTCCCAGAAACAGGGTTGGGAATGAGTGACTCTAGCATGGCTAATGTTTAGGAAGCATTCTCAGCGTTGATTAATCATTAAATAAAAACTTTTTTTTCACAGCTGAAAAAAGGCTACCTGTCTTTGTCACAGAGAATTCCATACCTGTGCCAAGACAGACCAGCTACACGGGCCAGAAGGAATCCCAGAGAATAGCCAGCTGCTGGAAATATAGTGCCAATGATCCATAATTTGGGTGAGATAGTCCAGGAGCCTTGGTAGAGTATTCCCCCAACCACTGCAATGAGCACGATGAGGATCGCTCCCACAATGGAACCGATCTGTGAGGGGAAAGAGGAAGGGCTGTGTGAATAAGACCCCAAAATGAAATTTAATGGCATCAAACACAGTGTCAAACACCCCCGTGAGTGCCTCTGAGTCACTGAAACCTCTTATTAAACAAAAACCCTAAAGTTTACATCAATGTAATTCACAGCAGGCAGACAGATTAGATAGCTGCCATTTTATCCAAACAGGAGATGTACAGTGAACTTCAGTGTGTGGCTACAGATATAGATCAAGGCAGAGCTATAACAGGTATCTAGAGCAGATACCTGTAAAACTAGTCTCTCAAAGCCTTGCTTATAATTGTACTTAGAAATGGAGATTAAAAATAATTTCACAGGTATGTCGTGAGGGAGGAATGGTGCATACGTTAGAAAAATTTCCCCAGAGTTGCTGGGAAGCTGACAGCCTAATAGCTTATAGTATAATGCACTTTTCCTCCCCACTTCTTGGGCAGTCACACTCTGGGGCTCAGTATAGCACATGCTAACTAGACGCTAGATTGTTAGTGCTGGGAAATTATTTGCCAAGCAGAGGAGCAGATCTTTAATGCGGCTGAAAATTTGTGTTTGAAAACTGGCTGTGAGCTCATATAGCATTTCTACACAGACATAGCCACTGAGTTATCTTGCTTCCTCTGGCTGAATGTACTGAGATATTTACCACTGCTTGCCAAAAAAAGTGATATCTCACTCTCTTCTCAATATCGAAGTGAAATGTCTGCCCTCATGGCACATGTTGCCAGGGATCTCACCGGCAGACCTCTGGGGCTAAGCTTAGGAGAATCCATTTCTCAGCTGCAACGTGTATTCCCGTTGAACCGACTTCACCAGCCTTTGGCTGAAGCCTTTTTAAGAGCACTGAGTGAACAAGTACTTTTGTTTGGCTGAACTATTAACCACATGCTCCGAGGAAGAAGAAACACGGTCTTGCAGTGACGCGCTCTTCTATTTCACCTGGCGCACTGTCTTTGTGCCTTTATCTCCATCTCTCACTGTATGGACCTTAATCTGACAGCTACGGCTCAATCTTTGCTGGATGCTTCATTGTCTACATAAAGCAAACTGTCAGGGGACCCTGCGGTGGGCTGGTCACCCACTCGGTCAGAAAGAAGCTGAAATGGTGTTTCGCTGAGAGAGCGAGTGGAGTTTCTTTTCATGTGAGTTAAAGTCCATGCTTTTCCCTTAACTGATTAAACAGGAATAGCACAGCTTTGAAACCAGCACTCGATAGTATCCAAGTTTATAAGTAAGCTGTGAGTGCTTTTAAAAGTACAACAAAATAAGCTAACAGTTTAAGAAAAACAACTGACTTAAAAGGACCTTAATTGTGTTCTGTGCTTCCTGGGCTGACAGCAGAGAAATGATAACCAAGTGTAGCTAGAATAACAGGTTGCCAGATTATTTTTCCTTAAGAAAATTCAGAAAACATATGTGTTAACTAAGAATGGTTAACAAAGGACAAGGGTACTCAATATGTCTGACAACCACTTTAAACCTAAAGCTAAACCTAATGTTCAGAATGATTAATTTGCTGTTAACACTAAATGCAGCTAAGTTTGTTGTCGTTGTTATTATTATTATTATTATTTTGGTGAGAAAAGTTTTTGCCAAAACCCCATATTTTTCATGCATCTGAAACTGTCTTGCAAAGGCAGTTGAATTTTGTGAATAGTTTTGTTAGATTTTTTTTAACAGTTGGAACATTTTCTTTATTTTTTTTTTATTAAAAATTGACTTCACTCTCCCCAAAATTGCCCCCTGAAATCAGTAAGGTGGTTTAAAAGTAGAAAGTGGGTTTTTTGATCCAGGATGTGTTCATTTTTTATTATTTTGCAGAGAAAAACTGCTTCCAGTTGACCTGAGTGATTTTCCTTCCAATTTCAGTTTACATTATAAACTGAACTCAATCACTAACGTAGTTGCAGCCAAAGACAAAACTAGGCTCTTTGGATAATGATGGTTTCTAATAAGATATGCAACTCATGCCTGTTTGTGCGGGGGGAAAGCATTACATTTCCGCAGCGTCTCATTTGTTTTCTTCTGAAAACTTCCCGGCTCTCACGAAGTCAGATACTAATACTATGAATAGCAACGCGCTGCTTCAGTGGTGCCGCTGATTCCATAATTTGTCCATATTTACTAATGCTTCAGCCTTATATATCCTACCTTAAGTATGATTTTTGCTTTACTAGGCCATCTGTGGTTAACGTATATTCCAAATGAAACAGGAATTACAAGAGCTACCAGTGAAATTCCTGTAAAAAAAAGAAGAGAGAAAAAGAGTTAAGCCCACGAGTCATGCAGAAGTTCACGACAGGAGGACAGACGCCGCGTAGAGCGGCTCGGGGTGCGGAGCAAGCCTCCCGAGGATATTTCTGGTGTGCATACCCCGGAGCACACAGGCAGGCTTTACCCCCACCTGCCCGTTTGCTTTTCTATAGAGTCTGTTATCTTTGGCAGCCTGTTGAAGTAATTGCCATTCTGCTGAGCTACATGCTCATTAACCTGCAACAGAAAGGCAGACAGAAATTTGAGTGTGCTAATCATCACTACCCTGTGATGTGAGTAGCTATATTAAATGTTCATTTTTGTCTGCAGGTGTTTCGCTACTGTACCATATCAACAACTGGTTTAGAGCTTCTTTTGTTTTGGCCTCCCCCCTCCAGTATTTATTTTGAAAGCCCAAGTAATGTATGTGATTTTTTTTTTCCCCAGGACAATGGGAAATGAAATTGAAGAATATGAAAGTGACTCTGCTGGCTCTTAAGATTAGCACAACATGGAACCGCACTTGATAAGCACTAGGGCCACAGCTCAGCAAAGCACTGGAGCATGTATTTCCAAATACTTTGACTATTTTCTCTTTGTAGCTGGATGAGATTTTTGACAGGAAGTCAAATGAAGCCACTCCTGGCAGTGTAGATTACAGCTTTTCAAAGAGACTCAGCAGTTTTAATCACTTGCTTAATTATCCACATGTGCTTAAGTACTTTGCCAGATTATGGCCTCAGCACTTAGCACTTTGCAGGATTGTGCCTTAAAGCTGTTACAAACACTTTCATCCAGGGGAAGCAGTTATTCATGTGCACATTATTGTGTGTTCTTATCCCAGTACCACACAGGTCTCCAAACTGTTTGGAAAGAAAAGCATGCACAATCTTGTGATAAATATCAGTACGCTATTAGTAATGACTTCCAATCTTTGTTCTGCAGAGCTGTGGATGACGTGAAGTGATCTAGGTACGTAATTCCCATGGAAGTTATTGGAAAGTAGGAGGGTGAGCATATTTAGAAATCTCAGGTCATTTCTTCATGACTCTGCAGGATGATGGTATAAAGGTGGTTGTTACTAGAGGGGGGATAAGGGGAGAGGCAGGAGGGAAAGTGCAGGTTCATTGGACTCACCAATGCTGTCGTAGGGGAGCACGATTGAATTAGAATCAGTCCATAACTTGGTATAAACAAAGAGGCAAAGTGGCATCATTCCCATTGCAAACAGCGTGGAGCAAGTTGTCATGCTGATGCTGCGAAGAAATCGGTTAGAGTGACAGCTCATCTCATGCTAGCCCATAGTCTTTCTCATTTTCTTATTACGACTTCACAGCTTACGAAAGGTTGGGCAAAAAATGCCGCTGGCTACAGTCAATTTATCCTGTATATCAGGTTAGAAGAAAAACTAAATGGAAGGAGTGGCTTCTGTTGAAGAGAAAGGAAGATAAAATGTCAACGTGTTCTGCAGGCACAGAACGATAACTTTCAGCTCAATAACGAGGCAGGCAGGCAGGCAGCCGTCAGGACGGTCTCCTGGCAAGTCTGTCTGCGTGCTGCCTGTCCGTCTGGCTTCTGTGAGGGTGGCGAGCTGGAGAGGGTCAGGCGGACGTCAAATGGAGCTTTTCCATTATACCAGCAGTTCTAGAGTGCTAAAATTTCACTCCAAAGGCAACAGCATAAACCAAAAATATTTCATCGTTTAGGATGTGTGATGTAATAAAATTCCCTTTTCTGGCTTGTTTTGCTCTAGGCCAAAGAGTAGATGCTGAGATTACTCAGTGAAGCTAAGCATAAGTAGCCTTGCTTCCTTGGTTTGTGCAAAGACATTTCTGTTTTAAAGTATGAAGTCTTGGAACCATCAGGCCTGATACACCTTGTACTAAAAGATGCATTCTGTTACAGGAAGGAGAAAAAGGCAAGATAGCTAAAATAAGGAGGAAATTCTCAGAATCTAAGTAGAATAGATAAAATTATGCCTACAAATCACACTCCTCTGACATAAAATTAATGAGAGGGTTCTAGTTAAGGGACTTTGGAAACTTCCTTATGAGCCTCACTTCTGATTTCTCTTTTGTGTTGCTTGTCCTCAAAAAAGCGACTACTGACCCCGTCCCACAAACAGGGAAGATCCAGAGAACTCTAGAATAATTAATACACAAACCACAGGAATATCTGCATTAATTTTGGTTCCTATCACACTCTGCTTCCGAGTCATCGAATAGAACTTTGTAGGAGCCTCCGGCAAGAGAGTTTCTACACACAGAGAAAAAAGAGCCATGGGCTACAATTAAGGTCAGGTGAAGCCCCGAATGGATAAAAGAGCTTATTTTTCCTACCTCCATATTTCCTACATCTTCGTACTGTCCCTGTACCTACACCCTGCTCCAAAGCCTGCACGTTCTCTAACCCCACTCCCTGCGCTCACAGAAGCTCCCGGGGGAGCTGTGGAGGAGAGGAGATGGTGTTTCAGAAATAGTTGTTTTTGTGAAATATCAAGAGATGTCAAACCCAGATGTCCCTATGGGAAGCTTTAGAGGATATCATCTGGGTCTGAGTTCCTAAGGAAGGTATAAAACCTCATACCTCACCTCCCCGTGATTGTACGAGCCGTAGAAGATTAATTCCTGCTCTAACTTGCGGTCTGTTTGCACTGGGGTATTTTGAAGCAGGACTGTAGACAGTGGTGATGGGTTGTTATGTCTAAACATGAAATATTATCAGTTACCTTCCCCTTCCCCCTTGTCTGATACGGTGGGCAGGCTTTCCATAACACTGTGCTGGCTTCGGAAACCAGCCAAGCTACTTGTAATGTTACTCTTCTATCAAGAACTGAAGACGCTTGCGTTGCCGTCTCTGCCGTACCTCCCATACCCTCTGGTCCCTGCATTATTGTCACAAAGACACTGACCAGAAGCCTTTGACTTCTCAAGGTAAAGGTCTTTACCTGGAGAATAACCTTTTACAGGTATTTTCAATTTACTTCGCCCTCTGCCAGCATCATGGGATATAAACCCTACTCATATTTATAGCATCATCAATTTGGATTTTTGCCATTGATTTCAGTGGTGTGGCTGAACATAAGGAGCTGAGAAAGCATAGTTTAGCTCAGTGTATTCTTCCAAGGAAAGATTAGGACAGAATTTCAGACTTGTGCTGCATATCTTTCCATCTCTGGTTTCTTTGATCTGTATTTATTGAAATTAAGTGTCTTACAGTTCCTAATATCATAGGTCTTTCCTCCACAGTGAGGAAGTTGCTGATTAACAGAGCTGACCTCATACATAATTTGAAAGCAGGTATTACATTAACACTTGTATGTGACAGAAAAGTTCACTATTTTCAAAGGATGGAAAAAATGTCTTATTAAAGCTACAAATATTAACATTTTTAGTCTATTTGCCCTAGCTCCACATCTTTCTTACTTCTATTATTTTTTCCATTTCTGGTTAAGACTGGCATATGATAAATTAGACGAACGCTCCAATTTATGTTACTCTGTGGGAAACAGAGAAATGATCTGGTTATTTTAGAGCAAAAAAATCGGGATATAAAAATAAAAAAGATGGCTCATTTTTAAAGGCTGTTAGAGTTAATGAACCCCCCACGGAATTTGCATCAAGAGTAGGGTTCACTTCTTCTGAGTGTTTGTTGTCCTAGGCCATGCCAGGTGCCTTACAAATCTGTTTCTGACTTCAGAGCACCCTGTCACCGAGACCATCACATTTTGCCACAAAGGAGTTTTTTCATTGCCCCCAGTATGCAGGGCTGCCTTAGTCAGTGGCTTCTAGCCTGGAAAACCTTCCCTCAGTTTGAAGACTTTGCAGAAGGTGCCAGGAGCAGATAGAATTACCGCAAGTGATTTTCATTTGTATTAGTTCCCAAAGAGAAAATCTATGCCTGTCTATTCATTGTGTAGAACACAAAAGGAGGGAAAACATTTTTCCACAGGTGGTCTTCTTCAAGAAACATTACTTCAAGAACTATTGCATAGCCACTGTTTTGCACAGAGGATTCAGATCCTAAAATCCTTCATTTTTTTTTTTTTTTTTACTGCCCAAGATCTTGCGAGAAACAAAATCACAGAAGTAGTTTTAACTTGGACAGAGATTTCATAATCCTTAGTACCTTAGCAGTCTTCATAAATGCTATTTTCTGCAGGATCTGAAGATTTACAATGAAGACTGTTTCTAATAAACACAATTCTGTTATGCTGTCTTTCACATGAATTCTCAATGCACCAAGGATATTTGCTATTCCGCTTATATTTACTACTGTTACAGAAACTAAACATCTTTATAAGAAGAAAGCTCCACCATGGTGGGCAAGGAAGCTAAGAAAAAAACCCCAAACCAGACAGCTTATTCCAATATGAAGTTTATAATGTAAAAAGCCACACGAACTACTTTGAGAGTGGCTGTCTTACCTTAGGTCCATGTCTCCATCCACCCAGTAGGCAATGATATTGGAGGCTGTGCCCCCCGGGCAGCATCCCATGATCAGCACCACGACAGCTTGAATAGGAAGCACGTCAAAAATCAAGGACAGCAAGAAGGCTGTGAGAGGCATAATTCCGAACTGGCAAAGGAAACCCACAAAAATGCCCCAGGGTCTTTTTATGTGGCTCCAGAATTTCTTAAGTTCCACATTACAACCCATGGAGAACATCACCATAGCCAGCAAAATTGTTAGGACAGTACTTAAAATTAAGCTCAAAGTTTCATTAAAATTATCTTCTGGTAACACACAAGATGTGCCCTTGCAAACAGTAGCATTTGCTGGACAAGCTGTGGAGTTTTCTGCCAAAGACCCAGTGTCAAATTGCTGGGAAAGAAGGTAGGTCTGCATTTTGAAATACAGAACTGCTCAGTGCATCGGAGGCAAACTTTCGAGCCTGTGTAAATGGTTGTTTGTCAGCGACTCCTTTTAAATGATCCAGGAAGCAATAAGGTGCAATAAACACTTGAATACTCTTACTATTCTTGAAGGGTTTGGCACAGTGCTGATTCACATAGTTATAAAAGTTGTACTTGCTCAGTATGGTGACAATTAATCATTTATTCATACGATAGTGAGGAATCCCACATCAAGAGAATAGCTGCGTTAATATTTAAGGGTGTAAAGGAGGCTCGCGGCGTAACCGTGCGCAGGAGATGAGAGTCACAGCAGGAAGAGAAAGCTTAGACATCGTTCCTTGAATTTCTGGCATGCCTTCGAGGGAGCCGCTCGTGTACGCGCCGTCACCGGCGCCGCAGGGCTCTGTGGAGCGGGCGGCCGAGACGCGAGAACCCACGAGTGGAGGCCCTGAGCCGGGGCTGGAGGCTGCAGCTATTGCGAAGCGGCGCAGCCTTCGCCGTGACACGCAGGCTCAGCCGAGCGCCGTGGCGTCCTCGCTTGGTTGTGTTTCTAGCACAGGAGAAGCTGTGGCTGGCGTACAGCGATAACTCTCGCGCAGGGCCGCACGCACTTTTGTGTCACCTCAGGCTGCCGAATGCAGCTTTTAGGTCGCCTCTCAGTTTCCGCGTGTTCCTGAAGGTGGCGAGGGTCCCCGGCTGCAAAGTTTCCCGCGGGGCGGTCTGCTAAAGCGTCGCCTGCGGTTTTGGCTTTGGCTCAGGGAGAACCGCCTCTGCCCTGACGCCTCCGCACACCTCCGGCCTGGGCCCTGGGCCACCCCCCCCTCCCCCCGCCCCCGGTAGCTGCCCTCCCATCGCTCCCGGCCACGTCCACC
>JANVCT010000007.1:2362358-2383191 GCA_026770115.1 Aviceda subcristata | reverse complement strand
AGCTGAAATGTTCTGGTATTCTAAAAATCTGGATATAAAAACTCAATTAAAACAGCAAGTAAAGTGAAATCAACAATGGTGAAATACTTAACCAATAAAACTTGTGATCCTCTAATTTATGGATCTACTGGCTTTTCATAGAATCATAGAATTGTTTCGTTTGGAAAAGACCTTCAAGATCATCAAGTCCAACCCTCAACCCCACACCACCATGGCCACTAAACCATGTCTTGAAGTGCCTCATCTATACATTTTTTGAACACTTCCAGGGATGGTGACACCACCACATCTCTAGGCAGCCTGTTCCAGTGCTTGACAACACTTTCAGCAAAGAAATTTTTCCAATTATCCAATCTAAACCTCACCTGGTGCAACTTGAGGCCATTACCTCTCGTCCTATCATTAGTTACTTGATAGAAGAGTTTTGTTTGGATGAAGAATGTGGGACATGTATAAGTTGATCCTAACAGAAAAGTGATACCTGCAGTTGCCTTTTTGCTTATTCTTCTGTAGAAATGTCTTAACCCAGTTTCACCGAAAGTTTCCTAAAGCATTTGTTGTTGGCTAAACTGCACTTAGTGGGTTGGAGTTGGGATAGTACCATCCCATACCTAAGGAATGTTACACTGATAAAATAATGCCAAGTCTTCTTATTTTATTTCCTACATCTTAATGTGAAATTGGCACTATAATTAGATAATTTGAAAATTTAATAGAACTTTTGTCCTTGAATTAATACAGACAGATCACAATGACAGCTCTGAGCCAGGAGATGAAATAGAGAAAGGATGGTGTAAACTGCATGGAGTCACCATATAATAGCAGTTTTCAGTGTTCTTGTAATAGGTACTATCTAATAATTACATATTGCCTAGGGAGAATTCATCAGCTTGGTGTAACAAATAATAAAGCACATTATCATAAGTGCATGAATTAAGTTAAAATCTCAAAAAGTACGGAAGTTCAGTAATTCTTCTAGGAAACTCAATCTGCATTAGTAATTTCACCAAAATGAGGGCATGTAATAGGTCCTTTATTGCAGAATAATGGAATTGTCTTTAATAAAAAATAGAGGCTTGATTGTAGAGTGAGATGGTAGACTTTCATTGTTTTGGCTGTAATAAAGACAGATGCATGACATTATGTATTTAAACTGAACACTTTTACTCACTAAAGCAATACACATTATATATGATATACATAGCAGCAGACTGATAGATTGCTAAGAAGACAGAAAGAACGTCAGTTTGCATTAACTCAACAGCATGACTTCAGATGGCCCCTACCAGTGTAAATGAGATAATAAACCTGGCGCTTCATCTACTATATTTAAGCCAAAAGGCTCCATTTCTTCTTTTACGTGCACTAGTACAATTTCCACTGAAGTTAATGGGTCAAGCTGCTCCTAAACGCAGTTGCCCAACCCCACCTACCCCAGTGTAGTGACGGCAGAACGCAGCCTGCTGGTTTGTTGGGTGCGGTGACGTTCCTGCCCTTTGCTGGAGGCTGACGTGTCCGTTAGACCTACGGCGGTTACGGTTGTACGGCGCTCCAGAATTCTTTTGGTCAATTAAGAAACAAAAGTGCTCCCGAAATCTAATTTTCTGTGTCTTTATAGGTTTTTTTTTTTTTTTGTATCCTGAATATTATGATTATCTTTAGAAGAGGCAGTAAATAAAGCTACCAATTTAAAATATTGAGCAAAGTATAGATTTGTGGGCAAAATGTAGCTTATGTAAAGAATAATTCTATCTTCCCTCCCTTGGTAACTTATGAAAATGCTGCTTGTTCCTCAGGAAACGTTAAATGGAAGAATCTTACATTACAAAAAGTTACAAACCCTGCTGTGTGAATGGAAATAAGTGTGCGTACGCATCCAGTCAATAATTACCACCAACAGCTGGCTAAAATATAGACCAGAATAGGTCTTAGTAAAATAGAATTAGTTATAAAGATTATGAAAATATAAGGTTGGTGTCTCCCTTCCGATGAGACTTTACAGATAGCTTTGCTCCTTTAAGAAAATTTTATTTTTAAAGGACGATAGTTCTTGATCAGTATGCATAGATTTGAAGAGTGAAGTAAGCAGTTAAAGGGAAGAAAGGATGTTCTGTGCTTACTGTACAGAATTCTGAATTACTCTTCCTGGATTCCAGTTCTGGTTATGCTACCAATTTCCCATAGCATCTAGAGAAGTCTGAATTAGTCTAGTAACCATACCTGTAACTCACTCATGTAGGTCTTTATTTGGAAAGAAATCGGATGTCTTGGGATGCATGTAGGTAATACTGAATTTTTCAAAAGTAACTCAGCTCCTAGCTTCATCTTTAGGTGCCTAAACATCTCTAAAAAGTAGTTCTGAGAAATCAAGTCCCATTAAATTTAAATGATACGCAGGCTATATGTGCGCTGGTAGTGCTTTCCTGGTATGGAAACATCAATATTCTAATGCAGATAAGTGCTCCAAGAGGAAATTCAGTAGGAACTGTAAAGTGATGCATATTAAGTCAGCACCAGTACATTAAATGACCCTCTGAGTGGAACAAGCTAAATCGGTGAAATTTCAGATATACTGGTCAAGCAGCATTAATGCTAGGAACTCTGCTGCTGTAGTGTGTCAGTCAGAGATAATAACTCTTAGTACCCTGCATTAACTTAACTATATCAACAGAAACCCATGCAGAGGACCTGCTTTTAGTTCCAAAATGACTTGTGAAGTGAGGCTTAAACTCTAAAGCCGTGCAGGCACTTTTGGAAGGGTGCGTTTTTGTTCCTAAACACTCCCTTGCAAAAGCTAGGGAAGAGTTTTCAAAAAAGGTCCTTTCTGGACCTATGAATTGTGCCTCCTAGATACAACTCCCCACAAGGAGTGGGGTTGTTGTGGTCCGGATGCTTTTACAGCCCCAAGGCCAGGGCATCTCCTTGGGATGGGGGCTCGAGACCTCTCAGCTGAGAATTGGGTCGTAACACAAGTCTGTCGTTTCAGCTCATTCATAGACCTTTGGGGAGAAGGTGGGCAGCATCCTACCAAGGCGTGAAGGTGTGCTTTCCTTAGTTTCTCTTGCTCTTCCTCTTAGAATCATAGAATCTTGGAGGTCTCTATTAGTTAAAGGTCCTTGAGGAGTGGAAATTCGCAGTGCACACCGAGCACGGGTGTCAGATTTATCTTAGAAATATTGCCATAATTTGATAGTGAGGGATTCATGGAGACCAAGAAGGGATAATTAACTTTGGTGCTTGACTGCCTGTCTCAACTAGATATTATTTCACCAATTTACATGAAAGTCTTAAAGGACAGAAAGCCTTTTTTAAGAAAAAAACAAAGCTATGGAATGAGCAGAAAGGTCTTGGTGTCCTGCCAAGGTGCGACCGCATGAAACCTTGCTTGTAGAGTGCTTTGAAGTCTTGAGAAAAAAGTGCAAAAAGACTCCAGGTTGTTGCTAGGAAACATACAGAGACTTCCACCCTCAAATTTTCCTTGTCTGTGACTATCTCCTAATTTCCTCTTTGGCTTCCATCCTCAGTTCTTCCTGATACAGTTGCCTGTTGGCAAAACTGCTTTGCACACTGGAACGACAGTCTTTTTTCCGACGGTCACCAAGCACTAAACCTCCTCATATGTTGCAGATGTTTTTTCATATTTTTAGATCCCTGGTAATATTTAAACTTTAGGTCTTCATGGGAATATTATTCAGCCTCTTTGTGACTGACTTTGACCTGCTGTCACATTTTTGTGCATGTTCTACGAGCTTTTGGGTGTGCCTGGTTTTATCTGGATTGCTGGTTTCTGAGCTAGAAAAGAAAGATCCTGAATTCCCTGCTTCTAGCAGCTGAGAGGATTTAATACCACACTGTGACTGAAATACTGGAATGGCAGTAATGTTGTATTCTGACTACCTGAACACAATTTACAATATTTACACAGCTTAATTTTTAAAGCAACAGTTGTCTCTCTGTGCTCCTAAGTGAACTAAACGTAATCCCCTTTCCTTCCTCTTCTTTACACTAAACCTCATTCAGTCCCGAAGCAGCGATGGGAAAAGTGCTTAATTTTTGTTAGAAATATTTAAAGCACTTTGGGACCTTGCTTGTCTGTGCCACGCTGCTGCATGCAGGTACTTTAACCCCCACCGAGCGCTCAGAAGTCATCTTTATGTCAAGATATTCCTGCACCCAGCTGCTCCTCTGTCTCCTGACACCACTACACTGCCCTTAACTTCCCTCTTTTTCTATAATGAGCCTTCATTATGATTTGGGACAAGCCTGTTTTGCTTGAATGGTTTATCAGAGGTTTGGTGTCTGTTAATTGTTTCTTGTTGTTGTTTTTGGGTTTTTTGATTTTGTTTTTGTTTTGTTTTGTTTTTTCTCCTTTCTTAATTTTTATTCCCTGACTGTTCTGTTTGGATTCCAAGAGAGAGGCATTTTTTTGTTTATCTAATACTTCAGTTAAACTACTCTACAGTCTTATTCAAGCATATCACTGTTGGTATTAAATAATAGAAACAAATTGCCAGCTGCAGGACAGAAGTCAGGGACATGTTTTGAAGGAAGCTATGCAGCGTTACTGATGCAAATTTGTACAGATTCGCTGCAAATATACAGCAGTATTTTGACACTGGGAGGAGGAATTTTCTCCAACGGAGATGGTGCAGTTCTGGGATGAAGACACCCAGCGGAAAAAGGTATCTAGCGTCTCGTGTGTGTAGCGCTTGTTGTGTCTCTGTTTCTCCAGTGGGTGTCAGAATACGGCCCTGCAGATGCCAGAAAATGTGCCTCTTGCTCTCCTGGGAGGGAATGGTCATTCTTAGACTGACTTTTGCAAATCCATTGCCTTTGCCCTGTACCACCCAGGGATTTGCTGGGCGCGTTGTTGAGGGGACACAGGTTTCCACCAGCTGTGGGATGGTGGTCCTGCATCGTTGGACTTGCGTGCTCCCCGCCGCAACGCTGGATCTCCATCCGACACGTCTGAACCAGTGCCTGTACCTCTGGTTGTCTGCGGTCAGACTGGTTTAAGCAATCACTACGCACTTGTTTGTAAGCCCGGCTTAATTTTAATAGCAAGAATAAAGCAAAACCAATAGGGTAGTCCGTGGACCTGTGCTGCAGGCTGGGTGACTGGAGAGACACAGGCTGTAAATAGGTGTTTTGGAGTTGTTGTCCAACACTCCAATCAGCTGCCAACAACTTGCCTGGCTGAGTGGAACCCACAACTCTTCGTGCAGTCGGTTCCCAGGTTTCCCGGTTCTTCTGGTGACCTGTTTGGGGAGCTCTGTGGGACATGGAGGGACTCTTCCAAATCTAAAAGCTCTCTCCCCTTCCCTCCGGTGTTTGCTAGGAGATACATATCTGCAGTTTTTGTTTTGCTTCCCTCTTTTGTTTCCCAATATCCATGTAGCATCCTATGGTCATACAGTGCACAACTGATTTAACAGGGCAACACAGACTTGCTGTAACTGCCTACTGGGAAATGCCACCTCCATAAATGCCAGCCTCGATCCCTAATTCTGTCTTTGCCCCTGATTTGTGTGGCCTCCGTCAAAACACTCGAGCCAGAACGATGAAAACATTTACTCGCCTGCAGATGCGTGTTACTGCATTGTGGGTTAAGAACCTTGATAGTTTCTGTGCATGTTATTATTTTGAATTTGGTGACTAACTTTCACTTGTATGCTAGTGACCTAAATATACTTGAATTATCTGTTTATTTACCATGATTTCCTCTTTTTGTCTAAGCTGGCCAACTAATGCCCCGTGGACTCACTGTTGTGAAGACGAAGTGGCTGGTGAGTGAGCAGTGCTTTGCAAATGTCTGGAGATACATACATATTTAAAAAGAATTTAATACTCCTCCATGACTTATTTTGCTTGCTGCCTCACACATTGCACAGCATGCTAACAACAAAAATGTTTTGTATGACACAGGTAGTGTACGGTTTAATGTATTTAGAGGCACTGTAGCTGTGATTAGAGGACTGAGGTATGTGATATGACTGATTTAAGCAGTCCATAGGAAAGCCTGTTAACTTCACCTTTCTGCGTGCTTTTATTTTCTTAACAGGTGGAAATATTTCTAAAACAGACAGGATTTCTTAAAATAACAGGCAGGACTCACTGGCTTTTACCCATTTTAATATGGTACTCGCTACCTGAATAATTCAGTGTGACATGTAGCTTCCAGATATGCAGCTTGAATTCCAAAACTAGTTTATATGTGCATGATAATTCTCAGTAAGTCACTGAAGGTTTTGCATTTTTAAAACATAATCTAGTAGTGAAGGGGAGGAAAAAAAAAAGCATTCTTGATGCACACAGAAGAGGAAACAGGAGATTCAAGTTCTGGATAAGGTCTGAGTGCTTATAGTTACAGAATAGAATTGAATCTATATTTATATTTGCTATGTTTTCCTTCAATTTAAAGCGGTTAAATTGGATAAGAGGAGTGTCAAAGATGCACAGTGCGCCGTGATTGCACTTTTGCCTGCATTCATCAAGGAAACACGCTCCAGAGAAAACCCGAGGCACAGAATTTTTATCGACCGCTATTTCTTTCTAGCGTGTGTAAATTAATGTAACTTCAGAGGACGTAACAGCAACGCACGGGGCACGTGGGGGTAGAGACCATGAGGATCTTCCCTGGGGTTTGCTGGGTCTGGCGCTCGCCGTGCGTGTCCCGGAACGTGGCTGGAGCACTGGAGCTCTTCGCCGTCCCTTTCCCTTCAGGAAATCCCCACAAGTGGGAATTCTTAGTCCTGCCTGATTTCATCGGAAGGAGCTTTGGCTACGGGTGGGAAAAAAGGTTTCTGTTGAATCACAGATCAAACCAGACCATGAAGTTTCTCAGACAAGGCTTTTGAAGAAAAACTTAACATTATATCGTAATAAACCAGTCTCTGTCTTAGAATGTAAATGGCTTAGCAGTTTTGCTCCGTAGCTAAATTGCATTTTCTGCAATATCAAGCCATTGCTACAGGAAAGAAAGCAGGAAGAAAATCATAGCAAATCATTATAACACAGACTACAAGAATGAAAAAGCACAACATTATTGTTTCTTACCACTTCTCTTAATCTCTCACGAAGCTCGTTTGTATGACCTTTAGCCAATTTTACGTGATGATATATGGTGTAGTATTCTTGGGCAGAGAGTAAGTCAGTTAATCTTTCTGTCAGAGGGGTAACTCTTGCAATTCACATGGTGCATGGAATTAGAAACTGGTGAAGGTACAGATGAGACATCATGTTCTGCAGTGAGGAGGCTTATTAATTTTACCCATGCTGGTGCTCCAGAATTGACCATCTGGTTCTGTAAATAACAAAATTAATTTATGTGTTGACCAACTAGCAGCAGTTTCCATTATGCTAAACACCTGTTATCACTTAAAGCCATTTTACCGAATATGATGCATTAGCTGTATATTATTGGTGCTAAGGATGCATAGAAAATATGTCATCCACTTGCATGGTGCAGATGTTGCTTAAACAATCTACTGAATTTCCTGAACAGCTTATGCAAGAAACAATTGTATTTAGGAGGATCACTAGACAACATTCTTAATTAACTTAAATATTTCTGATTACTGCATTCAAAATACACCCTCCTGTCTGCCGTGGTATAGGATGTGTGTGAGAATGATTGTATGTTGTATTCCAGTAGCTCTTCCTGTTTATTTCAGGCTTTTGTCCTATAATTAAGGAGAAATATGTGTAGATACCATCATATTCTTATTACTGGCAGGTGAAAAAAGATCCAGGAAAAAACGGTAGAGTTTGCCAACAAATGTCACCAGACAAATCTCGCGATAGTCTTTCATTTGGAGAGTGAGCAAGCTTTTAGTCTTACAAGAAACAGTTTGTCTTTGCAATGGTATTCTAGTTCCTAAAGATCCATGGTTTTAAAATACTGTTGTATAGTGTTCCATGAAGGAAAAATCCTTCAGACGACAGGAAAAAAACTTTCAGACGACAGAAAATGTGATTTATGCTTTATTATCTGTTTTGTAGAGTAAACTGAAGACTAGGAAAATTCTAGGGAAATTAACGGTTTTTACAGACTGAAATTTCAGGAAGGTGGGATGGCCTGTATACTGTCTCTGACTATTTTGCTCTTAGCCAGCTGCATAGCCACAAATAAAATCTTTTGTGTAGCACAATGGACTTCATCTCTTAATTTGTCCCAAATTGGGTAATCAGCAAGCCTCTTGTCTGATGTCTAGACAGGAATCCAATATAAAAATGAGAGACAGCAAAATTATCTGTTTAGAAAAGTGGCATATGTCTGTCTTCCAGCTAGATTTTGATTTTTTTTTTAAATCTTTCTGTATCTTTTATTGGCAATTTGCTTTTCATATTTACTTCAAACAGCAACACAGTTTTTCTTTCACTTCAGTGCTTTCAGTCTTACTTCAATGTATGTGAAAAGTTTGCTATGAACATTCAGGTTCAAAGTGATATTAATTTTGTTAGGGTTTCATGTGTCTTGTAGTCCTGGCAGGATATGTATAACAGTTAGATAACAGTTAGATGTTATATATATATACACACATATATATATGTTATACACAGCAAAAGCACATAGCTGAACTAGAAATTTTCATCCCACAACTGTTGTACAGCTCTTGCTTATCACTTACTATTTTATGAATCTCCCTGCGTATTTTCTAGAAGGGTGTGCAAGTGGTGTTGACAGAGCTAAAGGGCAGTCACACTTCTCTTCAATACACCCTCAAACAATTTTAGAGGTTTGAAGGTCTTCGCTCAGGAAACGAACAGCATGTAGGTCAGTTGGTGTCTAAGACAGAGTCCTTTGGAGTTTGTGATTTCATCCAGGAAACAGAAGTTAGAGGTGACCTGTCCGAAGGCGACGTGGACTTCAGAAATGATTGTTTAGCAAGGAGGCATTCCTCTTTAAGTGGCTGTCCGTGAGGATCCTCAGTCCATTTCAAATACGGCAAGCAGAAACATGAGTAGAAAGCAGGAACAGCAAAGAAGGAAGTCAAGCATGAAGAAAGAGAGGCAAATAAAACTTTTCAATTAGTCAAATATTTAATTGCTCACCTCCCTCTTGGGAACGATAGAATGACAAGAGGAAGCAGAGGGCCCTGCGTTTTAAATTTGCTCATGTGTGGCGCTTCTGTCTCTCTAGACATTCATAAAATACTGTTTAAAACTTGTAAAATTAAATGAACATTAGTGCTGATCAGTTCAGGTTGATACACCTTTTAGGATTTGAGATATTAAAATATAATAATGACTACTGTACACTGATCGCAGAAAAAACTTGTGTTGGAAGGGACGACTGGAGGTTATCTAGTTCAGCCTTGATGCTGCTGACATGAACCTCTGTTGACGTGGCATGGCCTCATGTAGAACAGTGAAAGCATATTAGAGAGAAATTAAAATAAAATTCAAACAGAATTTCAGAAACTGACACGCATAATTTTTAAAACCAAACAAATTAGAGAATTCATCTCGCAGCAAGCTCAACATTTATTTTTATTCCAAATCAAAAGAAAAAGACAAATGCATTTTAAAATTTCCTATTGTAAAGGAAATTATTTTCTTTTCAGTTAATTTTAAGGCGTTTTCCTGTTAAAAGGACAAAACCCTTATGAAGGTACACCTCTCCACTGCCTTTAGAATTAGGCATGGTAGCTCAGCAATAAAGGCCTACGCGTTTAGTAAAACGGGTCTGAAAGCAGCTGTACTCTGAAAGTGCCCTTTCCTTTCTTATAAGTTTAAAGGGAGCCTGAGATGACAGCTCAGATCAAAATGTCTACATCTGGTTGAAAGAAACCCATTCCAGAAGTGAAGCAGCATTGACAACCAGCTGAGGGATAAAAACTAGTTATTACTTTACAGTAATGGCAATATTTGATGTACATTGACTGTTGGCATTGTATCACCAACAGGCTTTGGCCACAAAATCTGTTCTTTTGTATATAAAAGCCTGCGAATACAAAGAGAAGAACCTACAAAACGTCTTGAAGAGGGAGATTACATTAAATGAAATAACTGTTCTTCCTCCACATGATTTTGCAACAAAACTCATGAACAAAAAAAAATAATTGTACTGTGGTATACATTTGTGATAACTGTTTCTCAAGGGCAAGGTGTCTATATAGACAAATGAAAAAAAAAGTTATGCAGACAAGTTGCGCCTCTGAAGGTTTAAAATACAGTCTTCCTGCCTCACTGTTTTTTTGGTTTGGTGGGTTTTTTTGTTTGGTTTGGTTTGTTTTAAAGTAAATGTCAGTGACACTGGATGTCTTTTTTGGAGGCATTGCACATTCAATTAGCCACATTCACTCTTCTTGAAGTGGACCAGAGGTAAGTGAAACTATCATCCATTTTTCCTGGCACTTTGGATTGATTTGAGAGTAAGACATTTGCCCTAGGGGAGAGAGGCATTGCGTCTGCACAGAGCTGAACAAATGTTTTTTAATTAATAATTTATTCAGCTCATGCATTTCTTTGTCTGCATGTAACAGAACACCCCTGGGAAGATCACGGAGAGCGGAGGCTGAACTTGGGACCTTGAAGCTGAAACGGTGAATGTCTACTGCCAAAAACCTCGTCTTTGTCTAACAAAGCTACTTCGGCATCGTAACCCCATGATGGGGTCCCTCCACTCTAGAGAGGGTTGTTTCCCTGGATATCCGTCAGTCACTGTTTAACTGGCTGACTGACACCCAGCCAAATTCAATCTTTATTAAGTAATGCATTAAATTTATTGAATTACGCGGAGCCCATTTAGGTGACCCAAATTAGCATAATGCTAGTGTCCAGTCCGGTTTCTTGCTGGGGTTACGGGGTCGGTGCGGTAGACCAGGAGCAGTCGTTCCCAGCCTCTGCCTTTCTCGAGGCAGCTTGCGTCCATGTCGTGGGACCCCAAACTCCACTGGAGTCAACCCAGAAGAACAGGACAATTTTTGGTGGTATCAGTTTTGCGGGGAGGGATTTCCCCTTCTCTTCTGCGACTTGCCAAAGCTTTGAGCCACCTTGCTCGGATGTGGATGGCATTTTTAAGAAATTCTTATTCACATACTCAGAAAGAAAGAGAAGCCATGCCAAGCAAGGCCAAAGACTAGCTCAGCCTCCTGCCCTTGACAGGGGAGGGCAGCAAATACCTGGGGAGAGGACGTGAGGACGGGGATAACCATCAAGTGGTGCTTCTCTTCCCCGTAGGAACTTGCAGGTTTGGCAGAGCTCCCAGCCCAGGCGCTGCCCACAGGCCGTATCCATTCAGACTGAGCAAAGTTCAATCGAAAGTTAATTAAACGCCTTCCAACTCCTCGTGCCCACACCAGCGAAGCAGCAGAGGTTTCTGGGAAGTTTGGTACGGCGGTTTTCCGCGCTCGTGTAACTGGAGTGCGGCGGTGCCGCTTGTTTGCCAGGAGCGAGGTCCTGCCTACCCCGCCGCAGACGGAGAGGGGCTTTCTTGAGGGTCTTAGCTATAACGAATCGCGGCCAGCATAATTTCGGAGGAGTATTCTTCTCCTGGAAGTATTTGCATTATGTTATGAGCACTTATGGAGGGGCGGCAAAGGTTTTCCCAGCCTAGCCTGACATGTCGAGCGCCGTTATTTGTTTCGGCCGCCACGCTGGATGAGCAGTAACTCCGCTTCCAGTGGGACGGCCGGTGTTTACGGGCATCGTGGTTTCTGAGAACAGAACCCCTCCTGTCACACTCACTTGCTTAAACCGTTCACAGAAGATAAACTCAGAATGGCACAATTGCAGTTAGAGGATTATTAATTCACATCTTTTATGCCGACTTTGTCTGCCTCCCTGACCGAACAAAATAGAACAGCCTCAGCGGCGCGGTGTACAGGGATGTACTAAATGGCCACATCTATAAAAAGGCAGCCATCACCCCCTAGTATTGGTGCTGTGAGGTGTTAGGGGGTCCTGCTGTAAAACGCTGGCCAGTAAAAACTGCTGGCAGAGCTCCGTGCAGATCAACCCAACAGCAGCTGCCAGCTGGCGGACTTCGACAATAAAAGGTGCTTCTTTCTCCCCCTCCTCCCCGGTGCACCACGGCACGAGTACCTATAATTTCGCTCTTTGAGTGAATTGTTTGCTCTCCCAGAGATCTAAAGCCAGATTAATCGTTTTATTGGCAATAACAAACAATTAGAGTCTATCTGTTTGGATTTTTGTTCGGTGCAGGCTGCTTCACAACACAGTCTTTGTCGGTTAGTGCTTTTACAGGAAGGGTGGGATTTTTCAAAAGTGTTGAAGTGATTTAGGAGCACAGATGCTAGTGGATCTGTTCATTTTGTGCTTCCAAACAACGCAGGGCTAATATCATATTAGTACCATAGTGCATTTAGGTACAATTTTTGGTCTCCCCCGCTGAAGCCTCCTATGTGCCTGTGGTTTGGCTGCAGAGCGTGAGCACGGTCAGAAAAGTCCTGGGAGGTGTAAGAAACTCAGTACACAGGTCATGGTGGATACACGAAATCCTTCGCCCATCTCTCTGGAGAGACTTGACCCGTTACAACCCACGTAACAGGGCGGGTATCACCCAAAAGAGTCAGGGAGGTCAGAGACCCAAGTTTGAAGCTCTCCGGTGTTTAGTTTGGGGTAGGGACTGGGAACACCACCTTCTCTCTCTGACAAGAGCCCACAAGCCTTTTTGATACTTTTCCGGGTGGGATTTGAGCCCGTGAATTTCTCATCCGGAGCTATTTTTTTTCCCCAGACTGGGTGGTATGGAGGACCTAGTCTTTATTCTGCCCTGACTGGGGGGGAGCTGTTGTTGTTACAGATCCCACCCCGCTCCCCTGAACTTCCCCCATGCCCTGGAGGTGTCAAAGCCAAAGATCTTGGTTTAAGCACGACTTAACTGTGTTTAACTTTATGTATTTGCTCAGGTGCTACCTTTTGTGTGTGTAAGGTTCAGCACCATCAATTATTCTTACGGCTTAATTTACAGCAAGCTAGCAACATAGGACAGCCACCTCTGGAATTGGGATCCCCTTCTTGACTTGATCTGAGTGACTTTTCCTGAAGAACAGTGAAACAAGCCATAAAATGCTTCAGAAATCCTGGGAGTCCCTGAGGCAGAGCAGTATCTCTAGAAAATGCATTTAACTGAGAATGTACAAAATGGCTTAGATAGCTTAGTAGGAAGTGTCCTGAGCTTCGGTTTTGTAAATGTGCTAGTTTGGAGGTGTGGTAATAAATATTAATTTTATTTTGACATTTGAAAGAGACATTTGAATGCTGTGTATGTGCAGTGCAGAATGATTAAAAATTATTGTGGTGTATGAAATTTATGTTTTAGCTAGCGTGATTACATCCTTCTAAAAATGTGCAAGGCTGTAATCTTTAAAAATTGTTTTTGCAGTAGAGAGATTAAAATTCAGTGAAGCACTTCATATATTTTTGAACAATCATGTTAATTCGGTAGTGGCTCAAATAACATTCATTCTATTTTAAACATAAGTCATAATGATCTGTGTTCAAATTCTTTGTTTCCAATAAAAATAACCATGCCCACAAAGTTCTCAGCAAAAAAACATTTTCTTATACCGTGAGCCACCATAGAGGTGACACCAGCTGGCTCGGTTTACGGCAGATATGGCAGAAAGACTAAAAGTATTTCCACTCCAGATCAGCCCTTTATTTCAGAATATGGGGTAGTTTTCCTTCTACCTTTGCCTCCTCCTGTACCCCTGCTCTCAGCCTGAGTGCCTGCCCCGGAATTTCCCTGGTGTGGCAGCGGCGTCAGAGTCAGGACAATGTGCTGCAGGCTGGGATTAGCCAGCAGCTGAAAGCCTGTGTGGGCGCAGTTCTGCCGCGTTTACTTTACAGATAAGGATCTTACGTCAGGGTCAAATTAAAACTGGAGTGTAATGAGAATGAAGTTGGTGTGCTTCTGAATGGAAGAAAAAAAAATTAAAAATTAAGCGGGTACTCAAATCTTCAGAAATGCACAGCATGGCATGGCTCCTTCTTATGGATTGGCCTGAGTCTGTCTGTGTCCTCATATTCAGGGATCCCCCTTCTTTGTCGGTTCTGGATTTCTCTCCATTGAAGGTTAAAAGGTGTTTATAGCTCTTCCAGATAATGGTTTAGCCTTGTGTTAGAGGGACCACACTGAGAGAAGCCAATGAAGCTGTGTTCTTTTGTCTTCTGGCAGGACTACCGCAGCTCCTTCTCCATTACTGGGCGTTGACTTTTATCCTTACTGTATTCTGGGCTTTCCAAGGCCTTTCCAACGTCAGCGTGCACACGCTGTTATTTCCGTAGCGAGCACAGGCATCACATGTTTCTAACTCCCATGGACCTGCACAATCCATGTCTCCTTACCTGTCGTGGAGCATTAGGTGGGCTGTCCTCTGTCTGGTTGTCTTGATTTCTTGACTGGACTCCCTGGATGGACCCCAGCCTCACCCAGGACACCCAGCCGAGCCTTCACCACGGCTGTCCTGGCCCCGCGCAGGTGCTCGGGACCGCGTCCTGCTGCCGGGCACTGCCGGGATGCCGGCTCGTTTCCCCACATCCACTCCAGCTCATCCCTGACGGTGTAGGTGCAACGTCTCTGTCTATCCCAGCAGGACAGAACAGATGCAGAGCTGCAGTTACGTGGTGGCGACGGTGAAACTGATTGCAAAAAGTAAAGGTTTCGCTGAAGAACTTGAAACGGCGCGTTGGCTAATGTTGCTGTGTGCTGACTGAAGCAGCTCTGATGGAAAATTATCTGTAGAACAGACTTTTATGTAGAGCATATTTTGCCAAACTTTATGACTTGCCCATTAGAAGTAACTAAAATTAGAGAAAAGATTAAAGTTGCAAGGTAGAAACAGTATCTGAAGAGTTCTTGATTGTATAATGCGGGTGAAAGCACTCTCCTTTGATACCTTAAAGGTGCTTGGTGTCCTTACAAAAAGGAGCTGAATCCCCGATGATGCTTTCAGACCATCTGTATTTGGTGAGATGCTTTTAATGGTCAGATTCTCCCCTTTTCTTCCATCTGACCTCAAGGGAAAAAATGCATTAAGGAAGGATGGTTCTGAGAATGTGAGTGTACCTTGCATTGCAAGACAAGGCTCCTTCTTCACTTGACTTTAAACTCTAGTAATGACAGTTAACTCTTGACGTAATGCTTTAAAGAGTTACCAATCTAATAAAACTGAATTTATCTTTGTTACTCTCTTGAGTTAGATAAAGTAGTTTATGACCATACTTTTTTGGGCATTGTAGACATACTTAAAATCATAAAACAACTCCCTGAGGGATTTTGGAAGACACCTGTGAATCACTGTTTTCCATTCCTGCTAGATAAGAGTAAGACTGTAGTGCATGATGGGAAAAAAACCCTGCCTCATTAAGAAAATACCACTTATTTTCCAAAACCAGAACATGAACGGGCAGGGAACTCGTAATGGGCTACTGGTTGATATAGGAGCGAATAGCATCAATGTCAAGACCATGCACTTGTTGAAGAAACATCAGAAGCATCAAAGAAAGTGTAGCTCAGTCACACTGTCCAAATCCAGGAGCAGCTGTAGGTACCTGCTACTGGTCTAATTATACTGTGACTTGTCCCTTGCTGTAGGATAGGGAGAACTGCAGCAAAGTGAGTGTAAAATTTTTTACTTCCAAAAAATGTATGACATTCAGAGTCCAGTTTTTACTTATGAAAAAGACTATAGAAAGGAAAAAGCTGACACATGAGTTGAGCCCTTTCTGGAAAAAATACTGAAACAAAATTGCTACTAATGGCATTGGCATACACCAAAATTCTTGAATTTCTGTTTGCAGGTTGGTACTGAAGTGCCATATTTTGCTCCATAGTCATTACTGGTGTTGGCAGAAAGTCCATTTTGGAGTGTGCTCGTGTAAACTGCTTTACAAGTAAACTGACCAATCTAATTAAGATTTTTTGTGAAATAATAGAGATGAGAAAAGAAGGTCAAATTTTCAGTTTAAAGCTGGATTTCAAGAGCTTCTGCTCCTCTTTTCTGTAAAGGGATATCAAGTAAATGTTGCTGGGCACCGTGACTTTTCCTCCTTAAAATCACTTTTGATCACCGCTGGTATAAACTGCATTAAACATGTAGCACGGGAACCCTTACCCACATTCTGAAATGTGCACAATACTGTGTACACACAAGGTGTGACAGTGACAGAAGATGATGTCATGGATGTTACCTTTCTTTAGCTGTATTTATAAAACATCCCTCTATGTATAGCTATATAAATGTCATTTGGATCAATTTATCTCAGGCCGCAGTCTGGGGTACTCCAACAGTCTGCTGAGGACTTGCTGACTAAATTTTTCTGGATCTGTTTTTTGTTTCCAGCTGCTATAATGCTTTAAAAAGTTAAAAGAACTTGACTTTACCGTGAGTAAAAAGATGTGATTCCAGTAAGGTTATTAGGTGGTTAGCAACAGCAGTGAAGATGCTCTCTGTACTGCCAGTGGAAACATGGTAGTTCCTAGAACAAATCCTTTAAAATCTGGTTTGCATCATGAAACAAATCTGGGAACTTGTAGATATTAGCAGAATACAGCATGATGAATGGAAGCAGTCACTGTAAAGCAACTATCTATCTGAAAAAGAACCTGACTGCAGCTGAAAAGAGAAACATGAGTCCTGCTCACATCCATTTTCCATCTGTTTTATCCCAGCAGAAATTACTACTTTTTGCAGTATCAAGCTAAGACCTGGTCTTTGAAAGTATTCACTGAAAAAAGAATAGCTGAAAGAAAATTTCCATTTTGCTAAATATGATACATTTATTCATGTGAGCCATGCCATGCTGGGTAAGGCTGTGTAAGGGAAACTCTTCATGTCATGGAAATACCCTGTCATTTTGAAGATTAAGGTCACTAAATAAAAAGCAGAAGGTTACTTACGACAGAAAGACTTTCTGCAAAGGTTCATGGCTCACAGGAGGGAGCTACTGATTGCCTGAAAGGCCTGAAGAGGCATTAAAAGTCAGAGAGGTCCTTCCCAGCGGCATTCTTAACAAAGAGCTACCCTTCCTTTTTTTGTGACATGGTGACATTACTTTTTTAATCCACCATAACTGCTCTTTGGTTGAAAAGGCGAACGGTGACAATACAGCCAATGAGGCTGACTGCTCTTCCAGCTGCTGTTAAGGAGAAACTCCATGTGTTTGGAGAAAGCTGGAGGCCTGAGGTTTCAAAGGCATAAAACCCAGAGGCAAAATTGTCTCCCAGAAATTCTCAGAATGCTCCCAGATAAGTCCACATGGCAATGGTACAATGGCAGAGAGGTAATTTACTTTCTGTTATGAAGAATTCCTCTTTGGTTATGAGTAGGAAAATATATGCATGCTATTTGTTGACGATGGAATAACACTGGCTACCCACTTATTCACTTAAAACATCACAAACCCAATGTAGTTTATTAAAGCAGAAAATAGCATTGCCCTGTATTCCCATTTAACTCCAGCACCTGCATTTCATTTGTGTTTTTGAAAAATGCAAGCATATTCCTTGTTCCCCAACTTTCTCTCATGTGTTTGCTCTCCACTCCTCCCCACTTTCCCCTTGTGTTTTGAAGCAACTATATTTTGGAGACCAGATAGTACTTTCAATGCCGTGGTCTGATTCTGAAGTAGGGATTAATTGTTAGGAATCAACTGGTTTGGTTAGAAATTAAATTTTTTAGCATTTCTTACGAAGCTTTGGGGGAAGACTGTGTGAAGAAAGTCCGTTATTTTCATGATCGTTTGGAGAATCAGTTTTAAGAGGTTCAGTTCTGCACACCCAGTTGATTGATAGTTTTTCCAGCAGAGGGCAAGAAAGTATAACAGATGAAACTGGTGCTATTTTCCTGGATAGCCCCAGCAGAAAAGTTAAACAGTATAGCCTGAGAAGGGAACGTGAAAGCTAATAACCATCCCCCTTTTAGGACATAATGGCTTTTAAACAGCCTTTTACTGCTCAAGGGTAGCCACAGACAGACAAGGTAGAACAGGAGCAGAGGATCCCACCAGAGCCGCCAGCTGGTGCACCTCGCTTTGTCAGCGCAAGCTCCTTCAGCCGAGATCTGATTCCTGGGAAAATTTCCGAGGGAAAGCCGCACACGGTATTTTTTTTCAAACCAGTGCCTGCACTGCCTTGCGGATCCCTGCGGGATGTTCGGGGTGGGATGAGGAGGCACGCAGCTGCCCCTCTGATGGAGGGCTCCTGCCCTTGGCGGCCGTTGTTGCTGTTGGCTTCAAGCCGGGGAAGCGGGGTGAGCTTCCTCGCCAAGGGGCAAAAAACCCCCTCTTGTTGGCCCCAGGTGTTAGAAGCTTGAGGTGATGCTCAGGAATAAACACCTGGGATTGTGCATCTGTCATGAATAAGGTTTGCTTGTCGCCGTATGTGTGTTATTGTGGTGAGCGTGTGTGTGTTAAAGACACACACGGAAACGTAGAATCATAGAATCATAGGATCGTTTAGGTTGGAAAAGGCCTTCAAGGTCATCGAGTCCATCTACAATTTTCAACTGTTCTGCTGAACGAGTTTGCAGATTATCAAATTTGAGACTGCAGACCTCATTTGTTATGCAGCAGTGCGTATTTACCAAGGTATTTCTCAACTTTCTTGATACCATTGCACTGAGTTAAAAAAAAGCATTGTATAGCCTGTCTGTCAACTAGAAAAATGTCAGCCTCTGACACAAACCTTCCGTTAAGGCCCAAGCTTTGTCTGTGATACTGTTGTTTGCTGTTAATGCCTCCTTATGAGTGAAAAGCATCTGATTTGGACCAAAAGCGCAGCTACCTGTTCTTTCCCTTTGGGTTTTCCTAATTTCATTGCAGTAAATTACATAGCTCATAAATAGGCAATCTCATACTCTTATTTTGCTGCCACTGATGGAGCAAATGATTTTATTTCTTATAGTAATGGAATTAGAATCCTGAGAAATAATACAAGCCTTGGTTATCACAGCTGATCAAGCTGTACTGGGTACAGCCTGGATGCCTGAGAAGAACAGAAGCAATTCAAACAGTGTAAAAAGCTTTTCTATGTGATAATAATAACAACAAAACCAAAATCATACTGGTTGAATGCAAAAAATTAGGACTATATTAATAAAAATATGCTATTTTAGTAATAATTATCTGTTTAAAGTGTAGCCAATCATTTTGGACCAATGAAGTATTTATCTAGGGGGAAGCCATATGTCACACAAAGGTAGTTTTGCTTCTCTGTGTGGTTGTTAGTTATGACTATACTACAAGTCAAGAGTTTCTACATCACTTGATTTAAGTTTCTAAAAGCAGATTCTGTTTATATAGACAGAAATACATATTTCACAATAAAACCAACATAACAGTACATGTAGCTTCGTAGCTCTGGTGAACGTAACAGACTACATAATGGTGACCACTGGATGGTTCTGTTTTTCTTTTCTTCAATATGGAACAGTCATATTTCACATGAAAAAGATCAACATCTGTACTTCGAGTTTTCTTTTCTTTTGGTTCATGTCTTGTCTCAAGTCCTTTTGATTTGTTTATCCTAGAAAAACATAGTAATCATTTTACGGCTACAGAGTGGTTCAATTTTTGGTATCTGAAAAGATATCAATATTTTGAAAGGGGGTTATGGACAGAAGAAGTACCTGTAAAATCTTACCCTTATACTGTCCAGTGTTTTTTCCCCCTGTGTTGGTTTTTTCCAAGTCATCGTAGCTTGGATTATATATAAACCCAGATTTTTAATGTCATATATTGTTTTTTTAACCAGTCTCTTATAACAGGGATTTTTCATGCAGAAATCCATTGAGCTGCAGAGACATTTCCCTGATGCACAATAAATCAGATATTTCACATATTCCTGATATAAAGGACACAATTCTTACTTTGGAACTGTGCAGGCCTCGGTGACCTGTAGTGAGCAGGAAAGTCAACTCACTTTGCCGCCAGTTGCCAGTAGATGACCAGAAGTGGAAACTCTGCTCTCTGTAACCTCCCCCCCTGGTCTTTCCGTGAGGTGGGGTGGCTTGTAGGAAGAGGAGCTGCAGGCCAAGAAAGTATCCTGGGAACTGCGGTGAGCAGTTGAGATCCTGAAGATGAATGTACAAACTGTTGGCAGCTGTTTGGTAGCGCTGGCGGAGGATCCTCGACAGCACCTCCCACTACCAGCCGAGGCGGTTGTATTTTAGGTGGCGAGTGTTTTCGGTGTTGAAATTAGGATGAGGCAGATTGTGCCGGGAAGTGACCGTTCTCTCCGCTGACTGTAGGCAGACTTCATCACCTTCGGGCCGAGACTCCTGCTTCAGACCTCTGTGACTGATCAAATCAATCCCACCCGAGGAGACTCCTAACAGGACCGACTCCGTCAGGGCATCTGCTACATAATTCTTTATATTGGGCTTATAGCAGTAGTCTTAAAAAACCCATTTTGTTCCATCCATCTTTCTGTTAGAACACTCTTGTGCACCGTTCCCTTTTTTTTTTTTAGCTATTTAACTAGAATTTAATTTCTGGAAATGTGTTCTAAGTAGAGGTTTATTGAAACTCATGTGAAATCCAGTTCTTGCAGCACTTAAAATGAAAAAGTTTGTAAAATGTATACCCATGAACAGTTGCAGCAAAATGAAAGAAGTTTCTTTTTCTTAAACTGCACTTAAAACTCTTTTAGGATTCCCTCAGGGATAAAGAGACTATGACTTTTCTCTCATCTTCTCTTGCAGTCCTGTCCTCCTTTCTCCTCTAAGCACCAGGTGTTGGGTTTTTTTCCCTAAAATGCAGATTACTTTGTTCAAGAATCTTGAACAAAGATTCTTGTTCAAAGATCTTGAACAAAGATTCTTGTTCAAAGACCTTGAACAAAGATCTGTGTCTTTTTTTTTGT
>JANVCT010000007.1:2325567-2339055 GCA_026770115.1 Aviceda subcristata | reverse complement strand
TTTTAAATATAGCTTTTTAAAATTCTCATCTAATACTGCTGGTTAGCATTCAGCACTTTTATGGAGAATGTGAATTACATACTATGTGAGCCAAAAAAGATTTCCTTCAAAACCTTAAAAAGAGCATTTTTTTAGAAGCACTGGGGGATGAGACAATAAAATCCAGAATAAAACCAAAATAGTGTTCCGCTGAGAATCGCTTATCACCAGCCGGAAGATTTTGCTGACTAACCCAGGGGGGTAATGGCTGACAAACTTTTCTTGAAATCTGTCAGTCCTGCCATTTTCTGCAGGGCTGCAGGGTAAATCATAGACAACAAGCGGGAGCACCTTGTTCAGTAAATCACTACAGCACTTCTGGAGCGCTGTAGTAAATGGACAAGAGGCGAGTTTGTGGCATGTCGCTTTCCATCCAGCGTCTGGACAACAGACAATTAGATTTTACAGCCTGCAGTTACACTGAAGCTTTACTGCTCCGTCGGTAGTGGGGTACCAAACAAAGAAGGAGGTTATTTTAACTGCCAGGCAATAAAAGCAAAATACTATTATTACTGATTTTTCTCCCCGTTTCTTTTAGAGCTCGGTCGCGTTCCGATCTGATGTCGGTTTTGAGAGAACGTGTGTTAACACTGGCAGAAAAGGAACACAGCACCCGCAAGGCAGGGCTCTTGGTGGGGCCGGCGTGTTCGTTACCAATGCCGTGAGGGTCCGCGCCTGCTCTCGGCTGCTTCTGAATCTGTCGCGTGGTTTGACATTTTATTTATTCTGTAATTTTTATATCTATTAATTTCCAGAAACGGTTTAAAAAACATAATCCTTGTGTGGTCTGTGCAAACCGGAAAGTCATTTTAGCTCATAGAGTGTATTTTGGTATTTTCGGTAATGAAACCTGATGATGTAGTGCAGAGGTTTAAGTCCGTGAGAGAGATGCGAAATGGATGCGGTGTTTCTTAAAAGGCCAGATCCCAGGTTTGCCGAACGGGGCACGGCCTCATCCCGGCAGGTTTCCCGCCGTGCAAGCGGCACCGTTTGTGAAGCAGCAGTAGGGAAAATGGCGACTGACGTTCGGAGCAGGAACGTGAGCTTCTTCCCTAGGAATAAGGGGAAAGACACGATCCTTGGTTAAGCAGGGAGGCAGAGAGGGGAGCAGAGACGAGGTTCCGCCAGAGGCTGGTGGGGGGATGGAGGGGTGCCCTGGAGCTGGGCTGTAACGAGGCGATAAACGCTCTGCAGGGGGACCCACACGACTGGGGAAGCTGGTGGAAGTCTGTCCAGGTTTTCTGGCAGATTACGTCCCTCTCTTTTTGAGCATGGCCTCACGCCGTGCTTGTACTGATCCTTGAGGAAGCTGTTCACACGTGAATGTAATGGTTTTGCCATTCCGTATCCCTGCATGGCTCCTTGCGGGCTGTTGGGTATGCAAGCAAGCTTTAGGAAATGGGGGAAATTCTACCCAAACTGTTCTAGGGAAGGCACATTAAAAGAGAACTTAAGCCAGAATATATTTACCATTTTCATGGCTTTTCAAGGGTGAGGGAGTCCAAAAAGCCTTGGACTGCCTTTGTGGGGGGGTGGTCGAAGGTAACTCTACCTGCGGTTGCCTGGGGGTGGAGCGGAGCACGTACCAGACGGCCCAAACGGTGAGAGCCGTCCCGTCTGGGGACTCACCCTCCCCAGAGACCCCCCCAGCCGCCGGCACGCTGACCGGCCCTTCCAAAGTCCCCCACCTAGAGGGTTAGGGGCTCGGGACTCGCCTTGGATGGTCTTCACTAAAGGACTGGTAGTCTCGGGAGCTGCTGTTTTTCTTCCCTGAGTGGAAAGAGCCTGTAGAATTTAATAAGAGCTAAATCGCAGGGTTCTATAAAAATGAAACATGATCCCGTACATATCATCCTGTGAAGGTATACGTAAAAAGCTACTTGTATGCTGAAATGTTTATCAGTAAGAAGTCTTGCACACAGCAGACTTTAATTTCTCTCCTTGAAATGGCAGAAGCTTGGTACTGGTGTAGTAATTCTCGGTTGGAACAAAATTATTGTAAAAATTACTGAAAAGCTTTTAATTTTCATGAATGTATTCACATCTTATTGTAAAGGATTGTTAAATGTAATGCATTGCTTTAAAAGAATCTTGATAATAAAATTAATAGAAAAATCTGTTATTGGAGATATTACAGTTGATTATTGTTAATAATAATAACTAATGATAGTAGTAATAGTAATAATAATAATAATAATAATAATAATAGCTGGTTTAGTGACCTGATGGTATCTCTCTAGTACACTGGAGTCACCTGGTTGTGACAGAAGTCAATGGCACACTCATGTAGTTTGAAATCAGGACTAGATATTGTGCTAGTGAAAAAGGCAATAAGGTGCCACTAAACCAGCTATGAAAAATACAAATTTGAGCTTGTTTAGAAATGACCGTAGTAGCGTTTATAAACAATGCATTTTCATATGCATTTTATTCTGTCACAATATGCACATGCAGCAAGCCGCCAGCAAGCTTTCTCTCTTTTTAACTCAACGGTGCTTAGAAGAAAGGGTTCAGGTGCTGCCCAGTTTACAGGGCGCTAAAAGCTGTTCAGCAGTTTACTCTGCTGGGGGGGGGGGAGTTTTTCACCTGTGAACAGGCGAGGCTGACCCAGCTGACCAGCACCCGTAGTCCTTAGATAAAACCAGTGAGGAACACCACTTCCAACGGGACCCCGGCCCCGCTGCCTGCGCTGCCTTTTGCTGCTAAGGAGTTCCCCTCTGGCTGACACAAACAAAGGGGCTTTTCTCCTCTTCTCCCAGGGGTCTGTCAACCTTTTCTGACCCCAGGAGTAAGAGCTCATTTTTGTGGTTTACAGAGTCCTTTTTTCTTCTTTACAGAGACACTTCTCTTTCTTTCACTCAGACGTTTTCCCAAGAAGTCAATGTCAACTTTGTACCCTCCTTGATGCACTCCTGTAGTGGATTTTTATACCTAAAATTTTTAAAGAAGATAAAGAGGTTAAATTCAAGGATGCAAGTGCTTGTGTAAATGCATGTTTGTCTACAGAAAGAGAGTGCTACACTTTGCTTTTTGTATCAGTTCTTAATTCTTCTGATTTCATTAACAGTCAAGATGAGATGGTCTTCATTATATTAGTGTCAAACCATAATTACTCCAAGGGAGTTCCTTTAACAGAATTACTCTGGACTTACACCATATAATGGAGTTCGGGATTTCTATTCCATGTCTTCACAGGTGAAAACAGTAAGAAATCAATATGACTTTTTACAGGAAAAACTCTTACAAAGAAAGGCATTCTTACCTGCTGTTTATAGTTCTGTCTTCTTTAAACATTAAACTATGGCAGAAATAATAACAAAGAATGAGAAATATTTATGTTTTAACTTTTGACTAAAATAATAGTTACCAGAAAGCAATATATTTTTCAATTTGTGCTGTCAGCCCTTGATATATCTATGGAGCGATGGGATCAAATATTAGTTTCTGTAATTACACTATGCAATTCTGGTATATTAGTTAAATCTCACAACATTTTGTAACACGATAGAAAAATAATAGAAAATGTACTTTTAAAAATCCCATTCTTATCTTGCTCAAAGCAGAATAGGTTATTCAAAAAGAGGGCAGTTAGTTACGTTAACTTTAAGGCTTACTGTAATGAAGAACTTTACGCAAAAGCATTTGCCAAGGCATCATCACAACGAGACAGAAGCAGAAACAGAGCTCTGTAGCACTTTTTTTACCTCCTAAAAAAAAGAGGACGAGCTGTACCAGCACTTTGACTGCAGAGTCCTGCCTGACAGGCTGCAGCTACTCCAGAGTTCAGGTTTGGACCCAACACGTAGGGCTGGAGCGAATCCCCCAGTTGTCCCCATTTACCCTGCTTTGGTTTGGTTTGGGGGGAGGTGTGGGTGCGTGTTAGCAACAGCCGTTCTGGAGAGGCTGTACTGGAGGTTACCACCCTGTCGTGCACCAAATGCACTCCAAACCTCAAGGAGGACACAAGCATCTGGTCTCGTGGACAGCCTCACGCCACGTGTGCGCTGGGCTGCTCAGCCCCAGGAACTGGGTTCCTGAGCCGTTAACCAGTGAAGATGTAGGGTCCTCAGCACCACTTACTTCCATATACTGCTTCTCCTCTGTTGTCCTCTATTACTTGCTAATATAGGTACAGCTTTAAATTTATGCTACCAGATACATTCTGAAAGCATCTAAATGAAACCCAAAGTGGAAACTTCAGCCTTGTTGACTTTCAGTGGGATGCAGATGCTCTTCACACATTTTTTTTATCTTCCTTCCCAAACAATTAAAACATTTACATACCTTTTTTAAGCCTCTGAATAGGGAAACTGCGGCACAGGTAAGGAATACGTAGAGAGACTTCTATTGGCATTAACATGCAGCCACCATAAGATGAGTCTCAGCAGCTGCTTAGTCGTGCAAAGCGACTTGCACAGCAATATGCACCATGAAGTGAAAGGAGAATCTAAAAAACCATTTCACTTCAATGACAATTTAGCCAGGACATAAGAATTAATGCTGAAGTTAACAATCCTAATCTTAGGAGGAGTGTCACAGAAATTTTAATAAGCATCAAGAGCATTCTGGGTTTCTATCTCACCTGAGAGAGATACCAGTGCTTCAACAATAACTCACTGATCTTGAGGGGATCCAACTGAGGGAGCCCATTGATCTTGCCTAAATTGAGCTTACTTTATCCTTAAAAGCTCAGAGAACAGCAGGTCAGGTGGCTCAGGGAAAGAGATGGGTGTATTTACATGTACATAGTGTGTATTCTTCCAGACAAGATGCAAGGTTACAGGATGTGTTACACATTTCAGATATATTCAGGGAAGAACAAAAACCAGATGGGTAGCAACCTGAATTTATGGGAGAAAAAAGGCAAAAATCCTTTTGACTTAAACGAAACCAGGATTTAAATAAACTTCTTAGTGATTTCCGTTATTATTTAGGAAACACTCGTTTGACCAATCTTGAACACACTGACTTTAAAACAAAGCTTCCTTTGACTTTTTTGGCATCTTGTTTTGGCCATATAGTTTTGCTAATTTGAGTGATTCCCATTTTAACTCACTGAGTTATTCCTTTGAACCTCACCTGTCTGTCTCTATTAGACATAATTGGCAAGAGTACAATAAACAGGATGCATAAAAACTGATACTTGAATTCAGCAGTCCATAATTAGATTAAGCTACATCCTACTCTGAAAAAAACCTGATTATGTAGCAGCCTGCGGTTTTCCTGAAATTTCTGTGTGGGCTGTACTACCTACCCTCAGTACATAAGATGCAGTAGCATGTGAGCATATAAAGCCTACCACCTGTAGCTGACTGGGAGATATTTTCCCTTTTCTTTTCCTTTTTCTTTCCCTGCTTACCCTTCTCCTTCTTCTCTTTTCTCCATTTATTTCCCTTTTTACTTTCTTTAGTTTTCTCTCTCTTCTCTCTCTTCTTCACCTTAAAGCTGTATTATTATTTATAATGGTGGGTTGACAAGAAGCAGACATAATTTCTTACTAGTTATCATTGAAAGTAAAACATTTTAACTGTACATTGTCATGCTACTCTAATATGTTAATAGTATACCTCTTACATAAGCAAAATTTTAAAAAGATATGCTGTGTACATTTTTTAATCTAATATTTATTATTGAAACTCTAAAGAAACACCATTGAAGCCACAGTGTCAAGTAGTGGATTTTTATACCTAGAATAAAAAATTAGTCTATTTCTCATTTTGATCTTGCTGCTTGTCCACAGACTGTAGAATTTAGAAGCAGAGGCTAAAATGAAGAGAGGGGGTTAAATCAGTGGAGAAAAGGGAGGAGAAAGAGATTGAGCTTTTATGTTCATAACACCATCAGTCTTTGGATCTACAGTATTTTCATTATTCCTGCTAAATTTTTAGTCATATCTGGAAAATGTGTAACACTTAATCCCCTCATTTTGGTCCTTCCATCAACGCTCTCTTTAAATTTTGCTGATCCTTCCTAAATAACGTTTCTCAGCTTTGGGTTTTCTTATTCATTTCCAGAGCTAAACGGGGCTCTGATCACCTCAGCTTTGGGTTTTCTTACTCATTTCCAGAGCTAAACGGGGATCTCCTCCGCATTGCTGCAGCCTCCTCCTCCCCTGAGAAAAGCAGCCTTGCCCCGGCGCTGGAGCCAAGATCTCTCTGGACCATGCAGACCCTCTCTTTGATCCCCTCCACCCGCGTTCTCTTCTGTATATCGAATGTAAGCTGCTTGTCCTCACTTCCAAGGATTTTTATGGCCTGTTCCCGCTGCCATCTCTCATTGTGACGGACTGAACTACCGCGCAGGTGGAAAAACGGCCAAGCAGCTGGCTCCAGTGAACCACCTATCTTTTAAAGAGCTGGTGGGAGCCAGGGGCTGACTAAGTGCTGGGTAATCAGACCCAGCTCGCTCTGAGAAGGCCTCCTACGGCGAAGAAGGGTAGATGCTGAAGGTATATCGAAGGGAAAACAGCTCAGGGAAAGGAGGAAGGATGAAAGGCGATGTCTCAGTGAGTTAAAAAAAAAACCAGACCAAGGAACTGGAACTGAAAGTCATTGGGACCCAACAATCCCACGACTGAGTGCAACGCAATGCGGCAACGAGACACGGACTAATGCGCTTGAGGACCTGCCTTTAAACACCTGAAAACTTCCTTTCCTCTTGATGTGACAACCTCTGTAAAGAAGTTGCAAATGTGCTTACAGTCAGCTTCCCTGACTGGGCTGTTTACCCTTACAAAGGCCACAAAAGCTTAGTTTAGTCAAACTACGTTAGCAAGCGTCTCTTTTAGTAGAATGTAATAGTCATTTGGGATTTATGGCTTAACATCTTGCCCTTTCGCTCTTTGCAAGGATTCTCAAGGATGCCCGTAATCAGAGATCTCTCTCTCTGCAAGTCCTTGTAATAAATCTTTCATCCCACTTGGTAGATGTTTCGTTCTTTTGCACCTTGTGTTCAGTATTTAATTATCTTTTGTTGTTAAAGGACACGAAGAAAGACAAAAGCAGAAAGCAGGACTCACTGCATCCTTCTGTTGTGAAAGTCTTTTCATACCATGTTGGCTAAAGTCATTCAACTTCTTCTACCATTTCTTGTATGTTTTTAGTACAGGGTGACATTAGCTATTTTGCTTTTGGACAAGGCGAAGGGAAGAGTGTTTGCATAAAAGCTCCTTTTCTAGGCTGGACTCAAAATTTTAGCAAATTAGTCTGTGTTGCTGCAAGGGTGATTTTTTCCATTGAACTTGGCACTTGCTCATTTATTGGCTAGCCACTCCGAAGCCTTCCGACACTGGCAGGCTGCTGGGCCCTTCAGCCCCTCTTCTCTACTCGCAAACAAGAAATAAACTTTTATGATGTTCATTTTAGCAGTTGGAGGGACATCCCTTACCCTACAAAGAAGACGGATATTCCCTTTTTACAAGGACTCACATGGAAAAGACGAGGAGTAAGGGGAACAAGTTATGTCTGGGGACATTCCAATTGGACACAAGAGGAAAATTTTTCACAATGAGAACAATCAACCATTGGAATAACGTCCCCAGGAAAGTGGTGGATTCCCCGACATTGGACACTTTCAAGATTTGGCTGGACAGGGTGCTGGGCCATCTTGTCCAGTCCGTGCTTTTGCCAAGAAAGGTTGGACCAGATGATCCTTGAGGTCCCTTTCAACCTGGTGTTCTACGATTCTGTGATTTTCTCTTTCATGTGCAGGGTGGAGTTTAGGACCACATAGCCCACCCTTCTTTCTTTCCTTCCTTAAGGCTCATGGAAATGCCTGAAAAATCCAGATTTTACCCAGATTCCTGATTGTGTGTTTTTAACTTTATACAGATGCCCTAAAGTCTCTGTTCAGTTGAGGATATTGTAAAGCACATGGGTTTTTGTGTGAAGTCCCAGCTGCTCAGGATCCTTCAATTAACCTTCCTAGAGATGGTTTCCAAAGTCCCTGCCCACTGTTACGCAAACATGCGTGGCTACATTGAACTAACTTTGATATAGATGATTTTGCAGGACTGTGTCAAGTAGGGAAGTTCAGATAAATAAAGGTTTTCCAAAACAATTTTCTTCAGCTAGTATTTAAAATGTTCTTAGAAATACTCTCTTTTTCTCATTGAAAGATTTTAACCTTCAGTCTCATTTTAAAATGTCATGTGTATTTCATGTAGAAAACTAACAATAACCAGTACTATAAAAGTCAAGTGGCTTTATTTTAAAACATTACTTTAATTTCTAGTACTCTCTTACTATGAAAAGAAATGCCATGTGTAAAAAATATAAGACAGTTCATCTATCACTATCCCTAATATGCTATCAAGGATGTGTCTTTAACCTTAATTGTTCTTCACTGAAGCATTCAATTTCCTGTTCTCTGTTCTTGCGGTGCTTCTGTCTTTGCTCAAAACCAGAGTTCTTTTTAACATTGAAATTGCCTGAAATGCAATTGTAAAACAGATTATTATAAAGCTTTTACATGTGGATGGAAAGTCAGTATATTTTGCCTGAGACCAGTGTGCTGTTTTCAATTTTTCCAAACATAATTTTTTAGCAGCTTTATCAAACATTGACAAACTGCTATATTTATTATTTATGTAATGGCTTTAATGAACAAACTGTAGATCATACTTAATCATGAGGTCGAAAAAATGACAAGAACTGAAAAACTCATGTATGGTGAATTATTTGACCTTTTGTAGTTAGTGAAGGAAGCACAACACAGGTGTCTTCCTGTAGTTAGCAATAATACTCCTGAGAAAGTATCAATATTGCAAGTTACAATGCGTTTCTACTCAAAAACAGTTCAAGTAAAGTGGAAACACAACTTCACAGCCCAGTCCTTATTCAATGTATAGTCTGGTGTTTATAATCACTGGCATACCGAACGATGGGCCATGTTGTGTTTGATGCTGGTACAGATGATATAATTGGCCTCTGTAGGGTTTAGCTAACAGGAGAGAGAAAAACTAAACGCACAACTTAACGCATTGCCTGTCAAGTTAGGGTACTGATGATTAAGTTTGTTAGGATCAAAGGGAAAGCTGCCAGAAAAGAGAAGAGCAGGAATGTCACTAACTGCTTAAAAAAGAGCAACTATCAGTAATTACCAAAGCTGTTTGCCTTTTGCCCTTTCTTAGCTCAGTTTGCCTACTCTTTTTCTGCAACCATCAAGAAGCTGTGAACTTCCCATTAGCCTCAAGTGTTCTTTCTTTTGGATGAGGCTTGCTTCATAATTCATGTACTATGTCTTAGTTATCAAAACACAACATTGCTTTTGTTAAGCAAGATGCCTATTTTTTTATACTGGCTTTTAAAGCAAAAATAGTATTTTGGGTATCTGACTCTATTTTGACTTACATTTTTTTCCGAGATGCTACATGCCTCTGATCCCACCTTTTCTCTCTGAATGCATCAGGTTTCAGGCTTGAGCTGTTACTGTTTTGGAAAGGAGCTCTGCATCTCAAAGTGGACATTCGTAGCAGTTCCCTATATATCAACATTTGGGGAAGAACAGCTCTTCACCCACCTTATCCACTCTCTTCAGGAATTTGTAAATCTTTCCCTTGTCTCCCTTCAGGCATCTTCCCTCCAGCTCCAGCCTGTTTAACCTTTCCACACAAAACAGCTGCTCCATCTCCTCAATCATTTTAGTTGTACTTCTCTGTGCCCTTTCTAACAACAGTCTGTCCTCTCGGAGATGTGGAGGCTGACATTGCCCACAGTACAGTTAAAAACTGATTTAATCCTCAGTTCTTAACTACCGATTTAATTTTCCATATAGAATCCAGGTAATCCAGGTACTTTAAAGCACGGATTCTCTTGAGTGTGACTGGTGTAAGATGTTGTGTTAACGATTAGGCTACTTAAATCTGTGCTTCGAAAACAGTCATTTTTTTTTTAAAAGCTGCATTATTCTTTGACCAGCAAGGCGCCGCGGAAGACGAGTGGAGCGGAACCCAGCGTTGCTACGCCCAGCCCTTTCCTGGGAGCCTGGGTCCCAGGCTGCGGACCTGGCGGAGATGCCTCCGCGGCTCCGTAGTGTCTAGCAAGACGTGGGTGCCCCAAAATGGGATTTACAGTAGGCAGCATACTGACACTTCACCAGGTACTAGTCAAGGAAGGTACAGTCTCGTCGGGATTGAGGCCAATATCTTGAAGCCGGGAGTGGCATTTTGGATTTTCCTCCCCCTATTCCCAGATTGCCCCAGGCTCCTTTCTCCCTAAAAAATGCTGCTGATAGATGAGCCGATGATCTTCATCTCCTCTTTATCCTGCGAACCTGTAGCCCAAAGAGAAGAGTCAACAAACGGGAGAGAGGCACCCCCGGTGTTCCAGTCTCCGTGCTCTCTCTGGTCTTGCTGGTTGGAATACAGGGAAAACCAGCGGAGACTTGCAAAAAAAAACGCGCGCCGAGTGCTGAGCCTGTCCCTGCTGCCGCTGCTCACCAGGCTTCCGTGTGAACACCGCTGGACCCAAAGCCGCGCAAAAGAAAGGGGTTTATTTCTCGTGTTATTGCTCGGTAGTAAAAGAAGCAGCATGCCAAACATGCCCCTGCTCCTTCTGGAGCTGCAAGAGACTTTAATCATTCACAAAACCTCCCAGAACGCTTTCCCCCGCCTCCTCCCTCCTAAATGCCTTGAAAGGCTTGTCATGAGCCCTGTAGAAAACGGGGCACAGATTAGATTAAATGTTTCCATCTGGCGAGAACGTAGCTGTAAATGAGTGGACTCAAAGAAAGTCGTTAAATGCCCATAAAAATAAAGTCTTCCCCCAACGCAGCGCTGCTAACGACACGGCGTTCAGCTATGGGCTGGTAGACAGACTCTAACTAGTGCTGGTGGGGAAGGCAGGGCTTTGTACCGGCTTGTGGAAGATACCAGTTACCCAAGGGGAGCGGCTCGTTTCGATGTGCGTAGAATTGCCGTTATCGATTTCAAAGCTTTGGGGTGTTAAGTAGCTGACATTTTATATTGGACTTACGTGTGACACGAGTTACCATGTGTTTACATAACCTGTAAGGCTTAAAAAATGATACTGAAGCGTTAGACTCATAGCGCTGCCCTAAAAAAAAATGGTTTGGTGTTCGGGTTTTAAGAGGATGTTAATATTAAAAAATAGAAGTTATTAGTGCTGCATATCCAACATTTACAAATGGCAATATCAGGATTTCTATAATTAAATTATCTCTACTTTTGAAATTAAAACCATAAATATATACATATATACTTTAAAAGGAAAAAAATCTGGGAGAAAGAACAGTGAAAATTTAAAAAAAATATATTAAACCACCTTTGTTTAGTGGGCTGACCTGACTTGCCGAAGGATCAGACGGTTTTCTGGCCCTGCAGACTGGAGGGGGTGAGAGCAGGAAGGGTTTCTTCTGGTAGCTGTCAGCTTTTAGGTCTGCTCAGGTACCTGCAGGTACTTCACCCCACATTCCTGCGTGGAGTGGGAGGTGCCTTCACACGTGCTCCCTCTTCCTACCCATCCCAGCCTGGAAATCAGAGCTTTCACCCACTGAGTCTATCGACACGAGCGTTTTTTGTGTGTGAATAAGTGTTCCGCGCTGAGGTCTTCCGTGCCAAAACCAACGAGTACGTGGCAGACCTGTGGAGGATATTCAGAGAGGAATCTGCAATTATGTGACGAACGCTGTTAGTCCTCTACTCATTTCTGGTCTTCTGGTCACAGGTGTCGTTTCAGTAGAATCATAGAATCATAGTTTAGGTTGGAAAGGACCTACAAGATCATCGAGTCCAACCAAGCACCCGAAACAGTCCCCTGCCGGGTGGGGGAGGTGGCTAAACTGGTGTGGCAGACTGGTGACGCCACGGACGGAAATCCTCTCGCTCCCCGGCCCCTGCTTTTGCTGGGTCCTGCTCTAAGTTTTTGGCAGTTCTGACGCTCACCTGGCCCTCGGCGGGGGCTTCAGCTGGCTTAGCTGGCAGAAAAGCGCTTCAGTTTCTTTCTCCATCCCGGAATACTTGGCGGCTGGTGCAGCGAGTCGGGGGGCTCGGTGCGGCTCTGGGTGAGGGCCGCCGTCGGTGACGGAAGGAGGGGTCGTTGGCTGCCTCGTGGAAATTCGTCGCGTAACCCAAAAACCAGTGATTACGAAGCTAGCAGCGTGAGGTGGGAAAGAGGACAACCAGCAAATGTGATCAGTTTTATGATATGGGGGGTGATTGTTACGGGGGGTGTGATTTTTGGGGCAACTTTTCACTTTACGTTATTTCTTAGTGATTGCTGATAGTTCTGTGTTTCGCATTTCCAGTCTCATGCAGTAGGGAAGGTGTTATGTCTCATTGTCTTTTGCACAGCTAAGGGCACATTAAGTTTCAGCTACCTAATAATAATAATAATAATAATAATAATAATAATAATAATGATAATGTAAAGTTCTGCAGAGATTTTGTGCCTTATTCATCACTTGATCATGACTTGACAACTTGTGAAGTGGGAGCCAAGTATTGGCGGGGCTGAGAAATCCTAGCACAGCAGCACAGGACCCAAGAAAATTCAGAAACAGCCTGTAACAACCCGAGAATGAAAGTATGTGAAATCAACTGGTGTATTCAGATGCATTTCTGTGGCATTTGTCTCTAAGATAGGACTTAATTTTCTATGCTGAATTTGGAGGAGGGTATAGAAGTTCAGGGCTATTCCATCTTAGTTTGGCAGCAGGAGGTGGGTTGAGATCCTGCTCACCCTGAACTCTCCTTGCACGGGAAGCCAGTCTGTTCCAAGTGAGATGGAGGAGATTTCCCTCTAGAGCTCTTTCAAAAAGTTTATCCCACTCTTCCGATGGTACTAGAAACTGATGCACTTAGAAAAACTGGTTTACAAGTGAAGAAAAACTGGTTACAAGTGGAAAGCAAATGTTAGGACTGGAACCTATTGTATTTAAGTCTGTATAGATTTCTTGTGAGAAATGAGTATTTCTATGGCACTCTTCTTGATTTGTTTCCAAATTTTTTGCACACTTAACAAAGGAACTAATAAATCATTATTGTGAAGTTTGAGAGACATGACAGGTTTTTTGGAAGCTCACATAGGAATCACATCTACACTGAAATAAAGACTTCACACCTTCTTTTCCCCTCACCCTTTATAAAGTAGAATTACTTTAAGTAATACAGGAAATTAGGAAAAACCCTTAAATGACTGGAAAAATCATGGGAGGACTCTGTAGGTTAGAACATTCTGCCATTACCAACCAAACAGGACTGAACACTGCTGATAGCACTTCTGCTGGTGTCATTTCCACTAATAGCCAGGTTCTTGTTATAAACATAATCCAAAAGAAAAATCCTCTTCATGCCTGACGCTGCCTTCTTGCACAGGCTTAGTTTGTGCTTGTTTTCTTACGCACGGAGGGAAGGATGCTATGACCATTTTTCTTGCATTTCCAATGCAAGCGCAGACTAAGCTCAGTTCTGCTTCTTTTGCAGGATCCGGG
>JANVCT010000007.1:2293847-2307774 GCA_026770115.1 Aviceda subcristata | reverse complement strand
ACAGTAACCAAATCACTCGGTAATAAAATTTGCCTCATTGCTTTTAAGAACTAGCAGATGGTTTCAGCTTTATCTCCCACTGGAGACAAGCTGATTGAATTCACTCCTTGGTTAATGGCTGCTATTTGTGCAAATGAAGATAAAGGAACTAAGCTAAAGACTGGCTCTTCCTGCCTACCCAAGTAGGAGAAAAGGTTCTGCACGTGTGACCAGCGGTCTGGTTTGTAAAAGCTGCCTTTTTCATACCTTTGGCGACTTGGCAGTAGGCGATGCCTTCTCGCAGCGTGCGCGTCGGAGAGCACCGTCGCTTCCGACCACACTGGTTACAGCCAGCTTCAGCCATATATATATATGTCTGATGAAAAGAAAATATTTAACGACAATTTCACCAAGCCCTCTTGGTCCCTAGCTCTAATACAGACACCTAAGAGACTGCTGAAATAAATCATTCAAACAGGAATTGGGCTCTGACGCAGTCTTGTGGATGTGAATCTTACTACAGAAACCAAATTTACTGGGGCTTTGGTGTGCATCAGAGTTGGTTAAACCGGCTGGGTGCCGGCGGGAATACACAGGGAAACGGCCCATCACGGGCTGCACTCTGCTACTCGAAATACAGAGAAACAACATTTGGAAAGTTTTCGGTGGTCTGTCACTGGAGTACCTGTACTGGGAAATAGTTGCTGCAGGTTTCTGCTCCTCTCCTTGTTGCCAACAACCTATTCGTAGCATGTGGACTTAGTTATCAGACCTATATACAGTCTAACCAGGGGGAATATTTTTGTTTGAGGCTGACCCAAGACCCTTTGGTGGTTTAGAAGTGCAGAATCATCACTGAAAACACTTTGCTGGGAGATCCCAGTATCTGCCCTGCCCGACCAGCACGGCAGGTGACTTCCTGGGCTGCTGGACGGTCTTCCCAGCTGATGACCCTGGAATTAGACCTCAACCCCCTTTTCACTGAGAATTTTACAACTTTTTATTTTCATTTTGAATTGGAATCCAGTGTCAGAGTGCCTGTGTGAAACTGGGCCCTGGTCTGTAGCTGGGGAGGCCACTTAGATTTTTGGGGGACCTCAGCTCTTCTTGCAGATGGTATTCCCACTGGTGTGACAAGAAGAGGACTATCTCCAGAAAGATCTGGGACTTGCCCACAACGTATCTCTGCTGGTACAGTAGAGAGAAGACACAAGGTCACAACAGCATTATGATTCAGGGACAACAGCAGAGATTGGCACACAGAGAAACACTTTAATTTATACCACTGATGATACAGGAGCACCCGGTATGTTGGTAGAAAGGAAAAAGAGAGAGAAGACAGTTTTAATTACTTACGTTTTATAAATGTGTATGTATGTGCTCCCATGCATAAAGGCAATTAGCTCTCCTAAGTAAAACCAATCCAGATAGACAACAGCATGGCCAAACGAAACAAGAACATATTTTTAATTGTTATTTGTACAGTACTCGCACTGCGTGAAGCACTGTGTGGCACAGCACCTTCCATCTGAATACCTTCAAGACCTGTACAAAATCTGGGTAATGGAAATGCCTGAAATCATCCTGTCATTTTGCACGGGTGGAAGTAGGAATACGAACCACAGTTAAACACTGGCAAGGTTACACAGTCAGTCTTGCCAGAGGTCTGGGCTTGATCCAGACAATTTGGAATTTAGATCAGATGTCCACAAAAGAGCGCAGACTGGACTGGCGAATGCTCTGGTTGCCCAGGACCGCCGGACACACATTGGACATACGTGGTGCAAGCTACGTATCAAGAGGAACCAGGATTAATGGTCCGGCAAGTCTGTGCGCGCCACATCTATGGTGAGGTCTGAGGTCCATGTCTCCTTATTTTGCTGCAGTTATGTCTCAGAGAGCCTGTTCCAGGTGAGAAGTCAGGGACGCTCAATGCGTGTCCGTGTCCGTGGGCATTAGCTCTGCCTTTGCTTCCAGGAAAAGAGAATATTGGCCAAGCTACAGGTCTGTGCTCGCACGGCTGGGAGGCTGGTGGGCAGGACTCCCAGGACTGGTGGCTCCCATACCTTCCATCGCCAGGAGCACAGCCCAGCGGAGTTTGTGCCTGTTCCGTACATCTGGTGGTCTGACTGAGGAAGTCTCTTTGCAGTCGATAAAAGTGTTGTGCCCTGTGTAAGTGGAAGTGGTGTTACATTTTCTCTTTAATCGCTGGTGCCCTAGCACCCCGTTATGAAAATGAATTCTTACAAGCATATGTGTATTTATGAGGAAATAGCAATGAGGTAGGAAGAAATCAGGAATATGCAAAAATGGTGTGTCTGTGGGAGAACTCTGTTAAAATATGTTTTTACAGAGAGGGAGCTGTCAGTTGGGTGGGTATGTAACCCTTTGCCCTCAAGCAGAAGCCAATGTGAGACTTACAATGGTGAGAATGTCTTCAGGTGTTTTCAAGCAATGTCGTTCTTTAAAAGGGCAAAGAATGGGGAGGGACACCAGGAGACACAAAGCCAATCAAAGATGGCATAATGAAAGGAGAAATGTTTAAAAACCAGTAAAATGTTCATAAGCTGCAAAGAGGTTGCACAACTGCTGAACTGATTCAAGGAAAGGCATCTAATCCTGTTAATCTTTTGCTTCATCAGGGGAAAATGCTGGACAAGAGGAAACATTTTCTGTGCAGTAGAACATGGTAAGCACTTCTGTAGGAGCTCTGCTCCAGGCTACATGCTGAATGTTGACCTACTGAAATTATTTAGACTAAGAACCATGACAAGAATTTCACACTTTGCCTGTCTAGGAAAATAGCTTTATCACGCACATGATCTAAAATGTGCAGAAATATTTATTTTTTGTACGTGGTCTTATTTTTTTCAAGATTTGTATGTTTTTCTCCACCACATATTACTTTCAGAAATGTGAATCAGTGTTTATGCTCTTGACAGAAAATATCCTTATTTTTACCTGTTTGTATCCTTTCTTCTTCTTAGAAGAAATTATGTGACAAAATCATTCAGATTAAGTTTTTCTGCTGTTGGCAGATATGGCTTTAACTTTTAACAAAAAAAAGCAGTGTCATTTTTCTTTTTTGTCATACCATCAGAAAGATACCAGGATAATGAATCTAAGCAGATATTCAGGACTGTGGTAGATATATATATATATGCAATATAGATAGTCCAATACTGCCTCTGTTAAAGGAAGAAAATTACAGTTTTGCATTGCTGTGCTTTAAAGATTCTGTAGGGTCTCTAACACACCCAACAGGATTGTTCCCATGTGTGCTGAAGAGCTAACATTAAAAAATTTGAGCGTGTTTTAGAAGCCCAACACCTCAAGTGGACAAGGATGCCCAAAGCAGAGGCAGCTTAGCAGCCACTGGCAAAACCCTGTGACCGGCAGTGACTGGGCAAATCTGACCAGCCCAGAAGACTGGGAAACAGAGGATGGTGGATGGCTAGAAAATGTGTGTATCATGGGCTTTTTTTTTAGTGCACCATAATTTAGCAGCCCTTTGGGACAGTAGGAGGAAAGATGCAGAAGACTCGTTAAAGGTTTCTGTATACAGTTTTGTTTCTCTCAAGACAATAAACACAAAACTTACACATGCTGTGCATTATGCTTTATTGCCCAGAACGCAAAGGCCACGGTGGGATTTCATAATAAGGATTTAACCTATGGAATTTAATAGAAATATATTAGGTATTTGTAGAAATGACTTTAAAATTGTGTACATTTTAATAGTGAATTATCTCTTCTGTATGTATTTTTAATAGGTCCGTAGTACCTTATAGCAAGCGTGACATTTTCATTGAAATTGAACGAGTCCAAAATCTGACAGAAATGGTGTAGTTCTGATGTTTTTCCCTGAAGAACTACATATCTGGAAATGGCGACTCACTACAGCAGGCTGCTTTACTGCTTTCGACCTCGGCTTTGAAAAGCAGCCATTCAGGACAATGTAGTTTACAGGAAGAACGAGTGTTTAATGTGGACTGAGAAGAGGTTCTTCTGTTAAAAAAGCACTTATCTTCTCAACTAGAGTGGACTATGATGGATGTGTCATGGAGGAGTGGGGGAAGGACGTGGGGACCATCGTATACTCTAGTGAGGTGAACATCATGAAAGGGAGAGTTACTCTAGCATCCTTAGGAGAGGGAACTTGAGAAGAAAGTACGTTGAAATAGGTAACTCGGAGAAAGAGCAAATGCATTTAGAATCTTAAATCACACAGGGCTCATTAAAGATTATCAAAGGCTTTTTATTTACCTCTTATTTTCTCTGAAACTTCAGGATTCTGCGGAGCTCAGAAAGCAGTTACACACTTCAGTTGGACTTATCGTTACTACATCACATGCCTTACAGGTTTAAAGTGAAATTGTGTGGAGATGAGTGAAGTCATGGCAATTGTAATTGTAATTGATTGTAACTTTTCCTTCCAGTGCCAAGGGAACTAGCTACACCCACAAAATGAGGAAGCTCTGACACAGCCTTGAGAGAGGGTTATTTTAGGAATGAGGATAGAGTGCTTATAGGGCACGTCTGCATTAGCATTTTGGTTTGGATCAGGCTCGTCTGCTTCCAAATGGGATTCCCCAGTCATTCCCACAATCTGTGCTCTCTTTCACAAGATAAACCAGTTTTGGAGCATGTCGTGGGAATACTTTCTGTATGAAACTAAAATAAAAGGTGGTCTCCAGGATCTCTCCTAATACACTCCAAATGATAGTGGTTGTCAGCCAACAGGTCCAGAGCAGACCTGTTGGAATAAAGGCCCCCAAAACACACCAGATGTGACCACTGGTTATCAGAACTAAATATTTTGCTCTACAGATCAATTCCTACCTTGATGCCCTTGTTAATGGAGGTGTAGCCAAAGAGTAATTTAAAGGGAGGGAGAGGAACACTAGAGCTCCTTCTACTCTGTAAAGAAGGTACTTTCTTATTTTGCTGGGAGAATAAATTGTGCAAAATGGAGTTCCTCAATAAGAAGGAGAAAAAGAACCTGTGGAAAAGTGTGGGTTAAGTACTAAAGAAAAATGGGTAGACCTGCTTGCGTGAAGAAATTCTCGCAAGTCAGCGCTGCTGTATTAATTGCCTGTATAGCACTGGCACACACTTTACTACCACACATAAAAATAATGGGTGAAGCCAATTTACAATTTTCAGAATCTCATTTGATAATCAATTCAAAATAATTCTTACTGGCCTTGCAGACCTCATTTTAGGAATAGGGTTTTGCATGTACTCTCCCTCCCTCCAGAGTGAATTGTTTACTAAAGTTTGTAAATTAATTCTATTGCAACATTTATTTTGATAAATATGCGTCTTGAAAAGTGTGAGTGTTAAACATAGCCTTGATCTAGCAATCCTTTACTGTGAAAATGTATTCCACAAAGCATTGGAGTTTTGTACTAAAAAGATATCTGATAAAATAAGCAACGAAAATGAAATTTCAGCTTAAACTATTTCTTCAAGAAATAAGTTACCCTAAGGCTGATGTTTGAACTAGCTGCTATTATTTGTTGTGTGTAGCAGCCACTTCCTTATTGAAAGTCTGAATTTATTTAAGCTAAAGTCAGGGGTTGAATTTCTTGGTACAGTTACAGATACCATTACAAAAAAAGATTCATTGTTATTACTTAAATTTTACAATTTGGTGCTTCATAGACAGCAAATAAAAGAGAATATTACATGTCATTTCATTTTGAATAATACTGAATATCTTAGCTCTGTGTAGCTTTGCCTAGAAATGAAATGAAAAAGGGTTATTTTATAGTGTCTAATCCTGTCCTAGACATCCATTTTAAAGAAAGCTCTGAAATATCTCTCTCTGATAATTAAAGCATTGTTTTTAGCACAGGTAAATGCTTTTATTCTGCATTTCTGTATTATCTCACCTGAAAAACTTTCAGCTAGGCAGATACGGATACAGTTACAAGGAATATACAACCTTTTTGTCTGCCTGACAGAAAAGAAATACCCACAGGTGATGCGACTTCACACCCATAAAGGAAGTCTTCTGTGCCAGCGTTCTTCCAGTCTGTTAGTATTTCAGTATTCTTTGTATTTCAGCACGTGGTTGAATTAATTGCACTTGCTAAGGCCAAGGGAAAGTGAACAAGAAAAATAATCTCGAGCACATTCATTCAGAATTTTAAAGCAATGCGTGCGATCACGTGTGCTTTATGTCACGGTACTAGGAAATGCTGTGTTCTTTGCCAAAACAGCTATGCTTGTGGAAATTAAACAGAGTATTTGTGGAAGGTAGAGTTTCTTATTAGTGATCAGTTCATAGCTGCATTTCTACGATTCTTAAAGTGTTTCTTGAACAGTCCAGTTTAAGTAGCTTGATATCAATTAGTTACAGATATTAACTTTCATATTTAACCTTGAACCATCTAATAGGGAAAGATTTATTATGCCATAGCTGTAATAGAGAGACAGATGCTATATGTGGATAACCTGATACTATTCATTACAAGAGATTTTTGCAGCTCTTTACTTTTTTTAAAAAGGCGTTATTTCCCTTATTATTTACTTTAGTCTAGAGCTAATTACCCAAGGTATCACCTGTGACCACAAATCTGGAGGAAGCGAGGATGGGTAGGCTCCATGTGCTAGGCACCTTGCTCAGACCTCCTGGCCTCTTTGATGCACCCTTTTCCTGGGAATTTCCCAAGGAATTGAGTTGATCCTGCACATTAAATCACAGAAGTCTGCTCATGGTGCTTGAAGGCCCAGAGCTTGCTTCCCGTTTGAGGGTAAACAGGGGAGAAACAAATGAAATGAAAACTTGAATTAAGACTACAGTGAAATAGTGCTAACTGCTTTCCTGGGCTGCTGCATAAAAAAAGTACATGCATGTAAATTTTATGCATTGGGTGTGGGAATGTGTGCAGGAAGAGGAAAATATTTATAATTAGCAGCGGTCTACAACTCTAATTGCATATATGTCTTTAGCAATAGATCTGAAAGTATCACCTGAACCTTTTTCCTGTACACATCCTAAATTTGAAGGATGTGTGCTATAATCTGATGTAAAATTTTATTTGCGTGGTATTTAAAGGAACTAGAAGCAGACAAACTGGAGAAAGGAACATGGAAAACACAGGCAGGAGTGAGTAGGGTAGACTGTTCCCTCTAACGCTCTTGGAATCTCATCTTTGCAGGAGAGATACAAAAAAGAAAGTAAATTTTCTATAATCAGTGACCCTTTCAATTTCTTCTGCCATATACTGCCCCAAACATGTCTTTATATGGAGTTATAGCTGCCTTTACCATAGATTTCCCATATCTGGCATTTTGCAGAAGAAAGAATGGCAAAATTGCAGTTAAAGACAACAGAGAGATGTTTACTTTTAAACTAGTAGCTAAATGTTAAAGATGCTGGAAACTGAGAAAGCCTTTTAATTTGCACTATGTTTCATTTATTGTCCCTTTTGTGTAATATTTGGTTCATTGTTTGCCAATGAAGATGAAGTATACACATAAATTTCAATAAGGATGAAATTCTCATACTTATATTTCATATGTAACATTGCATGTTGTTTCTGATCTTGTAATTTGAAGGTAGAAATGGTCTTAATAGATCAGATGTTCGATCCTAATTTATATTCCTTTTCTGCCAGGGCTTATTATTGCACTCTGCTGAAAAAGGAGTAAAATTGTCCCAAAATGTTTACAGTGCTGTTTTCCTTTGTGCTACCTGCATACCATGTGGTTTAAGAAAACACACTCTGTCTTTAAGCTACATGTAATACTGCGATTGCACATGGTGTCAGTCCTACTAGACCAGCACATTGTCCCAGTCAGTGTCCAGGGCCAGATGTTCCAGAAAAAGGTGTAAGAAAGCCAACAGCGGAAAATAATATTAAATATAATGACCGCTGAGGAAGCGTCTTACCTCCCAGGCAGCTAGTCAGTAGCTGCATTACTGTGGAAGCATGAAGATGTAGACCCCCTTTTAATCCTTTCTAACATACAGGCACATTTTGACACACTGGGAATTGAAACATTTGGGCTCCAGTTTTATACCAGAAGATAAATTTATGTTGTCGTTTAAAATGCATTAATGAAAAATTATAGCAAACAAGTAATTATACTATGTGCATTTGGTCTCCTTATTTGGGGAGGGGAGCTGGGCTTTTTAAAAATTACATTAACTACTACATGAGATTCTGAGAAATATCTTTCTGTGAAATGGGACAGGTGACAGGTGAATTACTGGTAGGATGTATATGATAGTCCACAGACAGGAAGAGGATTTTAAAAGAAGATCCTGCTCTTTTACAGGCAAAAGATGGAGAGAGTAATAAGGCTTGCGTTGGTGTTACAACTTTTTTGTCATTGGTTTGTTATTTTTCAGTCAGACTATTTCAGGGAACTGTAATGCAACATTGCTTTACACAGCCCCGTTTACAAATTGTTTGCAGAATCACTTACCTCTCTTGTTGGAATTCATGTTTGCTATCTAATTCAGGGCCATGAATCATCAGCTCAGGGTTACCTGTTTTCTATCCTTCATTGCATCTTTCCTTTCTACTTCTCCAAATCTCTGTATGCACCATTTAAGATGATTTTCAAAAGCAGAACCCAACTACTAAACTGTTAAATACACAATATGGTATAGAACTGCTCTGGGGTGAAATTGAAGCCTATAAATTCAGTAGACAAGCTTAGGGTTTTTTTAATCTTTGGCAATATGCTGATGGTCTTCATCTTTACCTGGATACTGAAATTTTCATTCCATGTAAGCTTTCCAGCTCCAGAGCTTATTCTTATTCTTCAACTAAGAAAGTAGCCAATAAATAATGTATGTAATATATTACTTATATCTGCATCACCTGCAAACCCTTTGACCCTCCATTGCACATTTGCCCCAGTGTACATGGAGCTTTTATCTTGCAAACACTGAAAAATGCGTTTATTTCAAATATATTGAAGTATAGTTTGGTATATTCCTTACAAATTGCAGTATCAAAGGCCTAAATCCTTTGCTGGCTAATCTTGTGATTCAATCCAGAAGATGTTACAATCTCACGTGAAGGTCTATTGATTTATTGCTAGAGATCAACCTGGTGGAAGCTGATGATCCGTTGGTGCTGGTGAAAATGGTGAGGGAAGAGCTACCCTGCCATTTTTATGCAGAAAATTTGGATGTTTTAACTGACTAAAGTTTATCTCTGTGTCTAACTTTTCATCAGTAAATAAGGGTCAGCCATCTGGCAGTGATAAATTTGGCTGGAATGGATTCCATCTGCTAAAATATGATGTAAAAATATTCTGCTCTTCCATGGCACTGGAAAGATATGACATCTGGGATTAGACAAAAAAAAAAAAGAAGCTTGAAATTGGAAGGCATTGACAAAACGATTTCCCTTCTGAGGAACTGGAGAGGTGCCATTGCAGGGTGGGACTAACGACAGGCCTGTAACTAGGGTTTCTCTGTTCGCAGATAAGTTTTTTCTAGAAGTTAACATTAACTCAGAAGTTAAAGCCCTGAGCTCAGCCTTCCCCTCCAACCTGCCGCTACCGTCGGCTGAAGTTCTTCAGCAGATTTATGGCCAAGGGAATCGCCTATCCCAGCACGTGGAGATGCAGGTTTCTCATGTGGACACGGAGTTCCACGTCCAGCTCTCTATAGCTGTGTGGCTTGGGATTTCCCAGCAGAGCTGGAAGAATAGGAACGCCTGGAAACTAGTGATCAAGGAAAAACCAAGACAATTTGCAATGCTTTACTTACGAGCTGAAGCAGATAGTTCCTGTTTTGAGGGACCATTGCAAATATATCACAACGGAGCCTCCAGGGATCCTGTTTCTCCAGGCACTGAGTTTGCCTGAAGGATGAAGAGGTACACTGTAGAGCTGATGAGAGAACTTCTTTCTCTGTCATTTCTGTCTACTGAGATACGGTGTTTTATCATCAAAATTCAAGATCTTTGACATAGATAAGGTCTGTTCATACTGGCTAATTTGTGTTTTCTAGTCCATGATTTGTTAGTGCTACTGGAAAAGGTAGTAAAGACATACCTCATCTATGACTATCATTTCTCCAATAGCAAGATAAAGTACTACTCCATTAAGTGTTTTAGCATATTTTGCCTCTGCATTGTGCCAATCTTGAAAGCTGAAAGTGTTACATGCTTTCAGGTTATGGAGCAATTCTAAAGGATTTGGAGAAAAACTGCAGGTCTTCCACGTGGGAGCCGTTTCTCCAGGGAGCCCACATCCTTCTAGATATTGTTACCAAAATACACCTTTCAGTTTAATTTGAGGACTTCATTCTAAATTAAGAAAACATTTTTAAAGAATGACATATGGAAAAGTCTGAGCATGAATTTTTTTTCCTGGGGCAATGCAAGCTGCTTTCTAAATTATCATGTCCCTGAGAGGAAAGATGTGAAAATAAGCTTCTGCACTTGACCCTGTCCTGAAGACTGGAATTCTGGAATTGTAATGCATCCTACAGAATTACTCGACAGACACCATGTTAATGTGAGGTTCTTTTTATAAATCTAGACAGTGGTATGCCAAGGTATATTCCCAAATGGCTGCTGTAATGTGAGCCAGTAGGCACTCAGGTTTAGAGTACAAGAGCTAGTTTTCAGAAGTCAATCCTCAGTAATTGGTTTAATAGTTAATAATAGCTGACTACTGTGGTGCAATAGAGAAGCTATTACCTCCATTAGACTGTCTGAGTGTGAACATCGCTCATTCGTGACCGCAGCCAAGAGAAAGTTTTTAACAACTTTTCTACATCACTTTTAACAGAAGGCAATTAAGCACGAAGTTTGTGCAGGTTGGAATTTTTTTATTAGATGCACTTTCGCCACTCTTCCTTTTTGTTGTTGTAGGCAGTGATACAGGTGCTTTGTGAGTAGCCAAATCTCACATAAATACATCAAATGCAGTTCGGCAAGAAATGCTGAGTTTGAGAAACATTGGAAAATAATGTAGGATCCAAGTTAATACAGAAACACTTTGACTAGGCATCCACTTTTGTGTGTATAACAACATATTGTTTAAAAACATCTGAGTAATTTAAAAATGATAGAAAGCAAATGGAATTAGTAGAATTTTAAGGCTAAGGGCTCCTGGGAGAGGGATTTAGCTGTAATTTTCTTACATTGCAACAAGGAGTACATGTGCTTGAATTAGGCAATTTCTTACTTGCTTTGCTGATTCAGGGCCTCAGTAAAAATACTACTGTGCAGAATTTTCAAAAACACTTTTTAAAGGGGTATAGATATTTGGTTTCACGAAATTTGTCCTTTTGTCTTTAAATGCCATATATTTTCACCAATACTGAAGAGAATTCATACTTTTTTCCTTTCCTTTTTTTGAAACATTATTGTATATGCATGTATCTATATATTGTGCTTGATTTCTTCTTCTAATTTATGGTGACATCTCTTACTATTCCCAAAGCTTCCTTTCAATTTATAACTTCTTTGTGCTGAAGCCTTGATGTGTAAAAACCAACATCAACTTATGATTAATCACTTGTAAAATACTGATTCCTTGGTTAACTCCCCAAATTACATAGAGCCCCACAAAAAACATTTGTTTGAACACAAGCAGACTCATAAAAAAGAAACCAAACCAAAAAACAGAAAAAGATTTAAAAGTTGGCTTAGTGTTAGAACAAGCATATAATTCCCTTATTCTTTTATTTTGTTTTGAAGAAAGTGCTAAGCATGTACTTCAACATTTACTGAATTGAAAGGAATGTACTTAGTACTGAATTTGTGATCTGAAAAGCCAAATATGATTAATGCAGAGGACATCAACACTAGTGCAAGGTGATGATGCTCAGAAAGTAATGTTCATTTCGGAGTTTAATAGTACAGCATGTTATAAGCCACTTATTTCCCTCACTTATTTTCGGTCTTCTTTGATGCCAACATTCCAGTCTACGGTATATGGTCTTATATAAATATCTGATTATTATAGAGGCATTACTAGATATATACCTTTGTATAACAACAAGCAAATTGAAAACAAACCTAGTACCTCCACTCTCTTCCCAGTATTTCTTCATTTCAAATAGTTACAATATTAGTAGAATAAAAAAACACATCACATATTACTTCATCCTTGCCTGCCAGCAGCTTAAATTCCATTTAATTTCTTTTGTGTTAGAAGGTTGCACTTACAGAGAGCTTTTGGTTTTGTTATTTGTCTCAATTTGCTGAAGTAGCTGAGTATGGTCCAAATGGAAAAATAAATCACAGAGAAAGCTTATTAGGAAAAGTTTATACTGTTGAATTAGAAAGCAGTACGCAGTATTTGTTAGGCCAGATAAACTGTATATTACTATCTTTTGGGGACACTAAAACCAGAATAAAATCTTTTACCTTGGACACTCAAGTTTTTCTCCAAAGGTTAAGCTGATACAGCAGTTACTTCTTTAATTATTTATGGATGAGACGTGAAATGCCTGCCAAAGTTAGCAGGGAGAAAATAATGGCTAGTATTAAACATTTGACCTTGAAAGCAGCTCTGATTGAAAATAATTACCCCAAGTTTTAAAACCTCTATTTCCTGTTCTTGTGGCAATGTCCTTCTTAAGCTGTAATAAATTGCCCAATCATTTTAGCATCAGATTAACTTGACTCAAGTGTTTATTTCACATCAAGCTTCAGCATTACTGATGCGCTATGTAAAAGTGATATTAATTATCTTTAGGGTTCTTTTTTTTTAATCCAGATTTCTTTGGTGGTATAAATTTTCATTGAGTTTGCCCTCAATGTTCCACTGAGGCCAAATGTCATTTCAATGTATCAAAATCTTAAAATTAACTCTGAATTTTCTGCTGACCTCTGTGATGTTTTGGTATTGAGCAGGTGCAAATAAATTCTCTTAGACTCCTTTGTTATGTCTATCTTTGTTGTCAATCTAGTTTACATTAACATCTGGAAAATGGATATGGGAAAATTATTGGTCTTGTTAATTATAATTAGCTGCCAGTCTTCTCAATGAGAGGTATTTTGGTTGTTAAGTGAATAATTTTGGCTCATGAATATTCCTTCATATAATAAATATTTAAAAATGATTTGTAAAATGTTTGCTTTCAAGAATAACAATGCCCCCATACCTACCGTGCTCCGATTTGTGTGGGGTTTGTGTTTTGTGCAAACATTTTGCCTCAAGGATACCAGGTGTAGCTTTGTAAGGTCCTTTGATTAATGTCTGTCCTGTCACGTCACTGGTTGCTTTGGGCAAACTGTTCTGTGAAAAGAAACCTTACTGACATGGAAAAGAAAATTGCAACTCCGGTGTTCCATGAGATTTTAATTACAATAAACAACAATTAAACAGATTATTATAGCAGTGCAATTATTACTCTAAAGTTGACATTGTGTCAGCATCTTATTTTCATTGGTTTCGTAATCAGCCTGCAGAACTTGCCTTGAGCTAGAACAGAAACCATTTTTAAAGTCAACACCGCCAAATTCTAGGGCAATTTATTTTTGTCATTTATTTTAATCAGTGGGAAGATTTTCAGAGTTTTCTCTCTGTTTCTTACTTTTTTGGTCAAAAAGCCATCAAAAAATGGTTCGTAGCTACCTGGTTCATAGCAAGCCAAATCCTGTTGTCCTTGTGCAGTAAGCTTCGTTCTGACTGTGCATTAATTGTGCACTACTGGTCTGTCCTATTGTGTGTTCCAAATGCAACAATGCCTTGTAAGAAAACTAGTGCAAAGGTATTTTTAAGAACTTCTGAAGTGGTCTAAGTGTTTTACAGTATATATCTGTCCTGTCTTTGGGGGTCAGAGATAGCTAATGGGGACTGAATGTCTCAGTTTGAAGAAAATGCATCTCCTCCACAGCCCATATTTATCTTTAAATAGCAGTGACAATAGCAAGAGGATTTTCTGGGGATTACAGTTGAAGACATGGTTGCTAAATGTGATAAAAAAGTCTTTTTTTTTTTGACCTTTCTTTCT
>JANVCT010000007.1:2267372-2292347 GCA_026770115.1 Aviceda subcristata | reverse complement strand
GAACAATATATCTTAGAAAGCTCCCATTAGTGCGAGGTAATTAATTTTTTGTTAGTTAATTGTATAGTTAGGTTCGGAATTGTACAGTCATAAACATGTGGCACCAGACATATTTTCATCTGTGCATATAGCTATAGACACATAAGGATCTAGAACTGCGTGTGTATCATGAATGTATTAAAGGTGTAATAGATACTTGTAACACTTAATAATTTTTCTTTACATGAACTTCATGGAACCTAGCTAAAACCATGGTCAGCAATCTGACTCTGTTACCTGGGTTTTGAATATTTTAATGTAAGTGAAGGGACATCATAATGAAGGTTTGGTATGATAAAATAGTTGTTCTCCAAAACTTACCTTTTCCATTCCAAGAGTGGGGTCTAAAACTGGAATCGTTAAAACCAGAAATGTTAAATCTATTTTAAGTTTTATTAGATTACTGGATAACTAAGGGGCCATTATTATTCTGTTTATTGCTGTAGGAATATATCTGGTTGAAATTTTTGCTTGGAAGTGGTTAATTTATTAGGTGCTTTCTGGCTACGTTATGGGTTTTTTTATAAAATACATTTGAATACCACTCTACAGTTCACTTCTGCACACATGGTTTGTCTGCATGTACTGTCATCATTCTTTCATATCTGCTATTTTTTGCTCATGATGGAGAAAGTGATGTTTTAATTTCCACATCATTTCACTGTAGAACTATTAAAATTACTGAAGGAATCTCAGCAACCCATTTAATTTAATCAAAAACCAGAAAAAACAGTTCTGTAGTAAGTCATCATTTTCTCTTCTGAGATATTATTTAATGTTGGGAAATCAGTTTTCTATTTTTCTGTGTATTAACCAGCACTATCATGCTGACCTTTGATACCCAATTTCAGAATTTTTACAGTAATGCTGGAAGGAGACGTTGCAACTACAAATCCTTCCAAAGCATAGGTGCCTTTTTTCCTTTCTTACTCAGCGCACCATACTTTTCCTGCTCATGAAATATTTCTGAATTATGTAACCTATTTTGTTTTCCTTATGGCAGGAACAGGAATTATTACAGCGACTTGCCTCCCCATTGTCCCTGTCCACTCTTCTGAGAGACTTCATTCTGGCTACTCTTACTGTTCCAGCTTGTCTGTAATTTAATTTCCTTGACTCCATTCCTGACACTTAAGGACGTACTTACTTAATGACAATATTGCTCCTGTTCAACATTGCTGTTGTGGGTGGAAGTTTTATGCCTGTGTGATGGGTGCATAGTGGCTGACTTTTTATTGTTAATTTTTAGTTACAAGCATTTTAACTTCAGAAGGCAGGGAGAGCTTGAAAGGAGAAAAAATGGTTTTGCCCACGTCAAATAGGAAAAAAAATGAGTACATTTTTGTCTTCTAATCTCCGGTGTACTCAGTGTTTCAGACACAATTTGACATACGCAGTCTTTGCATTCTAAGGTCCTCAAGCTTTTTGCAATAAGTATTGAAAACATGACAGTGAATAGTGTTATTTCTAGAAAACACAGTATCAGCCTTATCCAAATATTAGTGCCTAATTACATTCAGGAACAATAGGATTGATTTGCTACTGTTTGGTTCCCAGTTGCCAGTGCTGACATCTCTGAAGGAAAACAAAACGAGCAAACGACCGACATTAATGATGTAATGATGTTGGCAGATCTCCATATGAGTGATATTCTCTCTTTCCCCCATTCATTTTTCCGTAATGATCATTACTCCGTGTTTCCCTGTGTCTTCATTGCCTCCCTGCTACCTGCCCAAGGGCTGATCCCAGTAGCTGGACTGGGCTGGCTCGCCGACCAGAGATATTTAACCCGTGCCCAAACCATCTCCCTGCGCTGCCTCTAACCCGGCTTCCTCTGGGAGACGGGCAGCGAGGATCAACCTCTCCCTCGTGACCTCTCCACGATGCCACCCGCGCCTTGTCCCGGAGGAAAGGACGAAGCGTTTTGCTCTCTAGAAGGTCTCCTGAAGGGCTTCCAGCTGGTGGGACGTCCGTCGCACCAAGCTCGCGGCGCAGAGCGGGGCCGCAAGTAGGGGCACGATAGGGGCGTTAAACTTGGTTAGCACGTAGGAGATAATGACAGAAAACACTGAAAGAGCATCTAGAATTAGTTTCTTAAATTGCCATCTATGTATGTTAAGATGGAACAGGAAAAGCGAGAATAATTAATGAAGGTATTTCCAGTCCTCCCAGGAACAATAGCCTTCCTAAATTATTTAATGACTACATAAATGACTACAGCTTTCAGCTGGATTTCATTCTCAATCATTCGGAGTAATCAAGCTTGAGAAGTCTAGTCAGTTAGTGGTGGTCTAGCAAAAGTTAACTGCAGTTATTCCAGGCTTCTAGACAAAGCACATACACAGAAGAAAAGAAAAATATGTGTATACATGCTTGGGGAATTTCGGTTGGCAGCTTTGCTCCTGGTGTTTAATGCTCACTAGTTTCCCAATGTATATCTTTATTCAAACAGTATAATGTTATATTATGGCGGTGTTCGGCTGTCCCTTCATTCATTACCACCATGTGAAAAAAGAAAGGGTATATCGTCATGTCATGTAATCATTGCTTAAGATAGACAGCAAACTAAAAATTAATCAATGTCCAAATTATACGAGTTGTCTCACAGTTTGCTCAAACGCACAAGCTTTCAGAGAACCTAGATTCCTGAAGCGAGAAGGGAACTCCAAATTAAATCTCGCAAGGCAAAAAATCAAGTCCTTGCATATTGACACTGCAGTCTAAAGTTAGGATACTGAAACACAACCGATTCTGTAAGCAACAGCAAGCTTTAGTACTATGATACCCTCCTACGAGCAAACTTTCTAAATGCAGTAACAATGACAAATCCACAGCTAAATCTGTTAATCATGTGTTAATGTACTGAATTTTCTTTAATTTTTTTTTAATCTCCATTATGCTAAAAAAAAAGGTTATAGAAAATGAATCTAAATGGATATTAACATTTTTAATTTGTTGCTTCAGGGTCACCATATGAACACATAGGCTGTTCTCTGCTGGCCCCTTATGACATTGCATCTCGCTAAAATGAACATTTATGGAGCAGATTGATATGACTTCTAACCTTTAGACTTGGAGCTGTATCTGAATCCTGGCTGCATCAGGCAAGGAAATTAATGAGTGTACCACTGCCTCGCTGTAAGATCTCTTCCTATAACGATAATTACGATGGCAGTGTTATGCCATTACAGTTGAGGTGCTGTCACCAATCCTGTTATTGAAACACGAATTTTAAGGGGCTGGTAATTCAGTTATAAAAGCAGTGTTTATGCCATAGTAGTGTAATCAAGGGCGAATACAGGGAAGGGAATACTGTTTCTAACTGAGTGCTGTTTGGGTGCCTAATTTGGGCATCGTCTTCCTCGGGCTCCTTAGGAAACCCTCCATGAAATGAAGATCGTGGTTCCACGTATGATGCTGCGTTGGGGCTCTACAGGCCTTCGGGGGGGGGGGTCGTTCTCTCTCCGTACATTTTACTGTGCAGAATAAGCCCCCCGAGATCTCTCCTGGCACCTACCCTTCCCTCCGACCGCAGGGGTAACGTGCGAGGTGCGCTCGGGGGTACAACCACCCGAGGCACCCCAGAACTGTGCGGGCATTTAGAGCTTACGTACTGGTCACTTAGAGCATTTTGATCCGGAAAAATTAAGCTGTTTATTATTTAGGTCTGTGTTGGGGGACCTTGTCGTGTTTTTGGTTTTGTGAGGTGGGATTTGCCTTCTGCAGGTTTAGCTGTCTGAATGTTAGTCGTTAAATCTAAGCCGGTCACTTAAACTCCTTCAAGAGTCAGTGGAAGCCTACTGGTTTTGCTCATCTTTGATAGCTGTTTTCAGATGGCAATAAATGTTCTCCAGAGGTGTCTTTTTTCCTGCAGTAATAAAAAGGATAGTAATAATAATTAGAAAGAAGTGTACACTGCTGTCCTAAGTTTAGGCATCCAACCTATAGACCCCTAAATTAGGGCAAGTGATTCATCTCTTGTGCTATGAAGACTGAGTTATAAGACTCGGAGTCACAAGTCTGGAGGTTTTAGTTTTCACTTCTAAAGAACATTACAATGCTTTCACACATAAGTGCGGAAGTGAAATGAAAAATTCTTATGCCAGGCGAGAACCAGGATGATGCCAGCCCACGTGCAGTAACATCTCTATGCAAAGGGGTAGAGATTTCTTTTAAATGAGTGATGTATGCACGTATACCTGCACCAGCACAGACATGTGACTACCTGAATAGACTTGGGGAAGCTTGAATAAATGCTTTGATATTTTGGACTGTTTCCTCCCTCAGGATGATCGAGCTATAACCCCACTTTCATACGAACCAGCACTCTGATGTTTCATAACATGCAAAGATAATTATCAAACTATTCAAGTCACGTCTGAGCTTGTGATAGTCCATGATATACTGTTATTCCTCTTCATTAATATTTATTATTACATTATCATTTATTAATTATTTATTTTGCTCCTTATTTATTGTTACCGTGGTTGGTAGTTATTATTATTTGATTACAAGCATTAAATGAACTCTATCAGATGTAGGGGCTGCATTGCACGAAGCGCGTTGGTGGACAGCACACGCACAAGGCACTAGCCAAGGGCTTCGCATTCTTCCTTTTATTCCCCTCTCAGAAGACTGAGGTGACCGGTAAAGGAGGCATTTTAGCTTATTCTCCTGCTTCCTGAATGGAGTGCCACTGCCTAGCGGTTTTGAAATAGTTCTGGCACAAAACGGTTGTATTTCGTGTGATCTTTCTTCCTTCATGCCAAACTTATGTTTGCAAATTTTTTGAAGAGCAGGGATGCAAAAGACATTCTCCTTCGTGAATACTAACTCTATGGAAATTCACTTTTAGCTAGAAGTCTTTACCCCACTGAGTGTCTGCGTTCTGGCTAAATATAATAAAGCACATGGAAAGTAAGTGGCAACATATTCCCCCCACCACTTCTCAAACTAAGCAGTAATTTATTTTCTGATCTAGTAAATTTTGTGGAGTGGATAAAGTAATATATTCATGGTTAGCTGTGTTGGATTCTCTTAAAATAATGACTTTTACTAGTGGCGTACTTTCTGAATCACTGTTGTCTCACATATCCAGGAAACACTGGGAAGTACTTCTTACCAAATGTAAATAGCATTTTACTTGAATAAAAGTTCAAATTTTAGCAAATTGACTCAAGGAAAGTGCTGTAAAAACACAATTACAATTCTATGCTTTTAACCGAATTGCCAAGACTAAGGTGGGCATAAAAATGCCTTTTTTTTTGTTCTGATTATTTCTCAATAATAGCAAAGTGCAAATCAATTTGTAAGAATACATTAAAACTCATGGTATTCTTTTTTGCAGGAAGACATCTAAGGAAGTGTCATATTTTAGAACAGTTTTAATGTAACAGAGAATCTCTGTTTTACAGCCGATGCAAAATTAATGGATTAGTTAGAATGAAAAATAATATTTTGGATGGATTATTTGTAGATATTAATGCAATTTTGAAATATTTTAGTGATCATACCGAACGTATGCATTCATTTGTCCTTGATTGCTAGTTCATGGTGACAATTCTTTATGAAAGCAACTCCTGTAGAGTAAGTTATTATTTTGTATAAACTAATGGTGCCATAAATTTTTTCAGTACCATAACAAACTTGTTTTAGCTATTAAAAAATTCATCCAGCATGTAGAATGATTCTTCACTCTCTTCTGGTGTCTCTTGTTTAATAGATATGGAGGTTTTTTGATCTTGTTACTATTTCCCTTACTTCTCAGGAGAAAACATTATAACGTTCTCTGCACATAACAATTGCTATTCTTCATTTTCTCAGGAATAATTTCATAATCAAAACATTTATTTCAAAACTAGTTTCTGAGCCTGGACTTACGTTCCTATCTTTCTGCACTTAACCTTGGTCTTTCTTTAGGAGGTTGGTTGCCCTAGTTTCCCACTAAGGTGAAGAGAGAGAAATAAAAAGCTCCAAAGGGTGATTTAGATCTTAACTGGGCCAAATCACCCCTTGAGATGAATATCTTTGTACTACCCACGTAGCTCTTGACTTGTAATGTGTTTACCGCTGACAATTTTGTGAAACTTTTGCTGTTGGACCACAGGAATTTTGATGGTGCCTAGGAAGTAAATTACCTTCTTGTTTCCAGATGGAAAATTGCATTTAAAGACAATTAAATACGTTATATAGGTAGTCTTCTACCTAATCTAATCTTAGAGAGTCTCTTGAGCTAATAAAGCAAATGAACAGGTTTAAAGATCTGACTTTTCTGGTGATGCACAATTCATACCTGAGGAATGTTTGGAAACCCCTGCTCCTTATAATCCTTGATAGTCAAAGACTGCCAAAGTTGGCTGCTTTGTCAACATTCCTGAGGAATTTTAAACACATGGAATTGTTAAATACTAAGTTGGAGGTAAATTCTGCAGCCCACAGAATTGTTCTGCAGTCCCCTTCAGGGGCAGTGAAATATCCTTGAAAATAAAGATTTTAAAAATCACCTATGTACAGAGGGAGTGAGTATTGAATAGGTTTAGTTCTTTTGTACACAGAACTCCTACAAATTTGATTAGTCCCAAGTGCAACCTACTTTATCCTCTCATTAGGTATGTGATGTCGCCTTGGGTTGGATGCATTTTGCTCAACTTTAGCCATGTAACACTCAGATGTCTAAGCTTGACATCTGAATTATTTTTGATTGTCTATTTTGTGGGTGAAACACCCTTTAGCTTTACCTGTTTTCTTATTATAGAAGTGTCCAGATTAGATTTGAATATCTGTTTTAGGAGATTGAATTAGGCCAAATTAATCCCTTATATCTTGTATTTATAACAAGGAAATCCAAAGAGAAAGAAGTCAGGTTTCAGAACTTGCGGTTTCTGAGACAAACTGAGTTTAATCTTGAATCTTAGAGTTTACTTCATGCATGTGAATATGTATGAAATAAAAAGATTGAGGCTTCTACACCTTAATGTGTGATTACTTGTGCCTTAAACAGGCTTTAAAAATGACAAAAAAAAGCTGGGGTGAAATAAAAAATTGCACAGGGTAGCTTTATTTTATATTCTTTCAAAAAGTAACCAGTTGTTCCCTGCCTCTTATTTTAGTTTGCCTGCCACCAGGGGAAAAGATTTGAGAAATACTTTACAGAGTTCGTCATATGTATTGTGCCAAAGTCCTTGCTAACTTTTCCCCTGATATGGCCTTTAATGTGGAATGATTTTCAATGCAGTAAACACAGTCAGCATTGTGGAAATAAATTGGAAGGGATCTCAGGATAGTTTATTAAGGCTGACAACTCTTTTTATTCTTCAGATAAATGCTGTACACGCTGAAGGGCAGATTATATGTAATTTATGGTCAATAGAAATTTTGTGAAAGTTAAATCTGGATATTAATTTGAAGTATCTCTTCTTTCCTTTAACCTTGTTCTCTCATTGATCTTGATGGCTGCAGATTTCTCAGTACGCCAGAGTTACAGAGACCTGGGTCTGCTGCGGTGCTGTTATATCATGGCTGGTTTTTAATTCTTCATGATCTTAGTTCTATTTTGTATTGTGGGAAGTAGTGTTTCTAGGTTTGCTCCTTCCAGTAGCTGTTGCTGTTATTATTTGGTTTTAATTTGTGAATAACATGTGACAACACCAGAAAAGACTGTAGAAAAACCTTATATTTTAGATACTTTGGGGGTACAGAATGTTTTACGCTATAAAACACAGTTCCAGCTTTTCTATTTTCAACCCAGCATGTGTATGCAAGAGACTCTCATATTCTTCTCCAAAGTCATCAAAAGATGACTTGCTTCCCATCCCGCGACAAAAGTTTTTAAGATGTAACTTTTGGGAACTAGTTTCTGATAACCTTGATCAACGTGTGTCATTAATTTTTCCAAATTGCATTGACTTCTGCAAGGCCGACTAAAAATCACTGTCGGGAAAGAAGGTATCAGAGTATAGCTGCCCGTGTATGTAACATGTTCGTCCTCTCTTTCTACTTCTATCAAACTGATAAGCTCACCAGGTAGGGTAAGTTGCCAACAGAGCCCTGGGCTTCTAAAGACTGTCCTTTCCTAAAACTTCTATATGGCTACCCTGGAAATTTCTAGATGAGAATACGCCGGACAGTTTATACATCTTCTATGTATAAAATTAAATAAGTTGTTGTGATAGCACTGTCCTGTTTTCTCTGTTTTCTTTTTTCCGTCTTTTTTTTTTTTTTAATTTTCCTTTCTCTTAAAATATTTGTGACATCTAGGGTGTATTTCTGATAACAAACATAAATTTATTTCTTCACTTGAAATTGTAGATTTGTTTTAAACATCAGTAACCATTTTTCAGGTGCTTCTAATTTTCAGTTTAAGTTTTAAAAGATCATCTGATTACAGTTTTAGGATCAAACCAAACACTGGTGACATTGGAACTATTTCTCAGTCTTTTTGCAATTATTGTCCTGAATGATGATTTATAAAGGACAGTTTAATGTTCTTTATAGACTAAGGATTTTTAATGTGGAAAACTCTTGTGTTTTGTAAGCAGAATATTTGAGAGCTAGACTGCTTTGATCTGTGCACCGCTGCATCATTTGGCTCTATTTAAGGCTCTTTACAGCCCACAGCCTGTTTGTAGAACGGCAGGCAGGGATGGAGAAATCAGTCAATCAGAATAAAGAGAGCTCCAAGGTCAAACCCTCCTATTCCTTCTACTTCTTTTGCCATACATTTTAATTGTTAATATTTTAATTGTTAATTATTAAGATTCATATCGAATTGTTCATATTGATACATTTCATGACTCTACTCAATAGAATTTATAACAAACATGAAAAACGAAAGAACGCATTCAGACATTAGTACTCATAGGAAATGTTTGACATATCAGTAATAGATTTGGTTTATGTATACCTGCATTTCTATTGGACTTATTAATATCAAGTTTTTGGTTATCGTCATTTTGTTTTCCATGCCCCATACATAATTATGTTGATCTTATGACATGCATGCACACCATATAGAGTCAGAATATGCAGAACAAAATGGCAGCTGAAGTTGCACATCTGAATCTTTTTTTCTCCACAGTGGCCTTAACCCACATATAACAAAATCAAGCAGAAATTTCTACAGCCTGTTCTCTCGTGAAAAATCTGCCTAGCTACCAGGCAATAACATACATGTTATGGACAAGGTTTCTGGAGGTGTTTCCCCAAGGCCATACTACTACCTCTGAATTTGGGTGCCCTGGATTTTTTAATTTTTTTTTTTGCTGCAAACACTGAAATGAATTTTCCTTAGACAAGTTGTGATGGGTATTTTGAGGAGGCAGGAGCCTAGTATTTAGTGTACAAATTCAAAGCACTCTTGCAAACTGGAGACACACCACATCCCCAGTTGAATACATCATGACGATTAGTCCCCGCTGTATTCTGGTCCTCCTCCAGTTTTAAAGAATTTAACCATAGGTAAACCGGACAGCTAGGCTGTAGTTTCGGGTGCACTTCGAGCCCGCCTCGCTGTGAGGTCAGGCACTCGCCCCTCCTCTGGTGCTCCTGCCTTTTCCCTCTTTTCCTGGCACGGTGCAGGCTGTGCCATGAGCCGCCCGGGTTGGTTTTCTGGAGGGATCCAGCCCATAAATTCTCATAGTGGTGGAACCCAGGGGCTGGTGTGGGGGCAGAAATTAGTGACTGTAGGGAGGGGACCAAAAAGGGGTAGAGATGCCGAGTTTTTTGACAACTTCGACAGTGTCAGTTTAACTTTTGTTGTTACGTCGCATCCTAGGAGATTTGTACTTGCAGAAAAGACGCTTTGCATCCCGTTAAAGATGATCGATCTAAATATTTAAGCACTTGAGGATGTCCGAGTAGCTGATTTTTAGGGAGAGACTGTACCTTTTAGACGACGGTACAGGTAATTCATTCTTAATTGTTTTGTCAAAAAGCAGCAATATGAAAATTCTAGCTGTTCCCGTCAGCAGAGAGAAAGTTCGATCTGTCACAATGAATACCTTAAAAATTAGCAAACAGCTATGGAGTCTTTCACCTTTATTTCCCTTCTTCAAACCAGATCTGCGGTAATGACTGAAAGCTGCAGATCCATGATGGCTATTTGTGAAAAATGAGTCAAAGATCTGGGTCTAACCGAAGCAATAATTGATTTGGAAACTGAAAACCCCCTTTGCCCCTTAGTGCCAGTCTCTTGAGAGAGAGGTCCGTGCTTATTCCCGGCGCAGCCCGGGAAAACCTGAGCTTCTACCGCTGCGCTCGCTGGGGGGCTGCGCTCCCCGTGCAGTGCAGCAGCCGGGCTTGCGCTAAAAACCGTACTTCCCCGGGAAAAAATAGCTTTTAACTCTCACAACCCAACGTTGGTTGATGTTTCTTCAGGAGAGACCAGATTGTTTAGATGAGTGAAACTCCTTCCGAGACCTATCTAACCTCCTTAGGTGAGGGTGCCCGTGGACCACCAAGGTGACCCCGCGAGACAGACACGCGCGTTTGCCGTAAATACTGAGGAGGTAATTTTTCCTCATAGAAAGTTACGGTTTTTTTCTTCTTAGCTCGTCAGCGTTCTCCATTTTACAAGTACAGACTGAGCAAACAATACAAACTTAAACTGGTTACCAGCTCTAGAAGTTTCTTTCATCCACACGGCTAATATTTTGGGCACCCTTCCATTCAGATCATGGTGTGTGAGAAAGATAACAGCTCTCATTCTGCAGACTTTTCCCAGATGTTTTTTTGCCAAAGGGAACAGCTGCCATTGTCACAGTTGTAAACTCTGTGCTTGACAGCACCTTATGTCAGACCCTGGAATGGAATTCTGTGGGTTTTGTTGTATTTCCTTCATGGCAAAATGGTGCTCTAACTTTAGGATGCAGAGCATTACAACATCATTTGGCTGACAAATGCAACCCCTACGAGAAATTATGGCAATATACCAATCCCCGCATGAATCATTTTAGATTTTGCTTTAGATTTTAATTTAAGATTTCTTACAAGTCTGCTCATGTGAATCACCCCTTTTTTGCATCTTGGGGACACGGGCAGGTTATAGGTTTTCCCAGTCCTCTTAAGTAGACAGATGTAGTGCAATACATTATGAACTAAAATATGGATAAATGGGCTTCAAAGCCAATGCAATTTGAGAGGAATTCATACCTGGGACTTGTCTTTTCCTTCTTAAATTGTCTGTACTGAAAGAAACAAATGACTTTGAGCATGCTACTGATCTTCACCTATGAAATGCTATATCACAATCCCTCTCTAGGTATTACTCAGTATGAATTATGATACGAAAACAGATGTCTGACTTGATGTCACATAAAATATTTCTGGTCTATTGGTGTCTAACAACATTTATTTGAACTAAAATGAAAACCTTGAGATTATAAAGCTATGTTAAATTTTACAACATGCATAATGGAAATTGAGGAAACAATGACAGAATATAGATTTCCAAATTTACTGCAAAATGCAGTATACCAGCCAAAGAGGTCAATGTATAAATTATAACTCCATATTCTTTGTGAATACCATAAAACTGCAAGTTGGGGGTTTTTTGTGTTTGGTTTGGTTTTTTTTTCTTTTTTTTCTTTCTTTTTTAATGTGATATACCTGGGAGAATTGGAGATGGGAGAACAAACTATACATGACAGATGTTAGTCACGTTACTTACCGCACGACTGGAATGACAATGCATATTACAGTGATGTGCATGATGTTAGGTACAGGTTCCATACAGAACAGAAGAGCAGTAAGGAAGAATAAACTGGTGAAAGAGGAAATGTACTGAAATTTCCCCCAAATCAAGCTACTGTTTTTTCCTCTGGATGCAAAACTGTTGTGGTATCATCCATTTTTTTGTCCCTTGCTGCTTATAAATCTTGAAAAGCCTGAAAGAAAAACCAAAAACATTTGAAATTTCACTAAATATTTTAATTTATGCTTTAGCTGGAGTTTTCTTCTGTCTTTTTGTCTCTTTTTTTTTTTTTTTTTGGAAAGGGAACAGAGTGTTTGTTGGTGTATATTCTAGGCAGAAAGAAACCGATTTTGCTTTCAGAGAAGTAGGAAATGCCTAAAAGGATCAAAGATGGAATTATCTGCCTTTTGTCTTTCCCTGCATCCCTTTATGTGATGGATGGATACCAAGTATGGGTATGGAGGGAGTGAGGAGGCTGCCAGTCTCACGTTAACACCACCAGATGTAGTGCCCATCTCCACGGTCTGTCCGTGCTGCTGCTGCTGCCAGTGGCCAAGGTCTGATCAAAAGGTGCATCTTTCAAAAACAGGATCTTTTGAAGAGAGGCTCACTTTAGATTCCAGGATTTTCTGAAACACAGCAGATGCAACTCAAAAATGTATGCGCTTACCACGTATGCCTACTGCAGGTCTGTTATCTACAGGCACCTAACATGCAGAAACTTCTGAATCAGCGCGGGATGAATGAGACAAAGGGAGGGATTCAGAGGCACGAGGGTCAGAATACACCACACACACAAAAAAAAAAAAGGGAAAGCAAGACTTGTACTTACGAGATGTTGTGGCTGCTTCATGGGTTGTTCTCCTGTGAGCTGGGATGAGGAGAGGAGCAAGGCCAAAACTGCCTTGGGAGGAGGTGTTGGTACCGTAAAACCAGGCTGCACATACAGGATTCCCCACCTGAATGGTCTTTTCCCTCTTCTGCATCTGCATCTCCTACCTGTGGCCTGAGTAAGAGTCGGGTTTTCTTTTGCTTCGGCTGCTGCACTTGATGCCACTTCCAGGACCAGGAAAGGTTTTTGTTTTCAATTCCAGGCTGATGGAGCTGGGGGAAGGAGAAGAAAGGGACAAGAAGAAAAAAGGAGTCATGAGATGAATAGTGAAATCATGTGACCAGTTTTGTACGCAAGTGTTTTTTCCAAATGTGTTCATCGTCTGTGATACAGCCATAAAAAGTGCCTTATAAAAAGATGTGCGTTAGCATGACGCAATAGAGCTCCTGGGCTCTGGCTTACACCTCCAGCCAAGGCGCTGCCTGTGATCACCCCAGCTATCATGGACAGTAGGAAGAAAAAAAGCACATTCACGTGTTCGGAGAGATGACTTAAGGGTGAGTTTCTCGCTGTTGACCAGAGATGGAGTCCAGACACCTAAGACAGGTACCTCAGATGGTTGGGTTGGCCTGGAGATGTGGTAAGGTGGTAAGGAGAGGAAAAGCAGTCCTAACAGAGGCCAAAGAACTAGATCTGGAGCAGGGCTGGGGAGAAGGATGTGAGGGATTAACAGCAGCCGTTTCCAGAGGGGTGGATAAAAAGGTATTGATAGATGAAGAAAGGACTGATAATTGCTACATGAGTTTAATTCACGGAGTTGTGATTGCGTTAGGCCATCTCTTCACATCTCATTGCTCCTCATGTTTGCCTGGGACAAAAGGCCAATAATATTTCTCTAGTTTTATCCCTGATGCAATATAGATCAAAGCACCTTACCTTGATTCCTGCATCGTACCTATATTTTTGGGTTGAACCGCAACATATCTTGGTTATAGATAGAATAGCTGCTTAATGGACCATCAGAAAGTAATGAAAAATCACAGCCTATGGCCTCCACTCATCTGGGCAAGAGAAACACTTTTCTCATGGCAAGAATGCTTTGATTTATAGTTCTGGAACTTCTTCAGTATAAATCGAATATATCCAGGTGATTTAGTGGAAATATTAACATCACACTCTTAATAAATTCTCTCTTAAAATTGTATTTCAGTAACATAGAAAAGTCTGAAATCAGACTAAGTAATCTTGTATTACTACACGTTCAGTGTGTATATTACTATATTTTTCACTTGAATGTGGGATAAAATACATTTTTTATTGAGTCAGTCTAGAGCACAGAGTTAGGAGTAAACCAGCACATTATTTTATTATAACTTTATTGTTACCTGTACACGATCCTTTTACAATAGCTGAACTGTGCCAAACATTCAGATCAGTGCTTCAGAGGACTTGTATCCTAAAGGCAAAACAGGCTCGATACAGCACCACAAATCAACCACTGACAATAGTACAGTGCAGTGTATAATGCACTTCCAAAGTGCCTTATAAATATAAAAAGCAAAGTGCAAAGTAAGGAAGAATGTTTGCCTTTAAGCTACTGCTCTGTAGCTTGTAAATATAATCTCACAGGTTTCTTCATAAACCAGCTTCTGGCGTTCTGTTCTTTCCCCATTACTTGTTGCCATGGAGTCTCTCAAAATAGACAAGACAGATACTCAGAAAGAGGTTTATTCTAACCAAAACTGTTTAGCACTCCAACGAACATCAGTAAACTACAGGTTTGGATGCCTGTCAAACAGAACTAATACTAGACAGCTGATTAAGCTTAAGTTTTAGGGACGATGACCCGAAATGCGCAATCCCTCACCCGGTAAGGCGAGGGCTCTCAGCCTCGAGGACTTCCCTGGGGAGGTGGCCCAGTCTAAGGGCAGAGCCCCCACTGCAGACCCGCTGCCCCAAGGAGGACCAACTCAGTTTGCCCCCCCCTTGCCAGACTCCAGCTGTGCCCTGGCCGAATCTGATCTGTGGTCACATCTGGTCAGCGGTCTAGAAACTTCTCTTGGCCGAGGAGTGTCGTCGGCGGAGGGCCTTGCCTGTGGGCCGAAGGGCCTTGCCTTTCCAGCCCCTCGATGAGGTGTGAACACGGCCACAGCCACCACGCCACAGGGCTGGCCGGCTCGACCCCCAGACCGCAGCCGCTAGCTTCAACTCTTCCCTTTCAGCGTTGGGAATGTCGTGGTTTCCATCTCTACTGGGGCGGGTGCCCCTGCCCAGGACTTCACCTGGCTGCCCCGTGCTGAGGGACCTCCCTTGATCTTCAGAGAACCAAAACAACGAGACCATAAAAGTAATAGAGTCTGCGGTTCTGTGTTGCTGGTTGAGAGACTTGGAAGGCTTCGCTGTCCTCAGATTTTTCCCTCGTGTGTGAATATACACATACATAAAGCAGGGAAAAGGCATCTCTTATCGTAAATAGGTGTAGAGGCAAATGCTATTAATTCACAGCTCACTTTGAAGACTCCCTTTCTTCTCCACCCATTATTTCCAGTTGTTCAAAGTACAAAGAGTCAAAGACACAGCGAAGCTGGATCATTTACTTGGCTACATACAGGCATTTTGTAGAACAATATACGCTACATTCTTCTGACTCCTGGTCTTTCCTACAGTTCTTTTACTCAGAACTGTATGTAGGAGCTATAATGTATCAAGTAAACCATTGTTTGACATTGCTGAGTGGACTTAAAAACAGAGTTTACGTGTAAACTTTGGAATCTGAGATGTGGGAGGACTGGTCTCATAGTTAAACAAGGAACAAAACCTCCACATTTTTTCCAGTTGTTTAGTTTGGAAGCAGTCTAGGGTACAAATGTAATCTTTCAAACATGACATGATCAATTAAATCGAAGACCTTTCCAGTCTTTAAAATACTGAGGCCAATCAGATAGTTATTATCCTCTGCCATTACACATATAGAAAAGTGAAAAATAACTGATGGTACGTTTAAAAAAAAAAGTTATCTTTCATTTGTAAAACATGCATCTCAATAAATGTCAGCAGCAGCTTTTGGAACAGCTTTCCAGAAGCATGTTTATCATGTGCTGGATAAGGAATTAACTATCATCTGCAGTCTATCTAGGACTTCGGTTTAATTTATGGAAGTATTGTACTCTGGAGAAAGTGAAAGGAGAAGCAAAAAATGGAAAAAGACAGGAAAAAGAAATTAATTTGAATGTGTCAATTTAAAGGTAAAGAAAAAAATCTAACAGCTCTGTAACTTTTATAAAAGCTTCTTTTATCTGGAGTTATACCCTTCAGTTCTTTTTTGCAATGAAGAAAATAAAGCTCTTGGGGGAAAAAAAAAAATTAAAATCTACAGAATTAAAGGAAAAATAATTTAAAACCTGCTAAGGGAATCCTGTTCCTTAAACTTCCAACAGACAAGGCTCATCAATAGCCACCATCCTGGAAAAAACATTAGTGATAATGGGAGGAACCGTGAGAAGCAGCTGGTGCATTACGAACTACGACTTTCTCCTCGTGGAAATTCCTGTGTCTGTGACCAACACGCATATTCAAATTGCTGCCTAAATAGCTAATGCCATCTACACATCTAGTTTCCACCACAGCAACACCTAAGCAGCCAGTTTTCTCCGTGGTAACTGCTCTGAAGTGTCACAGTAGCTTTCACCAACCCTTGATAGGCACAATGTCCTGATGTTTATTATCTTTCCCCAGTTAAGTCTGCAGGGTCAGACGGGGAGAATGGGTATATATCACTTTCACTCTTCCCCTGATTCACACACTGCTGTCTTCTCTGCTGTATGCAAATCCCTGAACCAGAAAGAAATATTTATGTGGTTTGGAAGAAGGGGCTGGTACTGTTTCAGCTGCTTTTCTAAATGAGATTAATCAGCAAGAATGATTAATGCTATTAAAAATTTAGTAGCTTGTTTTTCCACATGTAATTCTCTACATATGTTGTTTGGTTTACTGTAAAGAGACAGTCTACTTAGAACAAATGCTATACTAAAATTAAGTAACATGTCTGATTTATATGAATCTGTATCATCATCAACATTCATAAGTAATGATGTTACTCTGCTCAGTTTCTGCTCATTTTCCTAGGCCACCAGTCAGCACAATGCAAACAGAGAAAAATATGTAGCAAATTAATCTTCCCCTAGTTTTCCTTTATTTTTGGTTGAAGTTAAACACTTCAATAATTAAAACAAGAAGCTTTGTAGGAAAAACAGTCCTTCTTCTCATATAATTACACTATGTATCCAGATGGATGAATTGATGGCTTTTCATTCATCATAAACACATCTCAAAATATGGTATTCCATAGCAGCAGTTGGTCAAAATGTGGTCAAACTGTGGCCATACCTTCAAAAGTATTTCAAAAAGGGACACAAAAAGCTCTTGGTTTTCATCTCCAATGAAATACCAAGTAGTAACACTTGTCTAAATATGCTGACTTACAGGTCCTCCAATTTTATAGCAAGTTTAGCAGATCTTATGGAGATCGTAATTTAAAAATTGCTTACCCTTTGAATATTGGAGCGGAAGAAGGATTAGCTTCACAGAGCAAGAGAGCTGACCCGTTACAGTCTGTTCATGCTAATGGTCCTGCTGTTACCACTGCTGCTCTTCTCAAAAATGCTGCATCAAGACCTAGTTGTGTTGATGCCAACACAGATTTCTGAGAGGCAGGTCAAAGACTGTGTTCTGAGCATTTGTTTATATTTATAAAGAATATTTTTTTCTATTAGCTCTCCTGGACTTTGGGAAATCTTAACAGTCATAAAAAGAATTCCAGCATGTAAAGTAATAAATATTACAAGCAGTCCCTCCTCCTTTATGCCAACTGCACATAAATCAGGTATTGGTGTCCAGCAGAGCCAACATCAGATACAGAAAGTTATTAACCATCATGACGAGGGAACAGCAAATGCTGATGCTAACAAAAAGATGTTTAATCAAAACCTAGCGTACATAGGTAATGCAGTAGCACTGCGTGCAATGGCATTTCTTCTCAAATTGTATGGAGTAGTTGCTTTAAATTGTCTGGCAGTGTTAAGTAATGATAAAGTCGTTCATATCTATAGAAATAAATTTTACATTCACCAAAGAACAAGACTGCGATAAATAATACTTTTTAAGTAGGAATGAATTCCTAGGTCTAATGTTAACTTTTGTTTCCATAGTCTGAAATGATGAAAAAAAATGTTCTTATGGTCTACAGACTTTTGTGACAATGATAAATTAAATCTTACTGACCACAAGTTACAGGGGTCAAAAATCATCCCTCTGATTATGATATGAATCTTTAGAAGTTACATTTTCTGACAAAATCACCCACTAGGCAGTTGGGTCCCAGTTGTCCCAGTCCAGCATTTAAGTGGCTCACGAAGTTTTAAGTTGAGCTCAATGCTGTGCAGTGTTTTCCAAAGCAAATCAAAATGAGATCTGCAATGTATATATTTCTATCAGTTTCATATGTGCATTTGATAATCAGGGTTATGATCTATTAAAATTACTTCTTGTCTTTAAAGAGAGAATTGTGCTAAGTATTTCCGGGTATGATTAGGTACTTAAACTGAAAATCTCTTTCTGTTAACATCGGCTTGCTCTTTCTCTCCAAAACTGAAGAAAATGCCCTCTTTGGGTCTTGCTATCTTTGTAAGCATTTCACAGAAATACCTCCCCATTTAGCTTTAATTTCAGCAGCTTAATACAATTAAAAAGTTGTAGGATTTCCTCAATAAATATCTGTTTAGAATGCTTAAATGCTAAAGAATTTACATGGATTATTCTTAGATCCTTTCAGTACATAAGAGTAATACATTCATAAAGTGCTCAGATTATTCACCTATTATTCAAAATTTGGGATGCTGCTCATCTTACGGCTATTGCCATAATCATTTCATAGCCATAAAGTTATCTAGTTCCTGATTACTTAAAAATTGAACTGATTGTGACTAGTTTGAAAAATGAAGGAAGAAAAGAAAATCTAGCTTTTATGTAATAAATCTATCCTTGTCATCTCTCAATAGGAGAAAAACCCACTTTTTTCTTTTCTTTTTTTTTTTTAAGTTGTTTTTCACTTGAAAGTTCTGAAACAGCGGTCTTAGCATTTCACAGAACTGGACCAGGCCTTTTCCTACAAAAAGAGCATTACTGGTTGGTTACTTGCTAATGAATATATCTGTGGTAATTAAGTAACAAATTACTAATACTGTTGAGCTGTAAACTATTTGTTATTTCACTACCAGTTAGAAAATTCTTTGGATCTAAACACTATATTGTAAAAGTAAAAAAATGATAACAGATTCACTTTATTTATGGGATAATTGTGCTAGATTATCCCCAAGTACAATATAATATTCTCAGTGGGGAATTTTTTCCAATCTGTAATAAACATTGTTTTGAATGAAACCCCACTAAAATAACGTCTGTCAATTACACTATATTTTAGTGAATTCTAAAACATCTAAACACAAAATTGTGCAGTCATAACAGTTAATAATAGATTTGAACAAATTTGTTCTCAGCCTCGCTTCTTCAATTAAATTTAAATATTTAACTGTTGAAAGGTTATGATGGTGGCATGAATCTTCATTGTCAGCAAAACATTAAACAACTGTCACTATTTAGAGCAAGGAACTTTTATCTTTTCAGCAGTTAATTTTGGAGGATTTGAAGGTATTTTGGGGTCTACTGCATATATGTTTGCATGGACAGTGATCATGAAGAAATGAAATGTGACTCTAAATCCAGAGAATCTGCTTAGTTCCATGGGAATGTTCACTTTATGTTTGTGGATGCATATTGTTTAAGGCACCTAGATGGTGACTATGATATAAACTGACAAGATTTAAAGACCTAAAATGTAAATAAGTTTCTCACCTATCAGATGGAAAATTTCTTTGCTGTGAAGCCATTTTACTTCTGTTTCTACTAATGCAATGCATCCCTTGACAATTTTAAAATAATTTAGTAGGAAAGAAACCCAGAAAAAATAGAAATGTTTGACTTTCATATTTTTTCCAATATTAGACAATGATGTGCATAATGCGTTGTCTGAAGCACTACTAATAAGGGTTAGTGTCACCCTCTAAGAAAATACAGTTCTTATCCATCTTTTGTAGGCAAAATATACTACATGCTTTGTCTGCTCAGTCTACATATATTTACAAATTATATAGGTATTAGATAAATCTTTATGGATTTCCATAGTATAAAGGCCAAGAAATCATCTGTGTAACAGGGAAAATAGCTTTCTAAGTCCCCAGGGTAGTGGATACTTAATTATGCCAACTGCGAATCTGGATTAATTAATTACACTTAGATGTTCATCATCACCCAAAGTACAACATTTTTTTTCTGCTCTGAAAAAAAGATACTGAATTTCTGGCTGCGTAGCTGCCTAAGAGCTTTATGTTTCTATCTGGAAATTCAGTGTGAAAGGTGGATGAAAGAGAAACCACGTTCTCTTGTCCCCTTTCATAAGTTCAGTATAAGTCTTGAGGGTATTCACTTTCTGTGATTGAGTTCTGCAAAGAGTACACTGCATCTTGGTCACTCGTAAAGAAAGAACCATTATTCTTTGAATTCAGAAGTATTCCCCCTTCTTTGAAGAAGGCACTCATGGCAGCAATAAACACTCATTTTATTACACTGTGAGAATGAAATCTTCACTCCTAGGCAGGTTATGAAAGAGATGTGTACTCCTACTTTCCTATTCACCACTATGCAGCTATTTGCAGGCTCAGTCAAAGCTCCCAAAATTATGTTTATGCAAAGAAGATATCAGAAACAACAAATTAGACAGCTTGTGGCCAACCACACAAGTAAATATCTTTATATAAACTATTCATCAAAATTTATGAGAACTGAGAGTATCTGTTAAAATCTAATCATGTGCCAAGAGCAGAGAGTCAGTCAGTAAAGTATATTTTCTGCTGTGAATCATTTGTCTAACTTCAGAGAAGAGGGAGAAACAGATTAAAGGGTAACTGGAATAGCTTTTTACAGGTATGAGATAAGAATACCCCTGGAAAGGGAAATGCATTTCTTGTTTTGGTCCCACCATGTTAGCATCCGCATGGAATTACTTACTATAATTTGGTAAGGGCATCATAGGGACGATCGATCCCTGCCATATGGAAGTCAGGCAGCATGTTTATGTTTACTCCACTCTCGTGAGAGCCCACCTGGAGTACTGCATCCAGTTCTGGGGTGCCTAGTAGAAGAAAGAGATGGACCTGTTAGGGTGGGTCCAGAGGAGGCCACAAAAATGGTCAGAACGAAGGAGCACCTCTGCTGTGAAGACAGGCTGAAAGAGTTGGGGTTGTTCATTCTGGAGAAGAGAAGGCTCCGGGGAGACCTTATACCAGCCTTTCAATATACAAAGAGGTCTTACAAGAAAGATGGAGAAACACTTTTTTACCAAGGTCTGTAGTGACAGGACAAGGGACAATGGCTTTAAACTGAATTAGGGTAGATTTAGATTGGATATAAGGAAGAAATTTTTTATAAGAGTGATGAGAGACTGGAACAGATTGCCCAGAGAAATTGTGGATGCCCAGTCATTGGAAGTGTTCGAGGCCAGGCTGGATGGGGCTCTGAGCACAGTGACCCAGCGAAAGATGTCCCTGTCCATGGCAGGAGGGTTGGACTAGGTGGTCTTTGAAGGTCCCTTCCAACCCAAACCACCCTGTGATTCTCTGATTGTATGCTGAGTAGCTATAGCTGGATGTTATGCTGTAGCCTATACTACAGGGAGTACTAGTAACTTCACTGGGAGAAATGCAGGGAAAAAAACCTACTTTGTGCGTGTCACTGAGCAGGGCTCTCTGAAGGTAAACATCTCTGGTTATTAATATAAAAATGGTAAGCAGCTAAAATGCATCAGCAAAAGAAAGAAGAAAGCAAAGTCGTTTACAAACTAAAAGTGCTTTAGCACTAGTGTAAATCTTATTTAAAAGTCAAATTTTAGTCTGTCCTTTTTTACCCATCCATTTTTGTTAGAATTTTTTTCAAGAGCAAAAGAAGTAATATAATGAGGAAGTTTCCCAGACTGAAGGAAAAAAATATCTAGGTAGAATTCGTTATAGTCAACTAATTATGCTATACCATGGACAAACTCTAGTCATGGGCTGGGACTATTTTTGTTAATTCTTATACTAAGAACAACAGTGAAATGGATGTTGAGGATGTAAATTCCTCCAGCTGGCTGCCATGAGCAAGAACAGAGCTGGAGCCGAAGGGAAACTTCTTTTGAAGCAATTTGTGTTCCTGGCATCCTCTGTAGGAACAGATCTTTTTCTTACAGATAAGTCTAATGTGATTTCTGGTATTGTCATGGGGAAACAATGGATGATTGAATCTAAATTTTGTGGCTGGTCCGACGCACCTTGGGGGAAGGAGCAGTGGCAGAGGTAAGGTGCCATCAGTGTTTCAGAAAGATGAATATTGCATTTTCCAGTGTAATTCCTGAGTGCTTGGTGAAGTGTAGCAGAGTCACAGTACTAAGTACAGATCAGGTCACTGAGTGGCAGTGGAAAGCAAAAAACTGCCTGTAATAGGCAGCTGTTCAGACAATTTATTCCTTTAGAAAGACTCCAGAGCATCTTCTGTGAGGCTGGTTATTCTGTATTTCTTTATAGGCAAACTAAAGCAGGGAAGGGCAGACATATTTCTGAAACTCTTAAGAAATAAAGCCAAAGCCTGCATCAGATGATAGCTTTGACTAGAGAACAGCCTGCTATAATAGCAGGGAAGTCGCATGGATTTGCCAAACAAGGTGTCCCTGGGGAAACAAAAATAACAAGGTGACTGCAGTGGGAAACAGGGTAGTTCTCAGCTTCAGTTAAACCGACGGAGGGAAAAACCAGACCTGAGGATCATCTAATCAGCAAATCTGGAAATAGTACACGGTATCAAGGAGCTGAAAGGAAGGTGTTTTTTCCTCTGCTTGGAGGCACAGCGTTTTGAGCACCCACCTCATTTGCCGATAGGGTAGCCTGAACGTTTCAGACACCGAGCGGTACTTGGCTAACTCGGTGTCGTTCCTGCTTCGCAGCCGACTCTACTTTTCAGCCTCTGCTGCACATTTTTGTAGCAGCCATCCCTACTGGCAGACAGAAGGCTGCAGCTGTGGCCGGGCTGTGGCCACCAGGCCCTGTCTCCATTTTCTGGCTACCAGTGTGGGGACGATGGCCACGCTGTGTTGCGATTGCTGCGCACTCATCTCTTTGTTATTATGTGGTTTGCTCTGTGGGTACAAGGGACTAATTCTGAGAAGTACAAACAACACGCAGCCTGGGAAGTAGATAGTATGTCCAGGTTGCTCTGCCCGCGGCCACCCTAGACCCAATCGTTTGAAAATTCTGCCTGGGTGAAGTGAGGCGTCCGGTCGCACTGGCAGACTCTTGGGAGATGATGTGGGTACAAAATATTTAGCTGATTGAAAAGGCAGAGGACAGGCTCATGAACTTAGAGGCTGGTAAAAAAACCGATTCTTGGGAACCTGGAGACAGGCAGAAAGAAGGTGGTATTGCCCACACTGACTGTGGCCATCAGATTGTATGGGAAGACACTGGTCTCCGTCTCAGGAGAGACAGACGCACGTGCAGATTGCTTGCTGCGTTAACAGCCTTGCCTGGGTTACGTTTTGTTTTAAATGCTGAGGTTAAAGGCTGCTTCGTTTTAACCAAGATACAGTCAGACGTGTTTGGGTCACTGAACGCGCGTGCTCGTCGGAACTCCAGAAGGTTGCAGGGGCTGAGCGCGCCTGGGCCTCCTGCAGCCGTGGCAAATTCCTGGGATGCCGCGCTGGCTGACTGGTCCACGGCTGTAGACGTGCACTGTGGGGGGGAAGAGATTTAGTGCCACAGAAATCATAACATGCATCATAGGTGCTGTGCCTTGAAGACAGGAAATAAAGCAATAATGAAATATGGAATGGCAGAATAGTACGATCTAAATAGCCTTTATCAAAGAGTATAAGACTGTGCCGTCTCCTGACTGGCTGATGGAGGCAATGAGAACTGATTGCAGGGCCACTGCAGAGGCAAATCACCAGTAAATGATCTTAAACATTCGGGCTTCTGAGTGTGCAGACAGCAGGAGTATCACTGAAGGCTTTCACTAGCCTACCATTTGGCACAATAGATTTAAAATGTCGTTATCTTGTTTTAGTTTATGCGAGAATGGATTCATTAGTCTGAAAAGATTTCAACATTCAAATGGACATTTCAGAAATGGCTTTCCGTATTCAGTCTTAATGCTTTTTGAGGGAGCCCTTCCTTACCTGGGACAGGGCAGAGGACCAAGTTGTGTCTGTTGGTCCTTCCTGCCCTGTCTCTGGTGAGTCTGTTGGTGTTTCTGCTGTGTTAATAGTGGAGTCGTAGTTAGAATGAAACAACAGATAAGCAACATTTTTTGTTTCTTTCAACTCTTCTCTAAAAATATCTTTCAGAGTTTGAATCCTTGACGAGTGATTCATGATGGATCTCTGTGTCTAAGTGATTGACGTAGTGATGGGCGCTAGGTAATAGGCACACTGCTTACAACTGAAAACTTAATATTTCCAACAGTTGTTAAACAGCATTATCTATATCACCAAAGAAGAGCTGAAAACCCTGTACCTGGAACAGCTGTGGGTAGTAGTAACACATGGTTATTACCATTATAAAAAGTTATCTGTGGATGGCTTTGCTCTTTGCAAGAAGTGGTTGTTCAGGTGTTAAAAGAAGTTTTTTGCGACATTAGATGGATTAATGTCTCAGTTGTTGATACTGTAATCTCCTGCTGCGGATGTCTATCATTTTTAAGGGATGAAAGAATGTTAAGTCCGCTACAGAGATGCTTTTTCTTTTTGACATGAGTGAGAAAGATACATGACATTTATTATCAGTAGGCTAAAGAGAAAGGTCTCTGAAAGTGCAGACGAAGTTGGATGATAATTCTAAATATCTCTTTGAATGACTTTCAGACCATGTTACAAGAAAGTTATTTATGTCTCCGTTATAAATATAAGGCAAGATTACTTCTGAGATGGTTGCAATGATTTCTAGCCATATAGATGAAAATAGCTCTGAATTCCTTACATTTTTCAGATGTATAATTGTCATAAGATGCCCCCCATATTCTATTTAAAGCTCTGACAACTTTCTTTTTTCTTAAAGTTAGGAGAGAAGAATGACTTTGTTTACGCTGAGCTTTCCTTATCAAAATGGTCTGGCCTTCAGCAGCTGGATGAATAGAAGGAACATTTCAAAGCCCCTTTAAAATTTGCACAGCACTGCTGTCGTCTCAGACGGGGCTAGGTGTTCCATCAGAACAAGAAAAAAGTGTTGGCATAACATGCTGGATTATTTTGTTTTCTTTCTATCAGCTTGCTTCCCCC